>CAEFZP010004678.1:12500-38797 GCA_903064625.1 Mallotus villosus | reverse complement strand
TTCTAGTATGTATTCATCATCAGTTGCAATCATCATTGCCGGTTTCCTCCTGCTTATCCGACATAAAAAAGGGAGTGAGTGTGTGTGGAGGAGAAATAGAATCACAAGCAGACTCATCGGTCTCAGTCAGTGTCTTCACAGCAGGGGGGGGGGTGGAGGTGGAGGAAGGGGAAAGGGGGGTGATGAGGGGTTGAGGTAAGGGTGAAGGGGTTGATGACGAGGTGAGGGGGTGATGAGGAGGGGAGGGGGTGAGGAAGGGTGAAAGGGGGGGGGGGTGAGAGTAGGGGAGAGGGGGGATGAAGGAGGAGGATGTCTTTTTTTCAGCTGTCCCAGCACGCACTTCGCTTTCCCCGATCGGAAAGGGAAGCAGATGGCAGTCCTATTTGGCCCTCCGCCCATCCCTGTCGTCACCCCCCATCCCCTCCACCCCCCATCCCCTTCCCCCCCCCTACCCCCCTCCAACCCCCCACCCTCCTAGAGGCCCCTTCCTGGAGAGGGCCCCCCAAGCAGTACCAGATGGCTGCATGTGGCCCCCGAGGAGCATGGGAGACCTGGAACCCCACCCACCACGGGCCCCCCTGCAGCAACCCCGGGCCCCCTGCAGCAACCCGGGCCCCTGCACAACCCACCCCCCACACCCCCCCCCACACCCCCCCACCCACCCCCAGCACCCGAGCCCCTGCAGCACCACGACCCCTTCTTCCACACTGCTTTCACTGGATGAACACAGTCCCTTCCATATGCTGGAGGCTTTCCACGATCACTGTGGTACCACTGCCATGACGTATCAAGACCGGTTTGAGATTGATGGTTTTTAAGGAATGACAGATAACCAGCCTTTAGCAAGTGGCTCGATGTATTATAGATTGTTTCAAACTCACTGGTTTCAACAACTAAACCCAAATAGAATAATGAAATGTATGACGAGTCAGCTACAGAGTTAATTGCCTACGTGCATGTTTCCACCCAATCAGGCAAGTTGCACTTTTTACCCCAAGGAAAGCAGCCTCCTGGGGCTGGGAAGGAGTTCAGGGGACACCCCCCCCTCCGCCTGCCCTACTGGAGACAAGTGCTTCATCACTCCCTCCCTTCCTCCATTTCGCTCCACGCTCTGATCATATCCCCAGCACACAGATCAATACCCATCCCCAAATCACTCATTTTCTCTTTTCTCTCCTCGCTCACCAGCGAATGAGAAAACAGAAAGAGACAAAAAACCAAGAGCTGACAGAGAAAAATAAGAACCGCCACTCCTCCCCGCTCTCTCCTTTGATAACCCATGAGCCCACCCAGCCGGAGGAGGAGCGGAGCCAAATAAAGCCATAGAACCTTACTTCCAAAACAACCACCAAGCTCATTTAGGCCACTGTCAAGCCCGCCCCCTCAGCTTCCTCTCTCCATCACTCCGTATGTTCTCCTCTTTCTCCTCTTCTTTCTATCTCTCACGGTTCCTCCCTTACCTCAGTCTTTCTCTTTCATTCACTGACTACCCTCTACTCTTCCTCGCCTCTCACTGTCTCACTATCAATCACATCCCTCTCTCTTCCATTCTCCTCGCCTCTCGGTCTCCCCTCTCTACCCCCCTCGCTCTACAATCCCCTTATCACCCTCTCTCTTCCTCCTCTCAACTGCCCCTCCTCTCTCCTCCTCACTGTCTCCCCTCTCTCCTCCCTCTCACTGTCTCCCTCTCTCTTCCTCGCTCTCACAGTCCTCCCCTCTCCCTCCCCACCCCCCCCCAACCCCCCCCCCCCCCCCTTCCTCACTCATCACTGACTCCCCCGCTCTCTATTCTTACAGACTCCCTATACTCTCTCACTCACCTCTCCCCATCATCCTTCCTCCTCCCTCTTCCATCTTACCTACTATCTCTCTCCTCTCCTCTCCCTCCCTCTTCCATTCTATTCTCCCCTCTCTCAAACTCGACCTATCCTCCCCCCCTCTGCTCCCTCCCTCTATACCATACACACACTCCCCACTCCTCTCATCAATGACTCTCCACCCCCCCCCAACTCCCCTACCTCTTCTCTCTCACCATCCATCCTCTATACACCTCACTACTCTCTCCCTCTCCCCATCCCTCTGTTCTCAATCTCTATCTCACTCTCTCTCCCCCTCCTCCTCTCCATATCGCTCTCTCACTGACTATCTCCATCCCTCTCCCTCCCTTTCCATTCTCTCTCTCTCTCTCCTCCTCTCTCCCCCGCTCGCGCCCTCACGCCTCTCCTCCTCTCTAATAAACCCTGAGAGGGAATGTGGTAATGTAGCATATGATGTGTTATTTTCAGAAAATCAAAGCCGACCAAACTGCCTATCCGTCAGCAGACTGCTCCCAGCTCGAGAGCTCAGGCATGCATGAGGAGCTATAGACACCACCGCACTGTGGGCTCCTGCACATTGGAAACCCACACAGATCATATTTATGGTGTCCCACGCACCGACGGCTAGCGTTAGCGCTCACTGCTAGCTCCCGGAGAATTAATTGCTGTCAACACAAAAGTGGCGAAAATGCTTTTCATTACAGCAGCAGCGCTGGGCGTGCGAGCGTTTGTGATATTTCCTGTGGTATGGATAGTAGGGAAGGCTGCATGAATACGGTGCAGGCTGGCGTTAATCTGCCGTTTAGCTTTCTCCGTTCATTTGTCTTAATTTCCTTCTGTGCTGCGCTTAACTCGTTCTGACCCCATGCTGTTGTGGTTTCCTATGAATGGCTGAATATGGTACAATTACACACATCCGCTCAGCCTCCACAGCCACACACAGTCATATAACCTCAGCTTTACACTTAAATCACGCAGCGCACACACACACACACACATACACTCCCATAAAATAAACACATAAAGAAACACAGAGGCCATTCATATCCCACCAGTGTCTCTGAGCTGATCACATTACAGAACATTCCGACGGAATTCATCACATATTTCCCTCATGAGCAGACCACGTGTGACGCATGTGTTAGCACACCTCAATAGACCCGGCTCCAGCACGACTCCAGGCCACGACCACTCTGATTTAGAGGAGCAGAGGGCGTATTATGGCATTTCTAGAAATCTGGGATGTTATTTGATGCCAGTGGGGGTGTGGGGGGACAGGGTTCTAGTTTGTAGTTCCGTTGGGAGCCATCCTCGAAGAGCTGGGTGATCGTGCCATTGCATACGTGGATACCGTGATGTCAAGAGAGCGCTGATATACAGCTGGACACCATGTGCTCTCGGACCGCAGAGGGGTAACGGGGGGACAAGATCATCTGTGGTGATCCAGGAGGGATTGAACCATGAGACAGGGGAGGGAGAGAGGGAGAGAGAGGATGGAACCATGGAGACCAGGGGGAGGGAGGCTCGTTCTCTCTCTTGCTTTCCTCCTTTCTCATTTTTCGTGCGTCTTTCATTTCGTGCAGGACGAGAGAGGGATGGAACCAGGGAGACAGAGGATGGCGATGCGTGAGGACGAAGCGATGGAACCATGGAGACAGGGAGGGAGGGAGAGAGGGAGGAAGCGAGAGTGGATGTGAACCATGAGAGCAGAGGAGGGAGGAAGAGGGATGTTCAACTCTGCAGAGCCAGAAGCAGTCAAGGTGGCCTCCAGACACCAATCTTCCTGTCCATCAGCTTCCTACTGGTTAATCACTACCCTGAAGTTACTTGATCCTCACACACACTCGACACACTCACACACTCACTCTCACACAAACACTCACACACACACTCACACATCAACACACACACACTCAGGCACTCACACACCGCTGTCCAGCTCTTTAATGAAGAGGCCCCAGACGGGCCCTACACTTGAGAAGAAGAGAGAGGCTGTAGCTAATGATATTATTAAGGAGGTATGTGGTCTTGGTTGTGCCCTCGCTCGTGTGTGTGCGTGTGTGTTCCTGTGGCGTGTGTGTTCTGTGTGCGTGTGTTTGAATGAGTGGTGCGTGCGTTTGAATGTGTGTGTGTGTGTGCAAGGTTATTAGCAGTGATCTGTTTTGCACGTCGTGCTTCTATATAGTGTCAAATATGTACGTCTGATTGAAAGTGACTGTTCTCCTACGCTCCTGACAGCATATTATCGACAGCTGATTGGTTGGGCAGGTTTCTGCGTTGTGTGCGTCACCGGTCCTGAGACGAGACTGTTGTTTCACTGAACGAGGTCCCGCAGCTGGACT
This sequence comes from Mallotus villosus, assembly GCA_903064625.1. NCBI lineage: Eukaryota > Metazoa > Chordata > Actinopteri > Osmeriformes > Salangidae > Mallotus > Mallotus villosus. The sequence goes on along the minus strand of CAEFZP010004678.1, from coordinate 34,638 downwards.
CAATCGAAGTACCCTAACGCGCGACAGTTAGCAGAGCTAGGCTAATCCGACCAGCTAGCTACTTAAGCATGGAACACGAGTGTGTCTTGTACCCTCGCTATCCTCTGGCCAGTGTTCGCCTCTCGCTCTCCTCCTCCTCCTCCTCCTCTCCTCTCCTCTTCGCCTCCTCTCCTCCTGCCTCCTCCTCACCCTAGCCGTGGCCCATGTTTCTCACCTGCTCCTCGTCCTCCCTTTCACTCTCTCTGTGTCTACTCTGTTTCTCTCTCTCTCTCTCTCTGGTCTCTCTCTCTGGCTCTCTCTCTCTCTCCTCGCTCTCTCCTCTCTCTCTTCTCTCCTCTCTCTCTCTCTCACACCACGCATCATCATCCACACCTTTGCTCTTCTCCCGTCGTCTTCCTCTCACGTCTCATCCCTACCCCCCTGGCTCCTCTCACCCACCCCCAACGCCCCCCCTCCCTCTTTCCCCCCTCCCCCCCCCCCCCCCTCCTCCCCTGGCTTCAGTAGGAGGGTTGGTCTGGGTCCGAAAGCAGCTGTCCTGGTGTGCACCCCCACTCCGACAGGTTTTCCACCATGTAGTGAACAGATGGAGCCTCGCTCTCGCTCGTCTTCTCACACACACACACACACACACACACACACACCAGCACGGACCCGTCACTATGTGTGCAAATACATGTACGCAGAACAACAGGAGTGTGTGTGTGTGTGTGTGCTGGGGAGACGAGGATGGTGTATGTATGTGGTCAATGGTTGCTTTCTACAGCCGGGTGGTGGGTTTGAATCTCACACTACAGAGGCGTGTTTACCGAACGTCACTTTGAATCACAAAGTCCAAAAGAGCCATATCAGCCATCATCATTACAGTGTCATTAGGACTGCAGAGAGAGGGAGAGAGAGAACTTTCAGAGAGAGAGAAAGCTTCAGAGAGGGTGTGGATGAGAAGAGCGGACACAGAGCAGAAGCGAGGAGAGGAGAGGAAGAAAGAGAGAGAGTAGACAGTAGAGGGAGGGAGAATTGCACAGCTTGCTCCAGTAATCAGGAAACCTGTCAGAGATCCCTACATTCTGCACTAGCTCATGCAGTAGGAGTAAGGCTCCTGGCACACACACACACTCATCACACATGTTACACGCACACACACACACACACACAAACACACACACACACACCAGGTCTGCTAGCCAGACTATACTGTTTGACTTGCTCTTTTGACAGCGGAATGGGGAAAGTCCTCACACACACATACTTATGGCTGCCCTCGTCTTGCCGTTTCGCCATGCCGATGGCTCCACGTGAAACAGAGTGAGAGAGGGGAGAGGCGAAATATAGAGAGCGTGTGGTTTGTGTGAGAGAGACAGATAAGTCAGACAGACAACAGACAGCGAATGGGAGGATGTATAAAAATCTTTGAGAAAGAGAGGTCGAAGAGAAAGGTTAGAGATAAGCATAGGTGGCATAGAGAGAGAAAAAAACACAGAGAGAGAGACAAAGCACGAGATAGAGAGATATAGATAGTCTTCCATCTCGCTCTCTCGCTCTACTCTCTCGCTCGCTCTCTCTCTCACTCTCTTCTTCACTCTCCGCTCTCTCGCTCCCTCGCGCGCTCGCTCTCTCTCCTCTCTCTCTTTCGAGAGCTCTCGGCTTCTCGCGGCGCTCTCTCTCTTCAGTCTTAGAGTTGGACGATTAGGGTAATCAAGTATCCCTAGAGGAGCTAAAAGGAGTGATCGGTGGGGAAATAGGGAGGTGTGGGGGGTGCGGCGGGGGAGGAATACCCAGAATTATGATGAGGTCGTGGAGATAGGAGGTTTGGCTGGCGTTGGGGGAAAGGGGTGAGAGTAAAAGATGTAGTAATAGCGATGAGATTTGTGGGGAATGGGGGTGGCGGTTGAGAACGCGATTGACTATAGGGAGGCTCTCATGGGAGAGATGGTGGCGCGGGAGTCGAGAGAGTGGCAGGAGTCAGACGAAGTGGGGACTCGTCTGTCTCGTGGGGGAGGTGTAATCAGGGTGACTTTGACCTGTTGTTTTCTTAGGGTGGTCCCGTTAAGGGACGGCTTATTAACATTGGACAGGTAGGATCGTGCCTCCGGGGGCGTGAGGGGGATAGTGCCATAAGAATCCCTCCCTTACGCGGATCTGTTGGTCGTGCCTTTTTTCACTATACGCGTACTCAGGTTGCAGTTAGACTTCCTTGTCTATCTTGTAAGTTACCTTTTGGCTTTCCGGTAGGTCAGATAAGCAGGAGCGAGGACACTGACTTAATGTGTGCAGAGAGGCAGAAGAAAAGAGGCTGTGCATGCCAGTGTATCTGTGCGGACATAATCTAAAGTGGTTATAAAACTTGATGTGAATGGGCGTGTGTGTGTGGTGTGTTCAAGGGCAGGTGAAGGGAGGGCTGGGGACCCGGCTCATGCTGCAGCGATCAGAGGGGACATCGTGACGGTCGGGAGCTGGAGGAAACAGGGGCTTTGATAAGATCAATAGGTTGTAAACACAACCACGCTCCGACTGGACAGAAATGCATGCGTGTTCACGGCCGCGAGCGCCCGTCGCTGTATGCAGGCGCATGCACAGCCATGAGCACTTCAGCACGCTCGGAAACAGGTGAGAGTCAGTCCCCCACGCACACACACCACACATATATACACACACACACACTCATATACACACACCACACTCATAGACACACACACACACTCATACACACACACACACACTCATATACACACACACACACACTCATATACACACACACACACACACACTCATATACACACACACACACTCATATACACACACACACACTCATATACACACACACACACACTCATATATACACACACATGCATGAATGCACATACACACACTCGCATATACACACACACTTACATGCATGAACACACATTCATTCGCACACACACACGCACTAATGCACACATAAAGTACAGTATACACACACGCTTACATGCATGATAACACACACACACACTATTTCCTCTCCATCAAAAGAGCTCCAACTCCCTATCCAGTCCAGTCCTGCTGGCGGGAGCGGGGGGGGGGCGGGGCAGGGCGGGGGGGGGCGGGGGGGTTCCTGCGGAGCGCTGACCACTGGGGTGTGTTAAGAATGTGGCTCTTTTCCTCCGGTCTCCACAGCCCGGCAGGAGGAAGGCATTCTCTCCACAGCGCCGGAGCCCGGGGCCTTTGTGTGTGTGATGGTGTGTGTGTGTGATGGGGTGTGTGTGTGATGGGTGTGTGGTGTGGGATGGGGGGGTGGTGTGTGATGGTGTGTGTGGTGTGATGGTGTGTGTGATGGTGGTGTGGTGTGTGTGGGATGGTGTGTGTGGTGTGTGTGATGGTGTGTGTGTGTGTGTGTGATGGTGTGTGTGTGTGATGGTGTGTGATGGTGTGTGTGTGTGATGGTGTGTGTGTGTGTGATGGTGTGTGTGTGATGGTGTGTGTGTGTGTGTGTGTGATGGTGTGTGTGTGTGATGGTGTGTGCACCGACTGGAACAGCGCAGAAATCCACCAGTGATCCGTCTGCACCAGGATACACACACACACAGCCATGCTGCGTCTAAGGGATATGTGTGTGTTCATGAGAGTATGTGTGTGTGTGTGTTCATCAGTTTGAGTGTGTGTGTGTGTGTTTCTGAGATGGTCCTCCAGGGTGTCTCCTCGGCAGCGATGGGCGTGAGAGCAGAGATTAGACCCAGACACAAACAACCAGCCCAACATTTCACAAGGAACACTTTTGATTATCTCTCTGTCTGTAACCTTTAACTCTGCTTTTTAACTGACAGACGCTCGCTCGCCCCTATCTCTCCGTCTCCCTGCCTCGTTCTCTGTTCTCCCGACCGAAACGTCATTACTGGAACGCTCTCGTTGGAAAATACAGTGTGGATGTAATGACACTAAAAGAGCCCTTTTACGAGACTCTCTGTCGTTGTGCTATGCTCTCTGTCTCGTTCTGTCTTTCTCTTCCCGCGCCATCTCTCACTCCCCCTGTGCCTCCCTTCACACTGTTCTCTCTCTCTCCCTCACTCGCTCCTTTCAATCCTTTCTCTCGCTAGTCTCTCCCAACCCCAACCCGACCCCCCTCTCCCCTACCCCCTGCCTCTCTTTATCTCTCTCCCACTCCCACACCATATCTCTCTCTCTTCTCTCTCTCTCTCTCTCTCCTCCCTCTCTCTCTCCTCTCTCTCTCTCGTCCCACCCCCACCATATCTCTCTCTCTCCCATTCCCCCTCTCTCTCTCCCACCCCTCTCTCTCTCATAGCTGCAGATTTCTGGCAAACAGAGACAGGATCTTAGTCACCCTGTAGAACACATCCCGCGTCCTCCCCCACCTCACCCCCAAGGCACGCTAATGCTCATTAGCCCACATTACATACGTCTAAGCCTGATTACGCTGGTACATTATGCTAACTTATCAACAGGGATGATGTCAGGCTGAATTAGATATACCGCTTTCTACTGCTGCCAATGGCTCCACATGGCGACTATGCTAAGCTAACGAGCTATGCTAAGCTAAGTCTCCGGGGTGCTTGATTGGAATAAGCTGTGGTCGAGTCAGAGCCTTCGAGGGATTATATTGTTGGGGGTGTATGGCACTGGGGGGAAGTGACATCATTTTATTTCTGGAGATGAGTGAGATGAAGGGAGAGGAGTAGGAGGAGGAGGAGGAGGAGGAGAGAGGGAGAGATGGATGGATGACAGATGACTGTGCTCTGTTGACGTCTTAGGCCTGAGAGCCACCTGCCTCCCTGAGACCCAGAATGCACGGGAGCAGCAAGGTGGGTCAGACACCTCGTCTCCACGTCTTCATTCTGTCCTTCCTCGCTCGGCCCTGTCACTCGTTCCCTCTCTCTGGCAGCCTCTTTCTGCCTGTCACTTTTCCATCACTCACTCCATGTCCACATTTCCACCTCTGTGGAAACCATCCCTTTTTCAGGCACCTCTCCATTTTTTCCAGTTCCCTTCCTCCCTCGATAACGCCCCTCGCACTCCCTACTACCTCCCTCTCTCTCTATCTCCCTCCCTCATTCAATCTTACTGTCCATATTTCGCTCTGACACTCTCTCCTTCCCTCCTTTTCCCTCATTACTCTCACTCTCTCCTTCCCCCTCCTCCTCTCCTCTATCTCTCTCTCTCTCTCTCTCTCCTCTCTCTCCTTCCCTCCCCTCTCCCTCTTAACTCTCCCTCTCTCCTCCCCCTCCTCTCTCTTCTCCACACTGTCAGAGCTACAGATGGAAGCATCTTTACATCGACACTCATTAAATCTTTAAGAGGCCCACAATCCTTAACAAGACTGAAGCCACACACACACACATGCACACACAGACACACATACCATTTGGAATACACACACACACACACCCCTTTCACAAATGAAAAATAGTAAATCCCCCCTCCACCTGCAGTTTCTAAAGCCATGAGGGACGAACAAAGGTTGGGTCAGCTCATCCAGGAAGGCGTGGGGGAGGGGTGGGGGTTAAAGAGAAAGGTTGCCATGAATAGTGCATGAGCGGGTTTTGGGGCAGAGGTTGCCATGGTGACGACACATCCAGGAAGGATCTCCAACCGGGTTGGTTCTGATGTAAGTCTTATATGATGGAGAATTCTGATGAGGTCTCGGACTGTCCATCCTCCCCCATCGATGGGGCGCGGAGAGCCAGAGTCAGAGGCCAGCGGGGGGGCAGCCCAGAGTCCAGGGGGGGGCCAGCCCAGAGTCCAGGGGGGGCAGCCCAGAGTCCAGGGGGGGCAGAGCCAGGGGGGGGCCCAGAGTCCAGGGGGGGGCAGCCCAGAGTCCAGGGGGGGCAGCCCAGAGTCCAGGGGGGGCCAGCCCAGAGTCCAGGGGGGGCCAGCCCAGAGTCCAGGGGGGGGCAGCCCAGAGCTGCAGCGTGCCTTAAGTCCAGCGTACTAACGAGTCCTCCCTCTAACCCCACTAGCAGCTCCGTGTTCAGCAAGGCTCCGAGCGCTCCTTTCAAAGGGCAGGACCGGCGTCACCGACTCTCCCGGCCCAGAGAATAATGACACGGTGGCATGCGCGCTCGTGTCCCTCTGTCACTTACTCTGTCATTAGCGGAACAGGCTGAGTCTCACGGCCGCCCACAGGAAGCAGAGGAGCGGAGCCTCGGCCACGCCGGGCAGAGAGAGGTTCAGAGAGAGGTTCAGAGAGAGGTTCAGAGAGAGGTTCAGAGAGAGGTTCAGAGAGAGGTTCAGAGAGAGGTTCAGAGAGAGGTTCAGAGAGAGGTGCAGAGAGAGGTTCAGAGCGAGGTTCAGAGCGAGGTTCAGAGCGAGGTTCAGAGAGAGGTTCAGAGAGAGGTGCAGAGAGAGGTGCAGAGAGAGGTTCAGAGAGAGGTTCAGAGCGAGGTGCAGAGAGAGGTTCAGAGCGAGGTTCAGAGAGAGGTTCAGAGAGAGGTTCAGAGAGAGGTTCAGAGAGAGGTTCAGAGCGAGGTGCAGAGAGAGGTTCAGAGCGAGGTGCAGAGAGAGGTTCAGAGCGAGGTTCAGAGCGAGGTTCAGAGCGAGGTTCAGAGAGAGGTTCAGAGAGAGGTGCAGAGAGAGGTGCAGAGAGAGGTTCAGAGAGAGGTTCAGAGCGAGGTGCAGAGAGAGGTTCAGAGCGAGGTTCAGAGCGAGGTTCAGAGACGAGGTTCAGAGCGAGGTTCAGAGCGAGGTTCAGAGCGAGGTTCAGAGCGAGGTTCAGAGCGAGGTTCAGAGCGAGGTTCAGAGCGAGGTCAGAGCGAGGTTCAGAGGAGGTGCAGAGAGAGGTGCAGAGAGAGGTTCAGAGAGAGGTTCAGAGAGAGGTTCAGAGCGAGGTTCAGAGAGAGGTTCAGAGAGAGGTTCAGAGCGAGGTTCAGAGAGAGGTGCAGAGAGAGGTTCAGAGCCAGGTTCAGACAGGGGGTGCGGAGGGGAAAGAACACCTGTCTGCTGTGCTCTGGTGTTAACAGGGTTCCAGGTTTGAAGGGTTGGGGTTGGGGTTGGGGGTTTCTACAGCCCTGCTGGAGACAGGCAGGTTTGCGTGAGGCCTTCGCTGTGTGGGGGAGTGTGGGGGACTTGGGAATTATCTGTGATTGTATCAAGAGACAGCTGAACTTACCCCTCTGCCTTCACATACTGTACTGTCAGAGAGGAGGTGGAGAGGAGCTCACTGCCAGCACTCTGCTGTCCCCAATGCTGCCTCGGCCTTCCCCCCATCTCTCTCCTTCTGGCTGTTTTTCTCACTCTGTCTTTGTCTGTGACTCCATCTCTGTCTTTCTCTGTCTCTCTCTTTATCTCTCTATCTCTCTCTCTCTGTCTCTCTCTCTTTCTCTATCTCTCTCTGTCTCTCTCTTTCTCTATCGCTCTTTTTCTCTCCTCTCCCTGTGACTATATCTCTCTCTCTTTCTTCAACGGACTCTCTCTCTCTCTGTGTGACACTCTCGCTCTCTCTCTCTCTCTCTCTCTCTCCCTCTCCCTCACACATTCCTTCATTATTCATCTTCACACCATCGCTCTCTCTCTCTCTCTCCTCGCCGAGCGACTCCTCCGATACACACACGCGTTTCAATAATTTAGACATCTTTCACCGCCGCTGCCTAAAAATAGTCTGATCAACATTGCCATTACACTCACAGTGCATCGCAAACAACCTCCCCGCCCCGCCCCGACAGCCCCTCCCCTCTCCCGCCTGCTCCTCACAGCCGCCCCGACAGCCCGTACAGGACGCCGTGTTTTCTCATTCACGACTCCCGTTGGCGACTGCGTGATACAATAGAGGTGTGACAGCGTTTCCCAGGGGGCCGCATGCTGCATGATGATACACCTGTGTTATTAATAAGGTGCTATTTCCTGTTTTGCTGCCGTCCCCTGGGAGGTGGTGGGGAACATATGGTCGCGGCAGACGGCTTGTCCCTCATCCGTAGGCCGGCTCTTTTGACACTGCACCACTCGCTACTGGACGGACGCCACGAGGAAGGGACCAGAAAAAGACTCCAGTTCATCTATTCCAGAACAGCCATGCTTGGAGAAACACAACGGTCTACTTCTGAATACAGCCAATAGCTTAGCAGCCTCGGTGACATCATAGCGACAATCGCAGCATCAAGCGACATCGCAGTGACATCATAACGACACTTCACAGTGACATCAGAGACCCTTCCGGAACATTACACCCCCCCCCCGGAGAACGTCAGAGATTCTTCACTTGTTTTTTTCCCCTCCGTGAAACCGCATTTCCCAAAACGATCTTAGTGTCGATAACCAAACAGAGATATCAAACTGGAGAGGAAGCCCTTCCCGATATTGAGCTGGCCTCTGTAGCTGCTGGGAGGTGTGCGTTCAGGAGCACCAGAGAACTTGAGAGGTTTAGGTTGGTTGAGGGGCAGTTCTATGGGCGTATGTGAAGCCCTCTGTGACATGCTTGCGTGTACAAATACATTTAGATTTGATTTGAGGGCGTTGGCTTCAGCTGCCTGGGTGTGGGTGTTGCTTTCAGCCGTGCATCTACTTCCTGTTGGCCTCAGCCTCGAGCCTGTCCACTGGCTGTGTGTCTGCGTGTGTGTGTGTGTGTGTGTGTGTGTGTGTGTGGTGTGTGGTGTGTGTGTGTGTGTGGTGTGTGTGTGTGTGTGTGTGGTGTGTGTTATCTGAGAGTGTGTGTGTTTCTGAGAGTGTAGTTGTGTGATTCTGAGAGTGTGTTGGAGAGGTGTGTCTGCGTGCGTGGTGTATGGGTGTGTATCTCTGTGTGTGTGCGTTTGTGCGGTGTAAGTGTGTGTGTGTGTTGCAGCTTAACGATAGGAGTTGTGCTGCTTGGAGTGCGAGAGTTAAGTCATATATTTCTCTCATTAAAACTTGATCAAGCCAAGGTTAGAGTGAAAAACACTTCCTGCTCGTGACTCAGGTCATGTGACCCTTGTTATTGGTGTTATTACACCACTACAACATCTACAATTTACTGTAGAAACATTCATAGACATTTATATTGTCTATTCTCTATTGCATCCATATACCCATTGCTGTTTGTGTAGCTTGATTCAATATTTTTGGAATGTGTGTTTCTACTTGTGTGTGTGTGGTGGATGTCTGTTGGTGGTGTGTGTGTGTGTGTGTGTGGTGTGTGTGTGGGGTGGACGTGGACGTGTGTGGTGTGTGTGTTGGTGTGTGGATGTGTGTGTGTGGGATGTGTGTGTGTGTGTTGGTGTGTGGATGTGTGTGTGGATGTGTGTGGTGTGTGTGTGTGTGTTGGTGTGTGTGGATGTGTGTGTGTGTGTGGATGTGTGTGGATGTGTGTGTGTGTGCGTGGGGTGTGTGTGTGTGGTGTGTGTGTGTGTGGGTGTGTGTGTGTGTGTGTGCCTCAGGTGTAAAATCCTCTCCCTGAGGCCACACTTCTATATCATATCTCATCTTCTGCAGGAGGACCAGTGAGAGCTGGTGTGACCAATCTCACACACCCTCAGGATGCCTGGGCAAATCTCTCTCTGTGGGTGTGTGAGAGGGAGATAGAGAGAGGGTGTGTGTGGTGTGTGTGGTCGTACGTGTGTGTATGTCTGTGTGTGTGTGTGTGTGTATGTCTGTTGTGTGTGTCTGTGTGTGTAGGTGTGTTTACGTGTGTGTGTGGTGAGTGTGTGTTTGTGTGTGTGTAAGTAGTGTGTGTGTGTGTGTGTGTTGTGTGTGTGTAGGTGTTTATACGTGTGTGTGGTGAGTGTGTGTATGTGTGTGTGTGTGAGTGTGTGTGTGTGTGTGTGTGTGTGTGTAAGTCGTGTGTGTGTGTGTGTGTGTGTGTGTAAGTCAGCGTGTCTCCATGTCAACAGACTCTGTTGTGCTGGGCGCTGACCTCAAGGCTGTCACAGTCCCAGCGCTCGCACAACCTGCCCGACGTGAAAGGTTCAAGTTTCACAAAGGAACCAAAAACAACTCGAGCTAAACCTACATGGATTCTTATGCAGCATCGAGAGGGTCTGTAAAACAGTCAAAGCATGATGTGCTTTGACAAGCGGATAAAGTACACGAGTGTTAGCCGTCAAGAGAGAACAATCGAGACAGCGAGACGTTGATGGTAATTAACCAACGATGAAACGGCCAGCGAACACGTGAAGAATGCATTTACATAATTGCACGATTATATACGATCAAAAAATGAGATGCCGCTGCACCTGGAAACCCCATAAAATGTCAACGCAGCGACACGGATTTAAACATCCCTTAAGAGTTAGGAACATTTCACCGGTCAACTCGACTCAAGAACGACCGTAACCATGACAGCCGTGGAGCCAATCAGTGCAGACACAGCTAAGCTAGGTGTTGTGTGTTGTGAATGTAAAAGCTGGACGGAGTGAGGACGGGAGTGAGGAACGAGGAGGAACGGTGTGGTTTTGGGCTGGGAGGCCGTGGAGCGGTGGAGTGTACTTCCCTCCAACCTCCTGGTGTCCACACTGTTTAACCCAGACAGCTCTCTCTACCCCCCCCAGCCCCCTAAACTGCTGGAGGAGTCTGTTTAAGCTTCACCCCCGGGCAGACACGCCCCAAGGGCCAGGGCAGAGAGAGGGAGAGGGGCGAAGGAGCGGAGGGGCGGAGGGAGGGAGGGAGGCGGAGGGGAGGGAGGGAGGTGATGATTAAAGGAGGTCGGGGGTGTTTGGAATGGGAGGGAGCGGACGGGAATTTCAATTCAGGTCAATTGAAGGGCTATTTTAATAAGGAATGTTTTTTGGGGAACTTACACAGCTGGAATAATAACAATGTTACTGTCCCTCCTTGTTTGCACGGTTAGACATTTCACTTCCCTACTCTCTCTCTGTCCCTGAGTCACAAACAAACACACACACACACACAGCCCTGCACACCTGTTTACACACACACACACACACACACACACACACACACACACACACACACCCACACACATCTACATAATGACTCACACAACTACACACGCACCCCTGTAGAAACACCTACACACACATGCACACACACCCACACACGCCTAAGCACACACAAACACCTACACGCACACACACAAACACACTTACACACACACACACACACATAATACTCACACACACCCCTATAGAAACACATACAAACACACCAACACAAACACCTCGACACACACGTACGTACACACACCTGTGCTGCAGGGGAGTCCCTCAGGTCAGCTCATTATTCCAGAACCTGCAGATGAATATTCCTGCTCTGCGACCACAACCCCAGGGACCGCAACTAATTGAAGGGAATTAAACCTGTGTGTACTGTGTCCCTGGATCTAGTCCACACACACCACACACACAGATAAACACATACACACATCAACACTTCAATCACACACCTACAGTAACAGACTGTCACGGTAGATTTGGGGTTCCGTGTAGGAGTGTGGACGAGTCTGTGTGTGAGCCTGCGCGTGTGTGTCTGTGAGAGCGTGTGTGTGTGTGTGTGTGTGAGAGTGTGTGTGTGTGTGTGTGAGGAAGGCGGGGGCCGGGAGAGACAGCTGGAAGAGATCACTGCTGTGGGACACTGTGGGATTCCTCATGGTTAATGTAGTTCACATGTGGAGGGGAGGTGGGGGCCACTCTTACACTGACCCCTTGTTTTTGGTCATTCTACTGTGCGAGTGTGTGTGTGTGTGTGTGTGTGTGCGTCTGATTTACTGTACACATACGGCTGCAAGTTGAGCTCACTCACATGAAACATTGGGTGTCTAGTGTGTGGTGTGTGTGTGTGTGAGTCATCTTTAAAACATTGGAAGGGTGTGTGAGACAAACTCAGTTAGACCGTGACACTACTCAGTGTGTGTGTGTGTGTGTGTGTGTGTGTGTGTGTGTACGTGTGTGTGTACGTGTGTGTGTGTATTCAGCTCATCACACACTACAGGACAGACTGTCACCTTCTGTTGGAAAACACAACGACACCTGGATCCGTATTTCAGTCTCAGCTAGCCACTCTACCGCAGTACACACACTTCACACACACCTCACGCACACTTTCTACACTGTGACATACACACACACACCTCCTCCGCACACGATCTGTACACACGTCACTTACACACACTCTTAACTTGGGATGGAGGGCTCTAAATAAACATTCTGACACATAAAGAGTGTTGGGATTGTCTTCCATCTGCCTGGCTCTCCTTCCGCTCCGCGGCAGCGCTAGCTCTCATTATGCTAATGTGCTGGATGCCAGGTTCTCAGGAGTCGCGTGGATGCGCCGGCATACAAAACAGCCTCCAATTGTTCCCTTTCACCAAGACACTCCAAGGTATGTCATTAAGAGAGAAGAGGGAGAGAGAGAGAGAGAGAGAGAGAGAGAGAGAGAGAGAGAGAGAGAAAAGAGAGAGAGAAAGAGAGAGAAAGAGAGGGAAAGAGAAAGAGAAAGAGAGAGAGAAAACAACAACTAGACTATACCCCAGCTGCAAAAAAGAACACCCCCACCCACTCTCATCAGTTGTGTCCCTCACAACATCCTCTCTCTCTCTCTCTCTCTCTCTCATCTCTCTCTCTCCTCTCTCTCTCTCTCCTCTCTCTCTCATATACTTCCTTGTGATAGGAACCCTTTTGGCACCATGAAGCTCATTAAAAGTGTCAGTGGAGTAGGAGAAACAGTGTGAGCATGCAGGGAGCTTTGGTGCCGCTGCTGTTCTGAGAGGAGGAGCTGGTCCCAGGCTCCTCCCCCGCCACGCCACGCTCAGACAGGGGGGGGCCCGGGGGGGCCTGGGGGGGGCCTGAACGACGTGGGCTCGATGGCGTGACTACCGTGAGGAAGCCTGGAGGGGGATAACGGTGTCACCGGCGTGTTGGCCGGGAGCCCACGCTATGTGCTCTGTGATTACGTAGTGTGTGTGTGTTTATTTTACATGCGTGTGTGTGGGGGGACTCTGTCTGTGTGTGGTCTCCTCAAGAATCCTCAACCCTAACCCTAACCCTAACCCTAACCCTAACCCTAACCCTAACCCTAACCCTAACCCTAACCCTAACCCTAACCCTAACCCTAACCCAGGCTCCACGAGGGGCAGCTGAGATACATGACACAGCTAACACTGAGCTCGATGTGTGTTCTTTACCACGTGCTGGACAACTGGCTGCATATTTGACCACCACTGACAAGTGCTGCGGTGGCCTAAAGACCTGCCTGACACCTTAAACAAACCACACACGCTTACGCACGCTTACCCCTTACAAACACACTAACCCACCACACTGAGCTGCACAGTAGCACCTACCGTACTTTAAACAGAGGCTGGATGATACACACACACGCGGTGGGAGAATAAGCTAGAGACAGGTGATTGTGATTAACTTAAGCACATAGGATATCCATGATTTCCCTGAACACACACACACACACGCACACTCGCACACACACACACACACACACACCACACACACACACACACACACACACGGTCAGTAGCCTGTGGCAGGGCAGGAAACCCTGACCGTCTCGGTTCACTAGGGGAAACATAAACGTCCTCCCCCTGCTCTGGTAGGGGGTCCCCCCCGACCCAGCCCCCCTCCCATCACCCCCCAGCCCCCCTCCCTCCCAGAGCAGGCTGTCTGCACCTAGGGGATAGGGGAGAGATTTACAGTTTCCTGCGTTCTGCATCCTCGCTCTGTCCATCACCGACACACTGAAGAGGACTAGGAGACCATTTGAATACAACATGGCGCTGACTTAGTCGCAGTTTGCAGACACCCGATTTAGAAGAATACACGCAGTCAGGGACAACCCATGCTGGCCAGGGTTTGTGTGTGTGTTTGTATATGTGTATATGTGTGGGTATATCTGTGTGTGTGTGTGTATGTGTATATCTGTGTGTGTGTTTGTGTGTGCGTGTATGTGTGTGGGTATATTTGTGTGTGTGTTTGTGTGTGCATGTGTGTATGTGTGTGGGTATATCTGTGTGTGTGTGTGTATGTGTGTGTAGTGTGTGTGGGGTATATCTGTGTGTGTGTGTGTGTGTGTGGTGTGTGTGGGTTATCAGTGTGTGTGTGGTGTATGTCGTGTGTGTGTGTGTGTGTGTGGGTATATCGTGTGTGTGTGTGTGTGTGTATGTGCGTGCGTGTATGTGTGTGGGTATATCAGTGTGTGTTTGTGTGTGTGTATGTGCGTGTGTGTATGTGTGTGGGTATATCTGTGTGTGTGTGTGTGTGTCCTTCAGCTGTAGGTTTGGACTCAGGGTAACACCGCACAGAGTGACCGAAGAAAAACATCAGGGCAACTTTTCACATACCAATTCCAAATCTTTGAATAATGTAAGACGATCCAACATGGCCGTTCCAATGGAGGGCAGATCTGTGATGAGGTCATTATAAACAGGAGAGGGGTAAAACGCATCATTAAGTTCCATCTTTTATAGAGAAAATAGTGGCTGAGGAAGAACGTACTTTAATGACAAAATAACAGAATATGATGTTATTCCAAATTACACGTTAATACACGAAGGGGGAGTGAAGCGTTTCCAGACGGTTGTAATTTTTGGACATCGCAGCCGACAATTAAATTAGCCAAACCTGGCCATCACTTCCGCCGCTTAAGTTTAACAATGAGTGATTTTAATGAAATAACTCACCACGCTAATAGGAGTGAATGAATGACACGCCAATTCAATGGGACTCAACAGCGCCCGCGAAACACAGTCGGCTAATTTACGGCCACATTAGTTGTTTCACGCATTAATTGGGTGAGGAGGGGGAGAAGGGGGGGAGGGGGGGGTGGGCTCCGTGTGACACAAACCACTGGCCCTGCTATTGGACCGCTGGGAACACTACCAGGTCCAGTGAAAGGACAGTTCATTAATTAGGAGGAAGTCGTTCTTTAATTAGGAGGTAGTCTTCTTCCCTCTTCCCCCCATCCCCTGGACTCCTCTCCCAACGACTCTGATTCAAAGAGATCGAGCTGAGTTTCATCCCTTGTTCCCTGTGTGTGATCGTAATTATGGAGGAAACAACAGATAAAACAAACCTGGGGTATCAGGAAGTCGTGCAGTCGTGTTCCTAATGAGGCCCAGAGCTTTTAGCCTGAAGCTAATTACCATGACCAAGATATGATGACCCCATGATAACCTAGCCATGATAAACTAGCCATGATAACCTAGCCATGAACCTAGCCATGATAAACTAGCCAGGACCTAGCCATGATAAACCTAGCCATGATAACCTAGCCAGGATCTAGCCATGATGACCTAGCCACAACCTAGCCATGATAAACTAGCCACGATAACCTAGCCAGGACCTAGCCATGATGACTAGCCATGACAACCTAGCCATGATAACCTAGCCATGATAACCTAGCCAGAGACCTAGCCATGATGACTTAGCCATGACAACCTAGCCATGATAACCTAGCCAGGATCTAGCCATGATGACCTAGCCATGACAACCTAGCCATGATAACCTAGCCAGGACCTAGCCATGATAACCTAGCCAGGACCTAGCCATGAGGACCTAGCCATGAGACCTAGCCATGAGGACCTAGCCGAGGACCTAGCCATGATGACCTAGCCATGATAACCTAGCCATGATAACCTAGCCAGGACCTAGCCATGACAACCTAGCCATGATACCTAGCCATGATAACCTAGCCAGGACCTAGCCATGATAACCTAGCCAGGATCTAGCCATGAGACCTAGCCACAACCTAGCCACGATAAACTAGCCACGATAACCTAGCCAGGACCTAGCCATGATGACTTAGCCATGACAACCTAGCCATGATAACTAGCCATGAAACCTAGCCAGGACCTAGCCATGATGACCTAGCCAGACAACCTAGCCATGATAACCTAGCCAGGATCTAGCCATGATGACTTAGCCATGACAACCTAGCCATGATAACCTAGCCAGAACCTAGCCATGATAACCTAGCCAGACCTAGCCATGATGACCTAGCCAGACCTAGCCATGATGACCTAGCCAGACCTAGCCATGATGACTAGCCATGACAACCTAGCCATGATAACCTAGCCAGGACCTAGCCATGACAACCTAGCCATGATAACCTAGCCATGATAACCTAGCCAGGACCTAGCCATGATAACCTAGCCAGGACCTAGCCATGATAACCTAGCCAGGACCTAGCCATGATAACCTAGCCAGGACCTAGCCATGATGACCTAGCCAGGACCTAGCCATGATGACCTAGCCAGGACCTAGCCATGATGACCTAGCCATGACAACCTAGCCATGATAACCTAGCCAGGACCTAGCCATGATAACTAGCCATGACAACCTAGCCATGATAACCTAGCCAGGACCTAGCCATGATAACCTAGCCAGGACCTAGCCATGATAACCTAGCCAGGACCTAGCCATGATGACTAGCCAGGACCTAGCCATGATGACCTAGCCAGGACCTAGCCATGATAACCTAGCCAGGACCTAGCCATGATAACCTAGCCATGATAACCTAGCCATGATAACCTAGCCATGATAACCTAGCCATGATAACCTAGCCATGATAACCTAGCCATGATAACTATAGCCATGATGACCTAGCCAAGGCCCAAGCCATATTGACCTAGCAATGCCCGAGCAGTTGTAATGACATATGTGGTTCA
Source organism: Mallotus villosus (assembly GCA_903064625.1). Taxonomy (NCBI): domain Eukaryota; kingdom Metazoa; phylum Chordata; class Actinopteri; order Osmeriformes; family Salangidae; genus Mallotus; species Mallotus villosus. The sequence goes on along the minus strand of CAEFZP010004678.1, from coordinate 18,110 downwards.
GTGGGTCCTCTGATATTATCTGCCGACCCTTCTTTTCATAGGTGGGAATCTTTTGGTACCTCATGATACGATTCGAATCGATTCTTGGGGTCACGATACGATTCAAAAATCTATTCAAGATTTTTTCCTTTTTTTTTGAATCATTTTTTTTTGAATCGCTAGAAGACTGAATCGCGATTCGAATGTGAATCGATTTTTCCCCCCCACTCCTAGTGACCACACAGATTAGAACTCCATGGTAAAGTAACTGTATCAACAGTGGGCCTTTATCACTATCTGAAAGATCCTAACAGCAGTACACTCCAGAGCCGAACATAAGGCAGCAGCATGTCCATGAAAGAAGACAGGATGTCTATTTTGAGCTGCGATATTTCACATTTCAGCTCCTAACCTCGTGTCCAGCTGTCATCAGATAGACACAAACCCTCATCTGGAGAAGCTTGCTGACCGCTGACTGGACTGCGTCAGGGGACACGTCTGGACATGTCAGGCCAGGCAGAGCTGCCAGGGTCAAGAGTTTAAACCGTAAAAACAAGAACAAAACGGTGTGCGTGGTCAGGAGTTGACAGGCTACGTGAGGTTCTCCTCCCTGCCCCTCGTCTACTCGCTCTGGCCGGGGGGGGCGAGTGTGAGCGCACGCTCGTCAGATCGATACGGGACACCTCGCACCTGAGCTCAGTCAGACTGAGGAGAGCATCATCAGGATCACGGGCACTTCACGCAGGAATGTCAAAATGCCAGAGATTTGTTTCTCTAGTTCTCTAGAAAAGCGCTACCCTTCAGTGTGTGTGTGGTGTGTGTGTGGTGGTGTGTGTGTGTGTGTGCGTGTGTGCGGCCGATGCTTGAGTAAGCAGATGCTGAGTCCACAGAACTACACAGGGAGTTCGCTTCTGGGGATGAGTTAGAGAGTACAGTTTTGCATTTTGACATATCCTGTAGACTTTTGGAGGGCATCAAACTTTGCCCTGATAGTGTCGAGCCAAAAAAAAGAAAAAACAGTTCAAAGTCTTTTGAGGCAGAAGACTGGTTGGCTGTGCTTCTTGTTGATAGGAAGAACTGACAACTGAGTTAAACGCTAATGTAGGAGACAAGTTTACAAAGTACCTTTGATATCTTGATACGAGCCATTCTTGGTCGCCCCCCAAAAAAGATGAGGTAGATATTTTTGCCTCTTTTGTGTGAAATCTACGACATAAAAAGATTTAATTAAGATAGGCTTCGAGTCATAATTAATTTTGCCTCTCGTGAGTGAGGCGCATGTCAGGAACACAGGAAAACGTTTCGGTTGAATAAATTACAGCCATCCTGAGTGTCATTTTTTGCTTCACAGAAAGAAGAGGGGGGAGGGGCGGAGTGGGCTCGAACTGTATGTAATCTTTCAAAGCCGAGAGAAAGTTTGGTGCATCTTTGAGCAGAGGAAACGTTCAGAGGAAGTGTTCAGAGAGAGTAAATGAACACACAGGCTCTTTCGTCGCTCGAACCCCCCCCCTCAGTCCTAGATCAAATCACTTTTCAATTCAACCGTCTATTTATAGCTGCTGGTGCACAGAAGCCCCCAGGGAGACATTCCCGGTGACAAACGCCAAATTGAAGGATTCACAGCCGGCATGTTCATTACCGGGAGCGGAGGTGTGAGTGAGACAGCCAATGCGAAAGATGACCCATCATTACAGCTCTGGTATCACACTTGGCGTCTTTTGTGTGTCGTTGGCCTATTTCATACCGGAGAGTGATAGGTTGTACTCGGCAGCGATTAAACATCTGACGTGGGCATCCATCCATATGGAGGACTGAAATACATGTTTTTCACTCTTGGTAAAAGTTCAATTTGTAGTTCATTAATCTAAAGTACTTATTTGTCCTACACTTGCCTAAGTACACTGAAAATACGCAGAGCTGAGTCCCCATTCGTCAAACATAGCTTGTGTTGACCTCTCTCTTCGGGGCTCCACCCTGTTGTCATGCTCTAAGCCAGTAGAATCTGAGTCCCTGTCTTTGGGTGACTAGCACAGTCATAACAAGCGTCTTCATTATCTGCGGATGGCAGGCCGTGATGTGGAATGAGCAGAGCGGCTGCTTTGAGCCTTTTAGAGGGACTAATTAAAGACTGCTTTGTGACTTTGTCACTTCTCAGGCTGGTGATTAGGATTCGTTTATTGGGTGGGATTTGGCGGCTAATTGTTAGTGGCCCGCCCTATAAATACAACGCAAATGCGTGCGCATGTGATGTAATGACACAGGAACTTCAGGGTTTGTTCAAAGTTTCTACAAATAGTCCTTTAATCTCCAGGGAGGGGGGGGGGAGAAGGGGTGGGGGTAGGAGAGCTTCAGAGACAGCCATGGTAAAAAATAAAATTAAAAAACGAATAAACCAATTTTCTAAAATATCGTCTATAATTTTTGCTGTAATTAATATACGGCTAGCCGAGCGTCCTTGAGGACAACTTCAGTGGAATGCCCCTGTTTCTCAGAACACATCTTGACTAATAGCACTGCCGGAGACAGCCCCCCCCACAGGACGGTCTCCTCCCCCCCCTCGGCCGCCCTCATAAGAGAGGGGCTAGCCGTATTTGGGCCATCTCTAATTGGCCCACTAATCTCGCTGGTGCTAAATGACCCAGAGAAACTGCGTCGTCCCCCCCTGAAGGCAGGCTGGGACTGGAGATTGGAGTCCACTGCCTCTCGCTCTGTTCGCTCTCCACATAAAAACCTTAGGAACACGCTGGAGGGGTGGGGGGGGGGTTAGGGGGGGGGTACAGAACTATTGGAAATGTAATTAAGGTCGGGCACAGACTTTCAACGGTTGACGAATGCAGAAACAAACTGTGCCCGTCAGACAGTCTGGACCTTCTAACATGTGAAATGAGGGTAGCAGTCGATATGCAACAGTTTATCAGCGAGGTCGCGGAGGGAGCTAGATGGCGTCTTCCCTGACTGCCCGCTCTCGCAAATCCTCACGTATGAGTGCCTGGCTGGGCTCTATGATTGCATTTGTTTTTTAAAAACAACCTAATTGAGACCGTGTTTCCTTTGAGAGCGAGAATCCTTTATCAAAGCAATCTAGTCTGTCATTAACTGGGAAAACATATCTGCTGCAGGACTGCGTGGGTCGTGATTGGGCCTTTGGCGCCTCACTTGAGGTGGGAACCGCGAGCGTGAATCTCAAACATCCTCTTCCCACCTCAGGTGTTGAGGTGAGGTGGAGAGACGCTCCAATCAAGCTCAATTACGTCGCTCCGCAACCCGTGGGCACCATTCACACTGACGACAGCCACCGCCGTGACTCACATTCATCATAAAGCCTTTGTAAACGTGCACATTTTTCAACAGTCTTTCCTCACAAACAAACGATTTATTTAAATAAATGAAAATGCGCGAGAGATGCAGCCACTGAGCAATTACAGAGAAGGATTCAGCGAGAAGCCAGGAGCTCTTTTTGGTCACAGCATCGCCAGTCAAGCTCTGATCATAATTCCTGAGTTGTTTTCCTGACTCCCAACCTTTAGCTTTGTGGCCCCTCACACTTGGAAGGCGTGGCTCCGCCCCCGGCATTAACAGGAGTCCCCTCGTCTGCTTGTCAGAAGAGGAGAAGAAGAGAGCCGGTGTAAACGCAGCGCTCTTCCTGTTTCTCTGATAAATATTCATGCCGCAGCCAGAAAACAGCTGTTTCCGTCCAATTAGAGAGTGCGGAGATCCGCCTTTCGCCAATAAACCATCGCTGTTTAATTAATGACTGCTGGAGCTCGTCTGGAAACAACAGAAACAGGACGCTGTGGAGATTCATATCTGAGAAAGAGTGATGATATCTCAGCAATAAGACACCTGGTGATGATGAGGACCCAGCGTACATCTGGCAACAGTCACATGGAGGGAGGTATAAGACAACTTCTGCTATTGGACAAGAACTGATAGGACAGCTTCTGCTATTGGACAAGAAGGGATAGGACAACCTCTGCTATTGGAGGGCTAGTGAGAGGACAACTTCTTCCATTGGACAGCTAGCGAGAGGACTAGCAGCAGTAGCATTAGCTGCACCTGAACTGAGGTAAACTGAACTGAAGCAGACAAATCAAGCCATCAAAGGCCGACACATCAAAGTGCTGATCTGACCACGGGTCACCCATGCCAAGCAGCTGAAAAAGCCGAGCCAACCAGGAAGTGTGTCCACTTCAAAGACAGCAGCTCTCATGTCGTTCTCGGTGGGAGTCAAAACGCTGCGGTCAGAAGGAGAACCCTCCCGGGACTTACCGTCAGGAGGCTGGGCCGGCGTGAAGTGAACGGGCTTGTCTGGAAGAGATTAAAAAAAAGAGAGAGAGGGAGAAAAAAAAAGAAAATGGGTTTTAGTTTAGAGGATGATTCAGGTAGTTCCCAGGGGTGAGGCCCCGGTAATTGAGTTTCTCCAAAAAACGAAGAGAGAAAGCACTCTCTCTTTCTCTCACTCTCTGTCTCTCTCTCTGTCTCTCTCTCTCTCTCAGCTTATCTAGAAGGCTTTAATACAGTGCCTGAGCCACAGAGAGATACAGAGAAGCTAATCAACCCTAATACATTTCATCACAGTGGTATCATCAAAAAAAGGAATTGGCATCTGATTGTCTTTTCCCGAAACACACACCTTTGAAATCGTGGGTAATTTGTGAATAAGAAGGTCTAGTAATGTATGCACGGCTGTCATTCGCTTTCATATTATCAGTCAGTAAAATGTTGAAGGATTCTTTCCTGGAAAATGTATTTCTCTCGTCTCGTAAATATGACATCATCGAGCTATGGAGCGCTCATTGGTTAGGCGTTACATAAAGTGCCTGGCAGTCTGTGGGCAGGCAGCACAGTGTGGGGATGCATGCGACTCCATGCCCCCAGAGTGAAACCCATTCTGTGATGTGCTGAGGCCTGTCGCCCGAGGCGAAATAATGAGCTTCAATTAGCCGGCGTGTGAGTGGAACACCAAACACCAACAGGCCTCGCTACACGGTGACACACTCCATCAAAGGGGAGGGAGGGGGAGGGGGCGGGGGGGGGTGTTTGCAGGCTAACACTATCTGCACTTGAACTGTGCTCTCTTCAAAACACAGAGCAGAACCCCTGTTGTCAGAACAGCAAGATTGGCAAACACAGCTAATACAAACACATACCACACGCTCACACACGGACACACACACACATATACCGCATACCACACGCTCACACACGGACACACACACACACACCATACCGTGTAGTACACGCTCACACACACTTATACTTTTTGTAAAGTGCGGGCGTGGATAATGACGAAGATAAAACACATCACATCAATTACCCTGCTAACTCCTCTCCTGCTGGTGTTCACACCAGAGAGAGAGAGAGAGAGAGAGAGAGAGAGAGAGAGAGAGAGAGAGAGAGAGAGAGAGTTCACACCAGAGAGAGAGAGAGAGAGAGACAGAGACAGAGAGAGACAGAGAGAGAGAGAGAGATCACACCAGAGAGGCCGAGCCTGAGGAGGATCTCAGGGTTGCTGCTGCTCGACTCCCAGAGAAGGGCGCTGCAGTTTAAATTTAGGCTCACTTAAAATTGCTTGTCAACAGCGAGGCTTGTGGGAACAAGAATGAGAGTGTGGGGAAGGGAGGGAGGAGG
>CAEFZP010004678.1:0-10000 GCA_903064625.1 Mallotus villosus | reverse complement strand
TTGCACAAGATGAACAATAGCCTTGTGCAACCGGAGGTAGCAAAGTACGTCATTGTGTTTTGAGTGGTATTTCACTTTTAGTCTCAAACGGCGTTGGAATTCCGGTACTACTAAATAATAACCTTCATTAGCCAACGCCCTGTGCTAAATACTGTAGAGCCGGTTAGCAAAGAAATCTTTTGTGCTAGAAATCTTTGAACCCTCCCACAGGTGTGTCTGTGAATGGGAAGCTGAGTTCATACATGTCAAGCCTCATTATAGTTCTCAACACTCCCAATCACATTTCACAGATTCAACTGTAACTATGCCACTCTGGCAACAAAAAGAATAGAAAAGCATATCCGGTTCACAGCTACTTTTGAAAGGAGGAGCAGATCATTCTTCTGCGCGTCTAAAACCCCGATAGCAGCTGTGAAATGCCACGTCGACCGCGTCTCACTTTCCAAAGGTCGTCGGAGAGGCCCTACACGGTACAGGGGCTCCGGTGAGACCTGAGGACGGAGCGGCGAGCGGCGAGCATATGGACCCACATCAGGTCCTTTTCAATTTAGGCCGATAACCGCTCCGAGTGGAGCCACCCTCCAAGCTGGTGCAGACCCCGTCCAACGGCATTTAATCGGGACGTTTTTTTCTCTCAGTTCAAAGTAAATGCCAAAGCTTTAGGGGGGAGGGGGGGGGAGATAGCAGGCTGGCAGGGCCCTGAGAGGAGGGAGAGGCCCTGAGAGGAGGGGGGGGGCCCTGAGAGGAGAGGGGGGGGGGCTGAGAGGAGAGGCTGAGAGGAGGGCGGGGGGGGGAGAGGCCCTGAGAGGAGAGAGAGGAGGAGAGGAGAGAGAGAGGAGGGCGGAAACTGATCTGCTGAGATGTGTCCTTCCTCGCCACGCTGGCCTTTAAGATCACACACGCCTCGGTCGAGAGGGACAGCAGCTGGGACACTTCTTCTTCAACGAGTCACCGAGGTCATTTAACCAGCCGTTTCGTACACACGGGTATCTTAAATGTTCTCGTAAATTAGATTTTTCACAGGAAACGCCGAAAAGTATCGAGCACAAAGCCGTGCGTGGTCGTACACGCTGTGACCACTACAGCAAACAGGCAGACGCACACCCACACACGCCTACGATCTGCCTACCCACACACACACACACACACAAACACAGGCAAAACACACACCCACAAACTGCCACTCCCTGCCACAAAGAAACCAAGTTACCATCTAAGCCTCAGAAGGTGTAGCTGAGCGTCTGCATGTGTGCGTTCTCACGTGTGTGTGTACGCGTGTGCGATGTGTGTGTGTGTGTGTGTGAGCGCATCGGCTCAGGACGTACAGTTGTTGAGGAAGAGCAGCACTGCGAAGCCCAGCGTGAGAGGTGGCCAGCAGGATCAGACAGATGTTACAGGGGATCATGAAGTAGCGCACCACCAGAGACACCTTGTGCTGGTACATCCTGTCTCTCTCTGGGGGCGGGGTGGGGTAATGGCATCCCGCCATGGTCCACTCTAAAGCTCGGCCCCCCTCCACGGTGACGGAGAGACGTCGGGAGGGTCACCCTCAACGACTAGGGCCCGGAAAAAAAGATAGACAAGTGGGGAAGGGACCAGGAGGAAAGGATGTGACTCGGTAATGACAGGCCGCTTCAGCGCAGGCTCCCGCCGTGTGCCACTACGGGGACCTCGTCACAATTCCTTTCAGAAGCTCGCCTCGAGAAGCTTTCAGCCGTTTCCAGGCAACGCATTTTGGGAGCTAATAACATCCATTTGGGCGGAGGACAAGAGGGTCCGGGGTCACCTCCTACTGGCCCCCACCTGGCCACTCCACCTCCATTCTGCTCCACTCTCGGCCCCAGGAAAGTAATGGACTTGGGTGTGTTTTTGTGTGGTCGTGCCAGAAGTATACTTACGGCATGAAAGTGTGTTTGTGCGAGTGAGTGAGTGACTCAGTGATTATGGGGTCTGAAAATGTGTGTAGGTGAGTTGTTGATGTCGCGTCTACGAGCGTAAATGTGTGCGTCGATCGCTGCTTTCTGAGTAAGCCAAGGTTATTGAAGAAAAAAGCCTTTCAGAAGTTGACAGTAATTCCACAGACGGTACAGATCCTCTTCCTGCGTTGCTGCGGGTCCACAGGGGTCCCCCCTCCTCCTCCTCCTCTTCCCAGCACAGGTCAGGCTCCAGCGCACACAACACAGCGTTTGTCAGGAAGACTTCCCTGCGACTTGACGTCCGAGCATCCTCCCTGAGCTCTTCCTGTGAGGGTGAGACGTAGCGCGCCGCGGGGCTAGCTCCAGCTCTGTAGCTCTGTGTACGTATTCATCAGCCTCTCAAAAACGCTCCGAGCGAGAAGAGAACGGAGAGAAGAGAGAGACTAAAACAAACAACAACTGAGTCTTTGTATCCACTTGGCTGCTCCGGGCGTATTGTCCAGAGTTCCCAGTCAGGGGTGTAGAGACACACAACAGAGGAAGACGGCCACGGACCTGCCCCCTTCACCCCCGACGCACTTGTAGCGGCGTTAGCGTAATTAGCAGGGTGGCTAGTAAGCAGCTGGCTGCCTCTCGCTAAAACATATGCTCTGAGGAGAGCGTGAAGGGTCTTCTTTTTCTTCCCTCTCCTCCAGCCCGTGTCCTCCCCTCAGCATGGGGCTCCCTTCCCCCCCTTGCCCTGCGCTCGCTGGGGCAGCGGACACCCCCAGAGTCCCAGGGAAAGCAGGTCAGAAGGAGTGGAGAGGGGCGTAAAGTTGGGAGGAAAAAAAGAAAAACAACCAAAAAAAGCACAGCCCTTCTTCAAGCCCTGGAGCACACGCCGGCTTGTCCTCGACCTCGCTCCCCCGACGGAGCGCCCGCTCGCTGAGTGACACTCCACAGATGACGAACGCGCTCGGGGGAGGAAAAACTAAACGTGCTCGAAAGGAAGTAAAAGAAAGGGGGCGAAGAGAGAGACCGTGCCAGAGGATTATGAACAGCCTGGGATTGTTCTCCTTTCTTTCCTCTCGTCCACCCCTGATGGATCCAGGAAGGCAAGTGGAGTCTCGTCAGCACACTGCGTTCCAGAGCACGGCTTTTTATTCTCCTTCTTCAAAATCAAAAATAGCTAACAGCTTTAATCAGTTTCTCAGTGACTTCCTTTCAGAGACTTGTTTTCATCTTCTCTCTCTCTCTCTCTCTGTCTCTCTCTCTCGGGTTCCTTCTCTCCTTTTCTCTCCAGCCTCCTTCTGTCTGTTCTGGATCCAGAGACACTCCCAGAGTCCTGCGCTCCACAACCAGTCACTCAAGTTCTCCTTCGAGAGAAACACATCTACCGCTAGCCAAAACAACAACAACTTGGGCTCAGTATTCCTCGCGCTGCTCGAGCCAGTCCCCCGGCAGCAGGTATCCCCGTGTCAACGCACTCCAGCGCTCCGTTCGTGAGCCGGAGCGAGCGGGCGAGCGAGGGAAAGAGAGAGCAGCCAACCAGAGTGCTGCAGATGAAGCCAGAGCCAGGAGAGCGATAGAGTGAGAGAGGGAAAGGTATAGAGAGAACGGCTGGAGTCTCCTGACACTTGGGGGGTGCAACCTCTCTCTCTCTCTCGCTAGCGGAGGAAAACAAGAGCGTGCGAGCGACTCGCCGTCTCCAGAAACACCGTCACTCTCCCGAAACACTTCTCCTGCCTCAACCTCAGCCCGAGGAAAAGAAGAGCAGAGAGAGAGAGAGAGGGAGAGAGAGGGGAGGGGGAGGGGGGGCTGTCTCTAACAAAGGCGGAAGGGAGGGAGAGGCAGAGGGAGGAGGAGAAGAAGGGGGGAGGGAAGGGTGAAATAAATGAGCGAGAATAAAAGCTTTTGGGAACACTTGGGTCCTGTTGAGGGGGGGGGGTGGGGAGAGGGGGGGTTGGGGAGTGACCGAGGGAGGGGGGGGGTGGGTGCAGCAACAGTGCAGAAAAACAAAGGAGGGATTGGTCTTGTGGACCACCTCCCAGTCGTTTAAACAGAATCAGAAAGAGGGGTCTCCACAAAGCGGAGTGTAATAATCACCCAGCTTTCTGATGAAACCCTGAAGAAGGCACGAGAGAAGAAGAAAAGTCAAATAGATTTAGGTCAGTCATTTGTCAGCTGCAACTAAAACAAACAACCAAAACCCTAGACACCCAGCTCCTTCCATGTACTGGGGGTCTCATGGTGCTCTGCCTGGGTAGAAACTCCCTGTGTTCAACATGAATCAGCCTTTATTTCATTAATGAGTGAAAACTTTTTTTTCTCTCTCGCTTATTTTCAAAAACAAACTGCCACCAGCTTTTTTCTTCTGTGTTTTTCCTGTGACAAACATGGGAGCAATGACTGATATGAATATTCAACAGGACTGGCACCCGATCTGAGACGAACAGCACACCTAATCCACAGCGTGGAATTGTATGCGCCTTTAAAAGCAATTTATTATTTCAGTTTGTGATATGCATAATGGGGTCAACATGGTGGCTTTGTCACGGCGTGTTTTAGAAGTCCCAAACATCAATATCTACTTCCACCAACACAATGACAGCCATGATCACAGAGCAGCAGATGCAGGGAGGTTCCTTTCATCAATTATTTATATTCTTTCACTCTCTCCATCTCTCTATCTCTCCACCCCAGTTTGTGCCTCGCACACACGCGTCGTGCACACACGCGTGTTGATCCGATATCTCCACACAAGAAGAAGGCCACACTCAGGGGCTCTCTAGGATAATACGCCTAGGCGTAGATAGAGCCACTGATCCATGTGTGTGTGTTTGTTGGTGTGTGTGCGTCTGTGTGTGTGTGTGTGTTTTTGTGACCGTTAGTGCAAGCATCTGTGTGTGTGTTTTTGTGTGTGTGTTTGTGCCGTTAGTGCAAGCGTCTGTGTGTGTGTTTTTGTGTGTGTGTTTGTGACCATTAGTGTGAGCGTCTGTGTGTGTGTTTTTGTGTGTGTGTTTGTGACCATTAGTGTGAGCGTCTGTGTGTGTGTGTGTGTGTGAGCGTCTCTGTGTGTGTGTGTGTTGACACAGACAGGGGTGATCTGCTCCAGACCGGTTTCCTATCCCAGCTCGTTTATCTCTGTGCCGCGGTGTTGTCCCAGCTCCGTGTGGCCTTCAGGGACCAGGACACGGGGTCAGCCCTGCCTCTGTCCCCCTGCCAGGGGTCACGGGGTCAACCCCCCCAGTCCGAAGCAGCCACACACCATCCCCATACCCCATCCCAGGTAAACAGCTTGAGCTTCGCTCTACTTAGGTATGCAAAGGTCTGCTCAATACTCTCCCACAGCACATTAGGCTGTGATAGACAGAGAGACAGGGAAAAAAACCTGTTCTATTTTCTATCTTAATTTTCGTTCTCTCCTGGCGCCTGTGTGCCTGCCTCCCCCTCTCTCCTCTGCTCTATTTATCCCTCTCTTTCTTTCTCTTTTCGCTCCATTTGTCTCCCCCTCTCTTTCCCCAACGTCACGGATCTTGCCGATTCTCGCCAGTAGAGGGCAGCACAAAGCCGTCAACCCCTCCTCCTCCTACACCACCACCTCCTCCTCCTCCACCACCTCCTCCTCCACCACTTGGGTCCAAATAGAATCCTCAGTCAACATCAAAGGCTCCTCTGATCCATTTTTAATGCCGCTGATATCGCGAAAGGTTAACATCTCTCTCAGAGAGCTTTGAAATGGCAATTTCCATTAAGGAGCCAGAGGAGCAGCTCTCTGTCTGTCTCCAGCGACGGGCCGCGCCGAGGAGATCGCACGCAGCTTCCGTGTGTGCGTGTGCATCGCCGCTTACTGGCGTGTGTGTGTGTGTGTGTTTGTCACAGGTGAGGAGATGATGGCAGGTATCATGGTGTGGGAGACCCGTCCAAGCACAAATCCTGCTTTTCCAGCTGAGCGGCGAAGATCCATATTGATGAAAGAGAGCCCCGGCTGTACGCCTCGCCGCCTCGCTGCCTCGCTGCCTCGCTGCCTCACGCCAGAAACGAGCGCCGGGAGTGTTAAGTAAGGGCTAAATCAGGAACAACACCTCCCTTCTCTTCACGCAGTCTCTTTCTGGAACGTGGGGAGAACACTCCAGAACGTGGTTCTGTCAGGAGCAGAACGTGGTTCTGTCAGGAGCAACACGTCGACTGAACGAGCATTCAGAAGCGCAGTGCCCTCCCCGGGTTCACACTGAGCCACAGGACAAATCCCTTCCACGTGATTTCAAGTTCCTCGTAGAGCCAGAAGTGTGGAGCTAAACTGAAGAGCTTCCATGAGGACTACATGGACAACCAGCGACCACACGGAGATATCCTGGCCAGGACCTGAAGACATTCTCTATTAGAGATCACGTGACTCCGTTCTGTCACCTGCAGTTGCCATCCCACCGAGAGAGCAGAACCAATGCTATGTTAAAACCAGCTGGAGCACATCCACAGAGGGGCTGGGGACAGGGCTGCAACACCAGCTGCATCAGCACTACAGAGGCAAACAGTCCATGTGAATCCAGACATGCTGCTACAGCCATTGAGAATCACCCGGACATGTCAGCCAGCCAGCCAGGCAAGCAGTCAAACAGCCAACCAACCAACCAACCAACCAGCTCTACAGCCTGTCAGCCAGCAAGTCAGCCAGCTAGCCAGCCATCCAGCTAGCCAGCCAGCTCAGCCAGCCAGCCATCCAGCTCATCCAGCGCACAGCAGCAGCCTAGCCAGCAGCCAGCCATCCAGCCAGCTAGTCAGCCAGCCAGGTTTACAGACAGGTGGGCTTGCAGCCTCACTACGGTATTAGCTCCAATCAACATAAATCAGAGCGTTCCCCTTGTCCAGCAGATTCCCATACTTCCCAGCCATCAGGGTTAGCTGCCAAACACTATCCAAATCCTGGGAGAGGGAGGAGGTGGAGGGGAGGAGGTGCAAGGGAGGAGATGGAGGGGAGCAGGTGGCGGGGAGGAGGTGGAGGAGAGGAGGTGGAGGGGAGAAGGGGAAGGCAAAGGCCTCTGCAGATGTGCATGGCTAACGTCATTATCTCCCAAAGGTTTTTTGGAGAAGAGAGAAGAGAGAGAGAAAGGGAGACACACAAAGAGAGAGCGAGAGAGCGAGAGAGCATGAGATTGGGGGAGCGTGTGAACGAGAGAGAGAACAAGCCCGGCCCAGTGGTGGAGGAGCGGGTGATGTCATCGTGCCTGAGGCTGGCTGGTGTGAAGTGTTCACAGGAACGCTGGGAGACAGGGAGGTTTCCGCGGCGGCGATGCGCCCAGGAAGAGCAGGTGACGCCCGGGGACAACGTCGCAAAGACTCCTTCAAGGCTGACAAAACGGAATTCATCCGAGTTTAACAGTTTCTTTTAACTCTTTTTGAAACATATTTCAATTCGCACGGTTAGAACATCACTGTAAAGTTCCGGAACCCTTGATACATCTTGAACATGATTGTGTTCCACTACTGACTGCTCTCCAGACCCACAGTCTGAAGTCACCATCTCCCGCCCCCATCCACCCACCCACCAGCCCACACATCTGCAATCCCCTCCCAGCTTGAACCTAGCCTAAGCACTGCTCTGCTGTCAGGTGAGTGCACAGCACAGATGGTTTTACACACAGCATGGGGCACTGCAAGCTCCTTTACAGCTGATCTGAGTTCTTCACGCTGCTGGAGTTTCAAAGTATCAATCCCCACCGTGGGGCTGGTGGCCTCAAAGCCTTTAGACCTGATCCTGGGTCTGTTCCCGGGCTGGGGTCCCCAGCCGTCGTCAGCACCCCCAGCTTTAGACCTGATCCTGGGCCTGTGTTGGGCTCCAGGCAGACCTGGCTCCACTACAGCTCCAGCCCTAATGGAGAGGAGCTGAGCAGCAGCAGCCAGTCCTTCATTAGCCCGCTGCTTTTTAACCCCCCTCATTTTCATCAACGCTAACAACAATAATGATGTGAGCGTTTAATACCAGCCACGCTCCAACGCACAAGCCTGTTGATTCATTTTTTTCCCTCTATCCCAAGCACTTTTCCCCTAATGCCCTTGAAGAATTATTCCAATGGGTTTTGCACAGGAGAGTTAGAGAGGGGGAGAGAGGAGGAGAGGGGTGGAGAGAGGGGGAGAAGGGTGGAGAGAGGTGTAGAGAGGAGGCTCGCGGGTGGTCGAGCGGGGGACGGACGAGGGTGGAGCGCGGAGGGCTCGACTGAGGATAGTGGTGGTCGCAGCGGAGGCGCGCGGGGGGAGAGGGTGGCTCGAGGGGCGCGCTGGGGAGGAAGGTTGCGGCGAGGGGCGAGAGCGGGTGAGAGCGTGTGGCGCGGCAGGGGCTGCGAGGGGTGCGCGCTCGGGAGATAGCTCGTCACCTTTCTCTCCTTTTTCTCGTTTTTCTTTTTCTCCTCTTTTTCGCTCTTTTTCTCTCTTTCTCTTCCTGTTTTAACGGCTTTGCGTTTTCTCGCTTTTTTTCTTGTCTTCTGGGCGGCTCTTGGCGGGCGCTCGCGTTTGCTGCACTTTTGCTTACGAGGTGGCTCGCGTTGGCGTCCGCGGTGGGATGGCCGGTTCGTCTAGGTGTCTAGCGGTGGCCTCAGCGGTGTGCGCTTTCTGGGTGGAGCGCTCGCGGGGGCTGCATGGTGCGGCCCTGTTTCGGCCTCAGGTGGCTCTTTTGCCTCTCCGCCCTCGGTGACGCGCTGTTGTTCTCCGTCTGCTTTCCCGGGTGCCGCGGTGGCTTCTCTTCTGCTTCTCTTGGCCGCTCTTTTTGCGTACTCGTGCTTCTGCGCTGTGGCTCCGCGGTGGAGGCAGAAGTTTGCATCGCGGCTTTAACGTTTTTCCGTCTTTTCTGCCTTCTTGCTTTCCGCATCTTTTTATCTACCCTCTTTTTCGTCCTTGCTGCATGAGACTGGGCTCGCCTCTGTTTGCCTGCTGTCGTGGCTTCTCGCGTTTTCCTGCGGTGGAGCGTGCCCGGTTATTCGGCGCGGGGGCGCGCGGTGGCGGCCCGTTTTGAGGAGTGGTTTCGCTTTGTGGATTGGCTGGCAGGCGGAGAGTGGACAGAGAGAGAGGAGAGGCAAGCTATTGTTCATGAGTAAGAATCCTGAGAGTGTGGAGCGGAAGAGAGAGTGACACAAGTACACTGTCTGTGCAAGTGGGGGGGATATGTTGTGTGGATAGGGGGTGGGGATGGGTGGGGGGGAGAGATAAGAATATACTGGACATGAATGCCTGCTGTCTACAGTGGGCCTCATTAGTTGCCCACGATGGCCTTGACAACGTGGCGCATGACGATGGAGCGGAGTGCTGATTCGGGTGTCAGTTCCCCGCTTCCTGATTCAATTCCTTTCCACCCAGGAAAACACGCTCACCTAGGCCAGCTCAGTAAAGCTAACCCTTCTATAATAACCAAACACCTTTACATCAGCGACAATATGAAGTGTAAATTCATCGTGACTGCCGATTTGAGTTTGTGTTTCTTGAGGCAGGTGTTTGCCAATGGCAATTAGCTGTTCTGAGGAAGCTATCGCAACGCTGTGGTGGTTTCACTCCACAGGCCCTGCCACTGTCTCCCGGCGCCTGAGGTCAGAAGGTGATGAGGTCGAAGGTCAGGAGAGATGTCGTTAAATCCGCCGGCATATTGGGTAGTAACTCAATATGCAGGGTGTTGTGCCTTGATCATACCTTAAAGTAGAGGCCGCGAGGCAGAGGGATGGCGAGAATTGGGAAGTGAAAAGCACACACTTCCCAATGCCTTTGGATACCTTACCACACGCATGAGAAACCCGGCAGAAGGAAGACGGGTACTTTTTCATCATCTCTAATTTCAGTAGTATTATGTTATTATGCTACATGCTGTATGAGACAAGTCAGAATTCTTGTTATCACTTAACACAACAAGACCTCCTTCAACACACGCTGGGCTTGAAGAAGAAACCACTGTCCTCACCCATACGAATGGGAACATGCAAGATTA
Organism: Mallotus villosus; assembly: GCA_903064625.1. NCBI lineage: Eukaryota > Metazoa > Chordata > Actinopteri > Osmeriformes > Salangidae > Mallotus > Mallotus villosus. The sequence goes on along the minus strand of CAEFZP010004678.1, from coordinate 139 downwards.
CAGTCCCGCTGCCTTTAATAACAGCCCAGGAGACACAATCACACACAACACACCTAAACACATCAAGGCGACAGTGACAAGAGTTATTATATGTAGAGATCCTTTCATTTGCAATTTATTATGAACTCCTCTCTCCCTC
>CAEFZP010004677.1:0-28226 GCA_903064625.1 Mallotus villosus | reverse complement strand
TCGCAGATGGGGGGTTTGATAATTCTTGTTTGGAAGTCCGTGTTTGCTTGGCTTGGAGATGTCTGACGTGATTGACGATGAAGAAAATTAGAACTACAACCTTACTTTTGGAGATCCCAATTGTTTGCCTCCGAGAGCTAGCGAAGATGTCTTGTAAGATACGAATAGAATTAAGCCTCTTTTTGAGGAAAAATACCCTTTCCTAGATTCTCTTTATCTGAATTACTTCGTAAATGTTACATTAGCACCTTTTATCTTTGCCCGTCCGTCGACGCGGCCCAGGCCTCTTGCACACTCGCCCTTCGGCGAAATCGACGGAGCAACTCGTCTCTGCGGTTGACTCGTGCTTGTGTACACAGCTCCTGAGCTTCGACAGGAGACCACAGTGGCGGGTTGACTTAACATCAGCCCTCTGACCTTTGGAGGTCTTGTTTTGCACTGCTGTGAAACACGCCTAAATATTTACCGCCAATTGTTTGATAATATCTGGGATTCAACGGCTTTAATTGGTTTTTATGGAAAAGGCCGTGTTCGGAATCTGCTGTGACGGATTTCGCCAAAATTAAAGGGCCCGCTGGTGCTTGGGTATATATCACTCAGGACCATGGGAGTATATTCTTGATTGCTGTTTAACTACCCAACTCGTCCACAGCGCATGTGGGAGGACAGGATGAGGCGGCTAACGGACGAATACAATGAAAAATCAGCTGTGTTAAATGCCCAGCCCTTAACTTTGGTGAGTATCCGTTTGATCAGATAGATGCTCTTCTTGTCGCTCGGATAGCACCTTCCTGCATGGGTAGGTATGGTGGTTTGGAGAAATGTCGTCTTTCAAGCTTCTTTGACGTTTGCTGGGAATCACAAACGGAAACTGGCGTGAGGAAACCGTCTCAAGGTGAGTCATAGGTTAAGCTGGGCCGTGGCGATGTGACATGTAAAAATCAAGGGCTGCAGACAGGGTTCCCATCATCACCCTCTCCATATAGAGATCGTAAAAAGTGTGAGAAAGGGCAACTTTGGGGCAGGAAAAGTGCAAAGCCACCAATCAGAACAACCATTCACACAACCATATGCCCCTAAGGTAGCGTATAGCACGTCCCACGCAGACAGTCTCAGTAAAATACACCAATAGTAAGAAACCAGGAGAGAGACTTGACCTTCGATCTCACCTATTCACAAACGTGTTCAGTAGGGTAGCCTGGGTTAGACCGCTTGTTCGCCAGGTGACTGTTTTGCTCGTGGGCCTCAGGTCACCATTTAAATAACATGTCCTCAGTACCATGTGTGCCCATTGGCATCCTTCGCTCACAGCCTCCACCTTCCTCTTACAGACTTCCAACCGGTCCGGCATTCACCGGCTAACAGCCTCTCCCCAGCCTCTGTTTTCATTCTCCAGCTCCTCTTTTCAACCTCCTCCTACCCTCCAGCATTGCCCCAAACCTCCTGTGGCTGTCACTTCTCCCATCTGCTCACCCCCCGCCAGCCTTTCCCGCCACCAGCCAGCCTCACACCCATTCTCCTACCTCTTACCAGCTCCGCTCCCATGGCAGGCCCCCCCCATTCCGGTGTTTCATCCTCCAGCGCTCTCCAGCCTCTCACTCCCCCGCCCCCCCCACTCCCCCCCCCTCCCCCCCCCCTCGCCCACAGGCTCGGGACCACCAACGGTGTGGAGTTCTCTTTCTGGCTAACTCATACGGAACCCCTGAGGGAGTACTGATACTCCATTCTCAGATAGAGCCCTCATTCCCTATCATTTACCAACTGTCCACCCTTCTAAACAACAAAAAAAAAAACAATGATAGAAGCGGATGAAAGAAAAGTTAAGAGGCGAAAGGGCTTCCACCCTCCCCCTCCTCCCCCCCTGCCGATGGCGTTCGCTTCTGTCCACGGGCCTGACTAATTAACGCACGTCGATAACCATACACAAATCATAAACTGTTACCAACTGCGTCAGCCTAAATTATCCCTGACCGATGTGTTGGCATTGTAAATTTGATTTTTTCAGCTCCTTTATCTCCCTCTACGAAAGGGCACAGCTTCTTTTTTTTTCCATTATCCGTTTTGACGGGTCCTCTGCGCTAAAGCTGCTTGGTTCCTCTGGAGGGCCACTCGCATGTGCGATTCCACGCTAGGGCCAGGGACCCCGCTCACAGTTTTCACTCAACAGCTCATTCCAATGCCGTGCCCAATGTATGGACCATCCTTCTGCACCATCTGCTCAACACAGGAGAGGGGAGTAATGCATTTTAACCCGTCCTTAATTGCGTTTAATATTTTTATCTTTAATAAATATTAGACATGTATAATGGGGGCGAAGCGAGAAACACTTTTCCCTGACTAACTAAGATCCCCCGCCCTTCATACTACCATCTTACATCTAATTAGGAAGCTAGCTGAGCCGAACATACATTTTCTCTACATACTCTAGCGCAGGAGACCGATTGCCCTGGCGAAACAGATGTGCGCTGTGAAATTAATTTCCTCTGTGTAATCTCGAGACGAGGGGGAAGTATCAAGCTCTCCTCCTCCGGTGTCTTACTCTCCACCTCTCTCTCCAAGCCATCACGCAAGAGAAAAAAAGAACACATAAAGAGCTACCTAGGGGGACTCGAGACAAACGAGGTCGCGCTCAGCTACCTTCCGCATTCCGTTCGAGGCTACCATACATCCGTGGGGCTGGCCCACATCAACCCGATACTAATACTCAGTATCCCTCAACCTCCATGCCCCCATCCGGACTCGGTAACGGTACCATCAAGTAAAGCGGGAGTCGGCATCTTTGCGATCGTCTCTCCCTCTTCTCTCTCCTCCGACCCGCGATAGACACTCGGTTTCTTCCTCCGTTCTTTTATTTACATAGCCTAAGGGGTACTTTCTGTTTTTCTCCCCTCTTTTGTTGCCGTTGCCCCTTCCCTCTTGCCCTCCTCTCTCCTTCGCCTGAATGCTCCTCCTTCCCTGTTCGTTCCCACCCCCCCCATCCTCTGTCCCAAATCCTTCGAGCTTCAATGGAGTCCTGGATCAAAAACATGATCAGTGTCCACGAGAGCAGGTGTCATGTGGTTTGAGTGTATGCACTGTATGTGTGTATGTGTTTGTTTGTGTGAGTGTTTCTGTGCAAGTGGTTGTACGTGCGTGCATGTCCTGGGAAATAATACGTGTGCTTGTTCTTTAAAGATCTTTACAACATTTGACCACTCAAACTTTGCTACAAAGCTAAAAAGCAAACCTATACATCTGTAGAACAAGGAGAGACACCTCTTCTTCCATCCGTGTAGTCCCTCCCCTCTGATCGCAGCATGGGTTCCACGCTTTATTGGTGCTGGCACACACTCACAGCGATACAGTTTGAATGATATACACCCTATAGAAGGCTGTCTCCCCATTTCAGATGGCTGACAGTGTTTGCGCGTCTTTACGTCTGGGTATTCGCTATGAGCGCTCCTGTGTTTGTTGTGCACCGGTGCTCTGCTTCAAACAACAGTGCCAATATTCACCTCCCTGTGTAAGACTGTTCAGAGACTCCAAACAACGATAACACTGAGCCTGTCTCCTCCCGCATCAGCTTCTCACCCTGGCTCTGCAACTCCCCTCCCCTCAGGTAGGGGGAGGAGAGAGGGGGGCGAGGGGGGGGAGGAGAGAGTGGGGTCTAGTCTATATGTTTGGAGCGTGGTTTTCTACTGTCCTCTATAGTGACTCCTTTTTTCTCATCACAGGGATCACACAGCATCACGCTTTGAAAATCTATCTCAAAATCTTTTGTACCCTTTTTGTCTTTTTCTCTCTCTCCCTTGGCGCCCCGCGCGCTTTCTGTGCTTTCTCGCGCTCGTCTCGTCTGCTCTCGCCTCGCGCGCGCGCGCGCCCGCGCGTCTCTCGCTCTCCCTCTCTGCGCGCTCTCGCGCGCGCGCTCTCGCGCTCGCTGCTCTTCTGCGCTCTCGCTCTCTCCGCTCTAAGCGCCCTGGCTTGTGTATCCTCTCCCCATGAAAACCCCTCATTGTGTTTTGAACATTCTATTTGTCGATCTGCTGAACAGAGAGCGTCTAATGTTTTATTAATCTTTTATCTCTCCCTCCTTCTTCCCTCACGACATCGGTGGAACCAGATCATCGTCCCTCGCTGTAACTGCTCTCTGACGGGCGCCAGCTCATCACCCTGCTGTTATACACACAACCACGCCCCGCTCCGTTCACGTTAAGTTAGGCTGCTCCCACCCGCCCCCCCCCCTCCCCGCCACAACAACCACACCGCGCATTCTGCTCACGTCTCCGAACCGCGATGAAGACGTTGCTCCACTTTCGACCGCCAGACACAGAGAACAGAGACGGAGTAGGGGGAGAGGGGGGATTAAAGGGAAGACGAAGAGAGCGGGGGGGGCAGAGAGAACGAGAGAGAGAGAGACAATAGGGGAGAGTTGGGAAATGGATAAGGAAAACAGAAGGACAGCTAGAGAAAGAGATGAAGAGAGAGAGAGAGAGAGAGAGAGAGAGAGAGAGAGAGAGAGAAGAGAGAGAGAGTAGGAGGAGGAGAGAGAGTGGGAGAGGAGAGAGAGAGAAATGACAGAGGAGAGAGAATGACAGAGGAGAGGAGAGAGGACAGAGTGAATGACAGATGAGAGAGAGAGATGTTGGAGTAGAGCAGCTTAGTCCTCCATCTCCCCCGTTCTTCCTCCTGTTCCTCTCATCTACTTTCAGGGAGATGGAAGCATGTGTCCATGGGGCTGCACTTCCCCTCTTCTGCCAGTAACTGACCAGACTGCTGCAGTGACTGTTCTGTGCCAGCAGGGGGTGACATCCCTCCATTCCCCCTCGAGTCCCAGACCCTTTACCTGTCTCTGGGTGGTAAGGACTGTTAAAAATGACAAACTAAGTGTTCTCCTGTGGCACACATAACACACACACACACACAAAACACACACAATTGACACACTTTGTGAGATGTGCCTGTTGCCAATGTTAGTTTAAGTGGTCTCAGGATGCGTGCACACACACGCACACAAACACACACAGAAAACACATACACACACACACACACAGAAAACGCACACACCAACACACACATACAGTGGCATGCGCGGCGGTGATAGAGAGGTGTGTGTTGCTGGGAGCAGACTAAGTGCTCTCAGGGTGCTATCATGTTTGTGATAGGAGGGATGAAGGTCTAATTAAATGGGTAACCCACACCGACATGCTCTCATCATCATCGATCCTGCCCTCCCTCCCCCCGCCTCCACGCCCTCTCCCTCACCCCCTCTCCCTCACCCCCTCTTCCTCACCCCCTCTTCCTCACCCCCCCCTTCCTCCCCGCAGCCTCAGCGGCTGCCCTCTCAGTGGGGGGGGGCTGCAGGGGCTCCTAAGGAGCGATGAAGGTAAGGATGGAAAAATGGATACAAGCATGATGTACAGGATGATAGAGTGAGGGATGAGGAGAGGATGACAGTGTAGCTGCATGGGGACTCAGGGTGAAATATGGGAGTCTTTGTTCGGGAGAAACAGCCGATGTTGCACTAATCGGTTCCACCTCCCACACCCTCCTCACATATGTATGTGTGGTGTGTGTGTGTTTCCGTTTGTGTGTGCGAGTGCTTCTCATACGTGCCGTTTGCACGCGTGCTTGTGTACGTGTGTGAGTGCATGTCTGTGACAGTGTGTGTGTTTCTGTGTGTTTCCACATGTGTGTGCTTGTGTGTATGTGTGTGTGCGTGTGCTTACCGTATGTGCATGTGTGTTTGTGTGTGTGTCTCTGTGTGTGTAAATGTGTACGAGGAGGGGGAGGTTCGTTATGAAACAAAGAGCCAGGTGAGACAGAGAGCCTGAGGATACAGTAACACATGAGCCTGTCAAACCTCCCACCAATCACAGTCTCAGAAAGGGGGGGGTCATAGGTCTATTAACCAATCAGATGAACAGACAGACAAACATGATCATGTGATTGGCCGACCTCCAGGGTGTGCAGGGGGTCTCCCCGTCCCTGTGGTTGGAGGACGTGGGGGCGCCGGGACGCCGGGTATAGACGCAGCCTAATGATTCACTAATCGCATCAATCTTCTCATTGTTGTCGCGGAAACAGCTCGTTTATAGCTTGACCACCCCCACCTGCTCGCCATGGTAACACAGCGGAGCTGAACGTCTGCTCAGCATGCCAATGAAGACGCACAGACACACTCAGTCTTCAGCGTGGCACCCACGCGCCTCAAACAAAGACCTGAACTCCCATCGATGTTAATGATTAGAAACAGGGCAGAGACAGTGGAGACACGGTGGAGGTAGAGTAGGGGAGAACACGTCCACAAAGTAGACCCGTGTGAAACATCCTTCTCTGGGGTAGAACAGGTAGAACAGGACTTGTCGGGTAGAAGAGGTTACCCAGGACTCTCCTAGGTAGAACATCTGGAACAGGGCTGGAAAAAAGTAGAACAGGACTCTGTAGTAGAACAGGTAGAACACGACACTCTGGGGTAAAACTGGTACCAGATTCTCCGGGGGAAGAACAGGTACAACTGGAATCCCTGGGGTAGAACACATTTCTCCTAGGTAGGAAAAGGCTTTCCTAAGTAAAACAGGGCTGTTTGATGGCCTGGCCGTGTTCAGATATGAAAGTCTATTTTCAGGTGCTCCCTTTAAACGCTGTAGCCTTTGGCAGCCCATGAAATATGCATCCTTTGGACTTTTCACCTCTGGTAGTTGATTCGTTGTATAAATCAAAGGGAAATGGTCTGTTTAACGGTCCGGAGCTCATCCATGTTGCATGAGGAGCCGGTAGGCCAGACCCAGATAATAGCAGACCAATCACAGAGCAGCCTGTTCCTCTGAATCACACTCCGGATCCCATTACACTGCTCACATTAACAGGCTCTCTGCATCATACAGATACACACACACTCACACATAGAGAATAAGGGAGAGAGAGAGAGAGAGGAGAGAGAGGAGAGAGAGACGAGGGACTGACAGAGAGAGAGAGAGAGGCAGGTAGAGAGGATGACGAGGGGGAGAAAGAGGGAGTAGAGAGCGAGATGAGAGGGGAGTAGAGATGAGAGAGAGGAGAGAGACGAGAGATGATAGAGAGAGAGAGCGAGAGAGAGAGGAGACGAGAGAGAGAGAGAGAGGGAGGAGGAGAGAGAGAGAACACTAGCTAACAGGAGTCTTAGCTTCATGGTTCACAGCTAGAACAGTCCAGCTGCTGTAACTGTTCATCACTCCCCACGGTGAGTTGTAAAGAAAGATCATACGTGGTGTGTTTATGTGCAAGGCCCCTGGTTAGACACTTAACACGCCATCATAAACCAGTAATGGATGTTTGAGAGGACACACGCACCACACGCACACACACACACACGCACGCACAGAAGCAATTCCTTGGTGATAAATGAGGGTCATTAGGCTGCCCCTGTAGAACACCCCACACACACACAGGCAGTGTTTGAAGGTTAACCTTCCAACACACACACACACACACTCACACACACGCAGGCACACCTGACTAACTAAACGCTTCCTCTACCTAGCAATCCCTCTTCAACACACATCCTCCCACTCTTCCTCCCATCGCGTCCTTTTCCTCCCATGTCCTGCTCTTCTTCTTTCCCTCTCACCTCCTCTTTCTCTTCCCTTCTCCTACGGTAAGACCTCCTTCTCCTTTTACCTTGTGTGACCTGGTAAGAGCACTGTTCCAAATACCTCTTACAGAAACCCTACCTGCACATTCTCTCTGTCACACATACCCACACACACACACACACATACCCCTACACGCACACATACCCACACACACACACACACACACACGCGCACGCACACACAGGTTGACAGCAGAGGGTGTACTGAAGGACATTTGTAATGATTATGGTTTTTAAATGACTCGTGGGACGACAAGTCTGGCGGCACCTTTCTGAGGAGAAAATGACCTGCCTGGTGGTGTCTGCACATGCACTTTCACGGAGCAGTCAGGGGGGGCAGGGGGCGAGGGGGGGGGGCGAGGGGGGGGGGCATGACCCCCGTCAGACTGGACCAGGAGGAGAGAGCATCCCTCTCAGACTGGGTAGGGATGTGGGGGCAGGGGTGTCTCTCCTGCCTAGAGCTCTGCACCCCCCCCACCCCCATCCAAGCATGCTGCTTGATTGAGTTTTTCAAACTTGCCGCCCCCCTCGCCCACGCCTAGTTCCAGCAGCGCCGAGCCCCCTCCCCCCTCGCCCTCCCCCTCGTTCGGTTGCTGACTTAGTCTTTCCAACCAGCCATCCTCTCTGGTTCCAGCTGTCACCTTCACAGCCCCGCTCTTCTCCCTCTGGTCCACACGGCAATCATCATACTCCCTCCTGGGTAACCGGGGGCAACCAGGGGTTAATCATCCCATAATAAACATGGTAAGGGAGGAATCACACACTGGTGTGTGTGATGCAGAGTTAACCTTGGCTGTGTGGGCCTGGGGGCAGTGGGAGAGCTCGCATCACACAAACACAAGACGTTCAACGGGTTCATCTTCCGAAGATGTGGGGGCCGCGATACAGGGAATACGTGTTCACATGAATGATTGAATGAGTGAATAAATGCTACTCTGTTCTTCTACATGATATGTTATTCTACTCCCCCAAATTCTATATTTATATTTTATTATGTTCTAGTATGTGGAGTGTCTTATAGCAGCTATATCCCCAGGCTAACCTTAGTAGAGTAGAGATAGGTTTAACTCATTGCTGGGTCTTGCATCACGGTTGAAATACAGTTCTCAAAAACCAAAAGATAGCATTGCTGCTAGTGGGATGATTCTAGAGGAATATGCTCTTTATCCCTGCAGTAAGATTTCATGTGGTGGAGTTTCATTCTTTAACTTGGGAGGTATTTACCTGCAGTAGACAAAGACAGACAAATCAAATTGTTTATTCTTTAATTTTATTGGAAAAATATATAATTTGATATTTTACACTACAAAAACATTGACACAAACAAAATACATAAACGGTTTCATAAAGAAGACGAAGAAACAGCACAACAGCTATTTTTTTTTCTTTTCTTCATCCTGTGTGTTCATTGGCTCGAGGTGTTCGGCTGTCCAGACTCATGGGCGGAGGGGTTGTGGCACAGGTCTGGCAACCACACTGATATCTTAAACCAACCCTGTTTCCACGGATCCAAACTCACACCAGTCCAGTTCAGAATGACTTGGATTGGTTGGTACTGCTATTTAACCCACTCAAATCTGGTCATCACAGACATTTAATTTGTCGTAACTATCTGTGTGACTGACCCAGGTCTGAATAAGTCGTAAGATATATTTACGACAATTTAAAGTTCCACAAAATTTGTCTTAATAATTCCAACTGAAACCAAATAGATCCAATGGCATTTTGTACAAATGGGATTGCTTGCTTTAAAGTAGATTTAAATAGGTTACATTAAAATGGAACACATACAGTCTAGTGCTAGTTGTATTGCTATTCATGGTGGTGTGCTGGTCTTAGTAAACAATGAATCCTGATACTCCTGATAAAAAGCAGTTTTCAAAGGTGCTGACAGAACGTCCTTCATACTGACTGAAGAAGCATCACTTCCTGCAGCCCGTTCCCCTTCACACCTGCCAAACACAGTCATCAGCACCAGTCTAACAACTGAGCCGGGACAAACAGAGGATCTCAATTCTGGTTCATTCTGGTGCTAAAAACAGCTTTTTGTTCTAGAAACTGTGCTCTCGCTGCCCTCTGAAACCAGGATAAGAGTCCAGCTCGAGCCAGGGTACGTGTCACCGCCCGGTCCAGATCCCCTCCCACCACACCCACCCCTGGCCTGCTCAAGTTGCATATTTTGTGCTTTTTCACTCTCCCTCCCTTTTGTCGTGGCTAAACTGGTGGCTTTTATCTCTGAGTGCTTTTATCCTTCAGGAAGGACGACGGTAACAGGAGCTACAGCCTCCTCTCAGCTCCTCTCAGTTCCATCTCCGAGCCCTCTCAGTACCGCCGTTACATCACTCCCTCCAAACATCTCCACGCCGCTTCTTAAAAAGGAGCGATCATCCATTGATGTCAACAATGAACAAATACAAGACACTCTGTCTCTGGTGGCTCGGGCCCTGTTCGAGGTGTCTCTTTCCGTGCTATGGTATTTCCCTGTACCAGGTACATATGGGCCAGTGCTTGATGGAGCACCAGTCACAGACATCGCCTCTCAGCATCTCCCAGGACCCCAAAACCACCCAGCCCCTCCCACAACACCCCAACACCAGCCAACACCACCAAGCTCCACTCAACACCATGTGCTCTCCTCACTACACCTCTATAGACCCCTTTGCTCACACCTTTCGTCTACTGCACTATTGTTGGTCAAAATATGAAGCAAACATATTGTGCTTAGTCATGTGAATTCTAGTTCATAGGTAAATGTTCAGTACTGATTTGCACATACCAGTTATATATAGACTAGTCGATGCATAATAATAATTAAGACACACACCACATGGTATCCACCAAGGACAAACAAACATTACTTCAATGATCTCTTTGTGTTACTTCATCAAATCAAAACGGCCGTTCTTTTGATAAAGTGCAACTCAAATAGGCAGCATGACTTCCCCTCCCCCCTCCCGACTCGTCTGTCCCGTCATCCCTCGACAGTACACGTCTCGCGACGAGACTCTAGGTCCCAGAATCCTTCAGTGAGTTGTAGTCACGTAGCGACCGTTACATTCCTTCCTGGTCCGTATAAATGGCCGTGCGTCGGACACAGTCACGCCTGGCCGAGCACCTCTGGTCAGACTTCTACAATCTCTGTTCAACAACACATCGCCCACAACACCGTGGCACATCAGCAGTAAGGAACACACACTCAGCTCTCAGCTCATCCATCTACTGTGGACACCGTCAGCTACCTCTCTTCAACCACCTCTCTCTGTCTTTCCTCTCTCTCTTCCGGCTGAAAAACGTCCCAGCCAATGAGGGTGCAGAGGAAGCTCCCATGTTAAACCACACACGATATACTGTACATACATGTTACCAGAGTGTCACACAGATAGATAGCGTCACATCTCTGTGTGTGTTGAGTGGATGGATCTGGATTCTGATGGACGTCCTAGTTTGTCAGCCATCTACAACACATGAATCAATACGGCACATGTACATTGTTTTATATGATCAGAAAAGTTATTCATGAATACGTTATGATGCTGAAACACATTATTGCTTCTTCATACTGGGAAGCTTGAAGCTGCTAGACGGGTCTGGAGACCAGGAAGTGGCCTGTCAGACTGATTGTACAGTGGGACTCACAGGACATATTCCTCTCTGCATCCTTGGATGTTCTGTTGGAATTCTGGAATGTTCTACTGGAAACCAGGATGATTCTTTTAAAGCTCTGAATGATTCTTCTGGGAATCATGAAGGGCTCTAATGGAATCCTGGACGTGAATGCGGGAAATTGGAAATGATGGTAAAAGTCTGTAGGTTCATTTGGAACCTTGAGGTTCTGCTAGAATCCTGAGGGTTCAACTGAGGGTGCTGAGGGTTCTGCTGAAGTACTGAGGGTTCTGTAAGGTGTGTAGAGGTATTGCAAGGTTCTGTAGTGCTATACATTCAGCCCCAAACGAGTGGGCCATACCTTATCTGTGTGCTTCCTGTCTCTGACAGTAGAACCTTATCTGTGTGCTTCCTGTCTCTGTCAGTAGAACCTTATCTGTGTGCTTCCTGTCTCTGACAGTAGAACCTTATCTGTGTGCTTCCTGTCTCTGACAGTAGAACCTTATCTGTGTGCTTCCTGTCTCTGACAGTAGAACCTTATCTGTGTGCTTCCTGTCTCTGACAGTAGAACCTTATCTGTGTGCTTCCTGTCTCTGTCAGTAGAACCTTATCTGTGTGCTTCCTGTCTCTGACAGTAGAACCTTATCTGTGTGCTTCCTGTCTCTGTCAGTAGAACCTTATCTGTGTGCTTCCTGTCTCTGACAGTAGAACCTTATCTGTGTGCTTCCTGTCTCTGTCAGTAGAACCTTATCTGTGTGATTCCTGTCTCTGACAGTAGAACCTTATCTGTGTGCTTCCTGTCTCTGACAGTAGAACTTCTTGTCTGCATCCAGTCTGTCCATTGCTCAGACGGACACTGCTGTCCAAAAGTCTGGTCTTGTTGGATTCCCGAAATAAATACTAAGTCATGTAGAAAGTGCCAAACCACTAGGTCCATGCTGTTCATCCGCCTGAACACGACACCCATTCGACCTGTGTGTGTGTGTGTGTGTGTGTGTGTGTCAGACAGGGACAGGAGCGTTCATCATGGTGACTCTCATCTCCTGGATGCTGTTGATGATCTTCTTCTGGTGTCCGGCCAGATTTACCCCCACCCTCCGCACGTCACTGCAACACACACACACAGACACACACACACACACACAAACACACACACGGTGAATACGCCTGACCTCAGAAACATGTCACGGAGCAGGAAGAGGATCAGGCAGAAGACGCAGACTCACTCTGAGGTCATGTGAGCCACCAGCTCCAGGGAGGAGTAGCCCGCCTCCAGGAAGAGCTCTGTGTAACGGCCCCATCTTGATCCTTTCTAGCCACGCCCCCACGGACTGCGGGGCTCCGCCCTCCACGCTCACCTGCTCCACCAGCAGGTTAGACATCCTGAGAGGAGGACACACACACACACACGCACGGACAAGACAGACACAAAGACACACACACACATGCCTGGTAAAGAACTGAGCCTCACTTCTGAGTCGTATCTAATGAATTCACCAAATTAAGTCACCGAACTAAGTCACCAAACTAAGTCACCAAACTAAGTCACCAAACTAAGTCACCAAACTAAGTCACCAAACTAGGTCACCAAACTAAGTCACCAAACTAAGTCACCGAACGAAAGTCACCAAACTGACTGACCTGTGAGAGGAGTTGACCAGGGCCTTGAGGGAGCTGGGGTTGCGTATGAGCTTGTCCAGCAGGCTGACGATCTCCTCAAACTTGGGCCGGCTGCTCCTCTCCCTCTGCCAGCAGTCCATCATCAGGTGGTAGAGGGCAGCAGAGCAGTCCATGGGGCCAGGAAGCCTGTAACTCTCCTCCACCGCCTTGATCACCTGAGGGAGACACACACACACAACACACACACAGCATGGGTGATACACTCACTAAACCACACACACATGCACATCGAATACACACACACACACATACACCGTCTACAGTCACGGTAAAGAGACCTGACATACAGACATTTTTGAAAGTGAAATCGGATGGCCTCAGTGCTCAGACAATGGGGTGGAAAACGGCTGTGTTTTTCTCACTAATACAGTAAGGAGACACACTCGTGCAGAGAGAGAGTACGAAAGAGAGAGAAGGGGATCAAAGGAATCATTCTGGAGTCTTAAATAAAACATCTAGTCTTCCCCCTTCCTCCACTCTCCCTCTCTTCTCCTCCCATCCCACCTCCTCCCCCCGAGCCTCCTTTTGGCTCGGAAAATGAAGATGTTGCAGTATTTTGCATGATGTGTGTGTGTGTGTGTGTGCGTTTTCTTCAAAGCTCAATCCCATGTGCTCATGATCCAGAGTTGTCATGGAAATGACCTTTGACCTGCCCTATGGGAACGGCACTACTACACCATCTATCTACATATCTCTATCTCTCCTTGTCTATTTCTCTGTCTGTCTCTATCTCTTTGTCTGTCTCGATTTCTCCCTGTTCCTCCAGGGTATTTATCTATTTTGTTGACTCTCTTTATGTGCTGTATCTCTCTTTATTTTTCAACCCGTCCATATTCCTCTCTTTCTGACATCCTCTCTCTCTCTCAGTATTTCATATAATCACTCCCTCTCCTCCACGGCCCTCCCACGGTGTCTTTCTCTGAGGTGGTGAATGCACAGAAACATTTAGATGATGAGTCTCTCTCCTTCTCCTATTAATAGAGCCATATCTCCTCTCCTCCTTCCTCAGCCCTATTCTGCCTCTGGCTAGTGAAATGCAGTGTTTTCTCTATCAGTCTCCATCCCACAGAGCTGTGGTCTGCTGTGATGTAGTACAACTGGAACAGAACTACAGAGACAGACTCAGAGACAGACTCAGAGACACTCAGATACTCAGAGACAGACTCAGAGACAGACTCAGAGACAGACTCAGAGACAGACTCAGAGACACTCAGAGACAGACTCAGAGACAGACTCAGAGACACTCAGAGACAGACTCAGAGACAGACTCAGAGACAGACTCAGAGACAGACTCAGAGACAGACTCAGAGACAGACTCAGAGACAGACTCAGAGACAGACTCAGAGACACTCAGAGACAGACTCAGAGACAGACTCAGAGACAGACTCAGAGACAGACTCAGAGACACTCAGAGACAGACTCAGAGACAGACTCAGAGACAGACTCAGAGACAGACTCTGAGACACTCAGAGACACTCAGAGACAGACTCACAGACAGACTCAGAGACAGACTCATAGACAGATTCTGAGACACACAGACTCAGAGACAGGCTCATAGACAGACTCAGAGACAGACTCAGAGACACTCAGAGACAGACTCAGAGACAGACTCAGAGACAGACTCAGAGACAGACTCAGAGACACTCAGAGACAGACTCAGAGACAGACTCAGAGACAGACTCAGAGACAGGCTCATAGACAGAAATCACCACTTACATCCTGGTTGCTCATGTCCCAGTAAGGTCGTTCTCCGTATGACATCACTTCCCACATGACGATCCCGTAGCTCCACACGTCACTGGCTGAGGTGAACTTTCTGTAGGCAATGGCCTCGGGGGCCGTCCAGCGAATGGGGATTTTACCACCCTACAAGGGGGCGGAGTCACAAACAAAATTCAACTTTATTATCAGCTCTGTTAAACTTACAGCTGAATAAAATGACAGATATAAGATTTGACTGTAAATATTAGATGCTGTTGGACTGTCAGCAGAATAGAACTTTTGTATCCACAGAAAGACTGACAGCAGAAGAAAACTTTACAATCCAAAGGTAGACGGACAACTATCATCATTTGAGGAGGTAGCCGCAGGGTGTACATTGGAGGCGGTTGAATCTATACAATCATCACCGTGCCTGTGACTATGTCTGACTGAGAGGAACGAGGGGGGGAGGGAGGTGAGAAGAATTCAGAATAAGTACAAGGGGCAAGAAAGAGTGAGGTGGGAGAGAAGGGGGAAGAGGCAGAAAGAAAGGGAGAGAGAAGGAATGGGGTGGGTGAGTGACTGGAGGGGAGAGGCTTTGGGCCGGGGGGAGGGGGGGGGGCGACTTAGTGCTAATTGGCTGTCTATGTGGATGAGTTTCTTTTCCTGACAGGTCCCTGGTCGGCCACACACACACACACACGTCTTTCAGGCAATTGGTGTTTTTTTCCTCCACACACACACTCACTGGATTAAACACACTCTCCCTCTCACGCGCTTCAGGCTTGAACAGTAGCCCTGCGAGCATAGCTGCTAGTTAGAGCAACACACACACACACGTACAGTCACGTACGGACACACACACTCCAGAACACACACGCAGAGTAGAGCGATGCAACATAATTAGCCTGTCTTCCTTCTCATGCTGTAATTGGCTTCCTGATTTTTTTCCTGTTTCATCAACACTTCCCCTTCAGGCTACAGCACCTGTTTTTGTGTGTGTGAGTGTTTATAGGTGCACACATGTGAGTGTGAGTGTGTGTGTGTGTGTGTGTGTGTGTGTGTGTGTCGTACCCGTGTGGTGTAGGCTGCTTCTGGGTCGTCCTCCAGGACTCTGGACAGGCCGAAGTCGGACACCTTACACACCAGGTTGCTGTTGACCAGGATGTTGCGTGCCGCCAGATCTCGGTGGATGTAGCCCATGTCTGACAGGTAGCGCATGCCCTGAGGCGATGCCACGCAACATGCCCACCAGCTGGATCACCGTGAACTGGCCCGTCATTCTTCTACGGGAAACCGAGGAAAGGAGAGGAGAGGGAAGGAGAGGAAAGGAGGGGGGGAGAAAGGAGAGGAAACGAGAGGAGATTAAATAAGACGGCAGTGGAGGATCGTATTAAATACTTGGCATCTTCAGTGGTATCGTCATCCTCATCTTCTTCATCGTGAGGATACCGTGGTTCGTGGTTACCTTCAAAAAGGTGTCCAGTGAGCCGTTCTCCATGTACTCAGTGATGATCATCACCGGCTTACCTAACGACAACAACGGCAAATGAACAAACAGGTCAACAATATCAGGGGGCGTGACTTCTGGCTTTGGAGGGGGAAGTGACAACAACGCTGACTCACTCTTGGTGACCACGCCCTCCAGGTGGATGATGTTGGGGTGGTCGAACTGGCCCATGATTGACGCCTCCCCCAGGAAGTCCCGCCTCTGCTGGTCACTATACCCCGCCTTCAGGGTTTTTATCGCCACGACGATCTCCCTTTTACCCGGGAGATGCAGGGGCCCGCTGCACACCTCACCAAACTCACCTGCCCCACAGACACACACACACACACAGTCAATAAACACTCACACATAACACAAGCACATACCTCCAAAACTCTCCTCCAACACTCAGTTACACATATTTCAACACAAACACACTCACCTGCCCCTATGACTCTGTCTATGCTGATGAAGGACACATCGATCTCCTTGGTGAACTCATGCACGGCCTGGTTGGGGTCTTCGTAGGTGTGGGGGTCGATGTAGGTGCGGACCCCTGGGAACTTGACTGAGGGAGGACACAGGGACCAGGGTTACTGTCACACTGGAGGACAGGATTCAGTGTAATGCAGCTAAGCAAACAGCTTACTGACTCCTGTAATTACCGTGAAAATACTACTGGGACAACACTTCCAAGCTGCCCCTGCTGTCCATATAAACTGGACTAGTGACTACGATACAAAGCTTCAACCAGTTGCACTAGAATAGAATGTCACATGGAGCTTCAGAGATTAAAGTGGATGTCGACACCCCAGACTGAAACTGTCTGTGAACTCTGTGAGAGCAGACATCTTCCACTCTGACACTTTATCTGCCTGGAGCATGTCAGTCACAGCGTTGCCATGAAGATGTCACAACATGTATGTATTTCCATGGGAAACATGTCTCCAGCGGTTAGTGGTAGGCACCGTCGTCACGACGACCCTTCTCTCACAGGCCGCGTAGTCGCCTCAGGCTGACCTCTGAATGACCCCGTCTACACTCTGGATGAACTGAGGAGAGGCCTGCTAGCACACTGACCATCCTAGCGAAGCTAACGGTGACTGTGGCTCTGTTGGCATACTGTGTTAGCGACGCAGGAGAAACAACCCTCAAAGCGCTGACACTCACTGTGACCGTTGTGGAAGTGCATCTTCTCCTCCTCCGGATCCTGCTTGGCTTTGCTGTAGCCACACCGCCTGTGAAGGAACACGCAAACACATGCAAACGTGTCAGTGTCCTTCCACTAAACATAACTGACACCGTATATTTAGCCCCCCACCGCCCTCCAAACAGACACACACATGCACACACTACACACACACACACACACACACACAACCTGCAGCAGGATGAAAACCCTGGCTGGCATCAGTCACGCTGGCAGGCTTTGCCCACACTGACAGAGGGCACGCACGATGCAGCTCTCTACATACACACACACACACTCACATGCACGCTCTCTATATACACACACACGCACGCACGATGCAGCTCTCTATATACACACACACACACACACGCACGCTCGCTTTCTCTGCCCGCTCTGGGAGGACAGCTGGGGAACTGGGGCACAGGGGGAGAGGGAGTGGGGAGGTGGTTTCATTTTGGGGGTTGCGGTAGTCCCAGTGGTTGTGCTGTGGTCATGTTGGGATTGCTATGGTTATCAGGGCATTGGATGAGCGATATTAAAAGAAGAGAGGGGAGGGGTGCCCCGGTGGCTCACTGGGTAGACGTGTGTCATATGGGCTGAACTCTTTGTGGGTTTGTGTTCATCTTCCCCTCTCTCCTCTACATTTCCTGTCTATTCTCTAACTATCTCTGTCAAAAAAGCCCCCAAAATACAAATACAATTTTAAAGGGACAGTTCACCCCAAAATATATATATTTTTTTTTCTCTTAGTTGAGGTGCTTGTTAATCTAGATTGTGTTGGTGTGAAATGCTGAGTTTTGGAGATGTCATCCATAGAGATGTCTGCCTTCTTCCAAATATAAAGGAACTAGGACTAGGACTCAAAGGACCTAAAAATTATGATAAAGTTGGCATATGCAGATATGCAGATATGCATATGCATAGAAAACGACACAAAACTGCTCAGTACAAAGTCTGTGGATTATCATGAGGAACCGGGTCATGATGTCTGGAAATAGAAAATATTTTTTTTGGGGTGCTTTGAGTACCACATGCCGAGTGCCATTTAGTTCCATTATGTTAGAGAGTAGGCAGAGATGACTAACTCTAAAAATGTGTCAACTCACACCTAAACAATCTAGATGGATACATTTCACTACAGGTAAGAGGGAAAATATATTTGGATTTTGGGGTGAACTGTCCCTTTAAAATAAAAAAGAAGAGAGAAGAGAAGAGCTAATAGGCTTATCTACCCTTCAGCACAGGCAGCCACTATATACTGAGCACATTAGCCAATATAGGAAAATACACACACACCACACACACACACACGCACACACACACACACACACACACACACACACACACACACACACACACACCCACACACACACACACACCACACACACACACACACACACAGGAAGAGGGACAGAAACAGAGAGCTAACAAAGCCCCATAGCATCATTCTGACCTCCATAGAGAAGCTAACAGACCAACACACACACGCACACCGTGACAAGCCTCCTCCCAGTCAGTGCATGTGTGTGTCTGGCTGTCTAACAGCACTAAACATCCGGCTTCTGTGTGTCTACAAACAGAGTCAATATTTAGACACCCATCATAGCTGAGCAACCACATTAAACATGGGCACATTGATTTCAGATCTGATCTTCAGCACACACGAAAACGCTTTCACGCCCACACTCACGCCCCACGCGAGTTCAAACACACAAAGGCAACTACCCACGCACGCACACACACACGCACACACGCACACACACACTTTGTGATTTTAAGCTCGTAGACTGTGTGTGTGTGTTGGAGGAAAGGGCTGGGACTGCCTCTGGGCATGCTCAGTGGCGACACAGCCCCTCTGCTCTTCCTGAGTCGCTTCCTGAACTCCAGTTCCCATCTCCATGTCGGTGTCATAGCCAGGCTCCAGTCACGTCAAATGCTGATTCAGAGTTCCGCTCAGAGATGCAGCTTCTGGGGCGAGGTGTGGGGGGGGGGTGGGGGTGGGGGTAAGGGGGGGGTGCTCCGTGACGACTGAGTCTGGACCAGAAGTTCAGAACAAGGTCATAGAGGGCCCTGGGGGTGGGGGGGGGTTGGTGGAAGGGGGGGGGGAGGGGGCAGGGAGGTGGGGGGGGCAGGGGGGCTGTCATCACGCATGTTTTGCAGAATGCTGACGTGTGCTTTAAGGCTGCGCCGATACACACGCTACACTGCTAGTGTGAAGCTGTTCCAGGGGAGGTCCCTCACACACACACACACACACACATCTCTCAGCAAAACAGCTGAGAGGTCCATGTTCAAGTCCATGTGAACTGCAGTACTGTGTAACAGCGATGAGGTCTGACGAGATCTGGGTCCCCAATGGAGAGAAAAATGCACAGATATTTCCTGTATACGAGACAAAGGCGTCCAGAGCCTGTGTTGCTGTACCACTGTACCTGTACAGTACATGAGGACACAGCTACCTACAGATTCATATTGAGGTCATGTGACCTCAGCAGGTGATCAGGGAGACGCTCAGACAGCCAGCATGTGTGAAACAGGATATGGTCTCTGGGACAACTTCCTTTGCTGCCATTGTGCTGAGAACTATTCAGACCTTCCAGAGTGTTTATATAAGTGTGTGTGTGTGTGTGTGTTTGTCTTACCGGCCGCTGAGCAGGAACCATGTGACCAGTGCCAGCAGCACCAGAGCAACAGTGATGGCCACCACCACAATGGGAACCTGGCTCTGGGAAGTGGAGGGCGCTACTGGAGGAACACAGAGGAGAAGGTAAGCAGTCACACGCTCACACACACACACATCCATATGATACACACATGTTTATATACACACCCAGGCACACACACACACACACACATGGTTGTACTCACAGTAGGGGCTGGTGTCAAACTCGAACCTGCGGCTGAACGCTCCGTAGCCTGCCGAGGTACGAGCCCGCACCTGGAACACGTACATACAGGAAGGCTTCAGACTGCCAACTTCCTGTTCCGTCTCCCGAGACTTGATGATGGTGTAGCTGGTCTCCTGGTCCTGCACACACACACACACACACACACACACACACACACACACACACACATGCTCCATATGAATCCATACCTTGACACCTGAACCAGGTAGGTGTTTGTTAGATGTTCATTGTTTAGGTATTGTGTTGTTTTGTAGTCGTCGTGTTTTTGGCCTTGTCATGTAGTTGTGTCGTTGTGTAGACGGTGTATTGTTATGTTCTGGTTGTATCGTGGTTGTGTCGATGGGTTGTTTAGAGGTGTGTTTTTGCCCTTGTGTTGCGCCCTTGTGCAGTGGTGTAGCTGAGTTTGGTGTACTTGTGGTGTTCTGCTGTGGTGCAGTCGCTCGTTTAGTTACCTTCTCAAAGTACTTGATCTCGTACTCCAGGATGATGCCGTTGGGCCGCCCAGGCTCCTCCCACGACACAGAGATGCTGCTCCTCCCTGAACTGCTCTTCCTCAGGACGCTGACCGGAGAGGGGGCTGGCACACACACACACACACACACACACACGGGAACAGGCACGCACATGGACATGCACACACACACACACACACCATATCCAAGTTTAGCAACATCCCAGACTCATCAACAAGAACACAGATTTTGCAGTAAAAACAAAAGGACGGAGTGATGAAATGTGCAGTAAGAGCACACACATGACTGAGCTGTGTGTGTACAGTAAGTCTGAGCTGTGTGTGTGTGTGTGTGTACTATGACAGGTGTGTGTGTGTGTGTGTGTACAGTATGACTGAGGGGTGTGTGTACAGTAAGTCTGAGCTGTGTGAGTTTACTATGACAGGTGTGTGTGTGTGTGTGTGTGTACAGTATGACTGAGGGGTGTGTGTACAGTAAGTCTGAGCTGTGTGTGTGTACTATGACAGGTGCGTGTGTGTGTGTGTGTGTGTGTACAGTATGACTAAGGGGTGTGTGTGCGTGAGGTGTGTGTGTGTACTATGACAGGTGTGTGTGTGTGTGTGTGCACAGTATGACTGAGGGGTGTGTGTGCGTGAGGTGTGTGTGTGTACTATGACAGGTGTGTGTGTGTGTGTGCACAGTATGACTGAGGGGTGTGTGTGCGTGAGGTGTGTGTGTGTACTATGACAGGTGTGTGTGTGTGTGTGTGCACAGTATGACTGAGGGGTGTGTGTGCGTGAGGTGTGTGTGTGTACTATGACAGGTGTGTGTGTGTGTACAGTATGACTGAGGGGTGTGTGTGCGTGAGGTGTGTGTGTGTACTATGACAGGTGTGTGTGTGTGTACAGTATGACTGAGGGGTGTGTGTGCGTGAGGTGTGTGTGTGTACTATGACAGGTGTGTGTGTGTGTGTGTGTGTACAGTATGACTGAGGGGTGTGTGTGCATGAGGTGTGTGTACAGTATGATACAGTAGAACCTAATTAGAGGATTTCATCAGTACAATATGACTGTATGTTGTGACTGTATAGTAAGCAATTAAGCAGTAATAGTTGAAAGCTTGAGTGCTGGCGTGTGAGAGTGTGTGTGTGTGTGTGTGTGTGTGGTGTGTGTGTGGTGTGTGTGTGTAGATATGAGTGTGTGTGTGTGTGTGTGTGTGCGTGTGTGGTGTGTGTGTGTGTAGATATGAGTGTGTGTGTGTGTGTGTGTGTGAGTGTGTGTGTGAGTGCTGTAACCAGAGAAGCGTGTCTGCTCCCCAGCAGACGTGTTAAGGGTGTGTTGGTGTGATAAAGAGCTCCTAAGTACCCTGAACTGCTCCCTCCGGTCCCAACCTGATAGCTCAGTTAGTGCTACACTCCCTCTGGAGTTACACACACACACACACACACACACACAACACACAGCAAGCACAGGCATACACACAACACACACACGCACAGGCACTATACACACACACACACACACACCACTTGCACACACGCAGCGTAACAGTATCCCGTCTGCTCAGAACAAACCAGGATCCCTCAAAGCTTAAAAGCCTGAAACTGGATCCCCCGACAACACAACTAAGATCAAGAGAAGCGGGGAAGGGGTGGGAGGGGAGGGAGGAGAGGGAGAGGGGAGGGAGGGGAGGGGGGGGGGTGGAGGGAGGACAGGGAGAGAGGACAGGGGATGAGAGGAGGAAGGTTATGGAGGAGAGGGCAAGAGAGAGAGGGATGAGAAGAGAGAGGACAGGGAGGAGAGGCGTAAGGGAACGGAGAGATCCATTGGAAGAGGGAAAGAGGTGGTGAGACTGAGAAACAGAGAGACGAGAGGAAGGGTGACAAGATGGGTAGATGGCGTTTGTGAGAAAGAGAGAAGGAGAGAGAGAGCGTGTAGATATACCGGGCCTGTTTTCCCAGAGTGGCAGAGAGAAGCAGGAAACACGAGAGAACAGAAGCCTTTATCTGACGTGACAGGGAGGAGGACAGTGATACACATCTCATTTATCTATCCTGACAGGTGGAGAGACAGTCCGGCCATATGATCACCATGGAGATGGACAACAAATCCATATGACAGGCAGATAGACACCACGACATCTTAACGAGGATCTCAACGTCATCTGCCATGACAGGGATCGGTAAACAGATGATGATGTTTGCATGGGAATGATGCCATCCTAGGTTGTTGAGCTGAGACAGACAGGAGAGAGAGAGAGAGAGAGAGAGAGAGAGAGAGAGAGAGAGAGAGAGGGAGGGAAAGACAGAGAGAGAGAGAGAGAGGTGGAGTCAGAGCTTCATTTCCTAACCGAATGTGACGTTTCGAAAGAGAAGAAAGAAGAAACGATAACCCCCATGTTTGGGGTGAGGGTTTGGACGAGGGCTGGGGCCGGGGCAACCTTTCTGTGTGGTTCAAACAAACTGATTTTAGGGAAAAGAAAGGTCAATATGGTTGTAGCGAACACCAAGGTTAGGGATAGGCCCAAAGGTAAGGGTAGGGGAGGGACTAGGGTCAGGGTCGCTATAGGGTCAGAGTTATTATGGGCTGGGGTTATTTTCAGGGTTAAGGTCCGTGATGCTACAGGGCTAGGGCTATAGGGGTTCATGATGAGGGCTGGTTCATTAGCAGATGGAACACCTGACATGACGTGGGTGACAGGAAGTGTGACCACACCTCACAGGGTCTCATCACCCTTTAGAGAGGAGAGAAAGAGGGAGGGAAAGAGAGAGAGAGAGAGAGAGAGAGAGACATTATGTTTGAGCTGGGGATGACAAGGATGTGAGTGTGTAGGCGGGTGCTAGGATGTGTTAGCTGATGAGAATATTAATAACTAGATACATATTCCTGCTGTATGTCAGAAACACATTTGGTAGATGGTGGGATGTGAGAAGATTCAACACTACCCACTGACATGCCTCCATCCAGCCTCTAACTACCCTCCTGCCTCCATCCAGCCTCTAACTACCCTCCTGCCTCCATCCAGCCTCTAACTACCCTCCTGCCTCCATCCAGCCTCTAACTACCGTCCTGCCTCCATCCAGCCCCTAACTACCGTCCTGCCTCCATCCAGCCCCTAACTACCCTCCTGCCTCCATCCAGCCTCTAACTACCCTCCTGCCTCCATCCAGCCTCTAACTACCCTTCCACCAAGGTGCCCTTGTGAATCACTGGATAAGTACCAGCGCAGGCAAAAGCCTTACCGCACAGGCCAAACCGGAGCAGGCTGAGCATGCATCTGACCCAGGCACGTTGCTGCTAGTCATCCCCTCTCTCTATGGTCTCACAAAACGTCCTGTCTCTATACTGTCACCACCAAAATAAGAAAGAGAAATCCCCCCCCCTTTAAAAAAAATCCCTCAATCCAGCCCCCCTCCTTCCTGTGAACTCTGTTCACTGGTTCATCGCTCTCTCTCTTTCTCTCCCACCCTGTAACCTTTTCTCTCTTTCTCTCCCTCTCCCTTATTATCCTATAGAGAGCAGCACACTGGGAGCATGAAATCATTGCTGTCACTGAACCTTTATCAAGCAGAACACTTCACACACATCAAACAGATCAAACGCTCTCTCTCTCTCTCTCTCTCTCTCTCTCTCGCTCTATCTCTCGCCTCTCTCTCTCTCTCTCTCTCTCTCTCGCTCTCTCTCTCCCTCTCTCTCTCTCTCTCTCTCTCTCTCTCTCTCTCTCTCTCACGGCTGGCAGGGTTGTTCCTGGTCATCCCCGAGTAATTACAGCTCCTACTGATTTGAAGGAGATTCTGCATCAGAGACTATTACACTGCTCATTACCTTCTGGAGGTGTTCATACCCAGGAGAGGAGAGCAAGCGAGAGGGGAGAGGAGAGCAGAGAAGAGGGGAGAGGAGAGCAAAGAAGAGAGGAGAGCAAAGAAGAGGGGAGAGAGAGAGGAGAGGGGAGAGGAGGAGAGGAGGGGAGAGGAGAGAAGAGGGGAGAGAGGAGAGGAGAGAAGAGAGAGGAGAGCAACGAAGAGAGGAGAGCAAAGAAGAGGGGAGAGGAGAGCAACAAAGAGAGGAGAGCAAAGAAGAGGGGAGAGGAGAGGAGAGGAAAAGAAAGGAGAGGAGATGGAAGGGATGGGAAAGAGAACGTGTGGAGCTGCAGGAAGAGAGGAAGGCAGTAGAGAGGGGGTGAGAGGAGAAGAGTCTGGTATATCAACCCTTATATGGAAAATGTCAGGTGAGAGGTAAGAGGTAATCCTACTCAACAGTAATGGGTTTGTGCTGAAGGTCAAGATGTGTGTGTGTGTATGTGTGTGTGTATGTGTGTGTGTCCACTTAACACAGCCTGAACACCGCAGCGTCAAGAGCACTGAGTCACCAGGAGAGTAAGAGGTCCTTGTTCTCCCTGTGGGTGTTTAGTGTTGCTCACAGGGCCTTCTGCTACCCATGGAGTTTAACTTCAATTCACTTAATAGCTCATCTATTAGATAACTTCTGGTGGATTAGCACAAGCTAATTGCTGATTACTCTGTTCCAGCTAACTGTCGGGAACTAAACTTCTCTTTAATCACATCACAATAATCACCCTAACTCACGGTAACAGCATAGGTAAACACAGAGTCAAGTCACCACTGTAAAGAACCATCTGCTGTCCTCATGCTGCCCCACCCTAGTCACCTGACCCACGGGCCCACCCACCCCCACACTAATTGGCTGATACACTGACAAGGGTCCCACCCACCTTTTCTGATTGGTTGACAGCTTAAAACCAGAGCTGCATTCACAAACCTCGATTTGAATTGAGTTTATAATACAAGCAGAGCACCACGCACCTGCCTGGTTGGTCGTCACATTGAGAGAGACGCGCCGTGCGATCGTGTCATTGGTCAGCTCTGACACTCCGTTGACCGCCTCCACCAGGAAGGAGTAGTTGGCGTGAGCCTGGAGGTCCAGAACCATGACAGAGCTGTTCCTCAGTC
This sequence comes from Mallotus villosus, assembly GCA_903064625.1. Lineage (NCBI taxonomy): Eukaryota > Metazoa > Chordata > Actinopteri > Osmeriformes > Salangidae > Mallotus > Mallotus villosus. The sequence goes on along the minus strand of CAEFZP010004677.1, from coordinate 2,622 downwards.
CCAGGCGCCCCGGGAGGAAGCGGACCCCCCACGCCGCACTCCCCGAGCCGCCGCTGGTCACTGCTGACCCGCCGACACAGGACATTGTAACTCAGGTCCTTCCTCCCACCCGTCTCCATGGGGACGGCCCACTCCAGGAACACGCTGGTCTCGTTGACGTTGGAGATGGCATTCCGTGGAGCAGAGGGGGGCTCTGGGACACAAACACACACACACACACAGTGATTTACATGCAATCGGGATTCAGGGATGAAGGTCATTAGTCAGGGTCACTAGTCAGGGTCATAGGGTCCGGGGGTCAGCGAGGTGGCTTACTTGTGCAGGCCATGATGGGGGGGGTCGGAATCTCGTCTGTAGAAGCCATCCTCGCACACGCATGTGGTGGAGCCCTGCACACGTGTGTAGCTGTGGGGAGGACACTTACTGCAGGCTGGAGACTGAAGCACTGACGAAGAACCCAGCAATACACACTGGAGAGGCGAGAGAGCGAGAGAGAGAGAGAGCGGAGAGACCCGAGATCGTGAGGCGCCGGAGGAGAGCAGGAGAGAGGACCGATGGACACGACCGACGACGGAGGAGACGAGCAGGAGAAGAGAGACGCAGAGAGAGGGAGAAGAGAGGAGAGAGAGAGGAGGAGAGGAGAGATGAGAGAGAGAGAGGAGAGAAGAGAGAGAGAGGAGAGAGAGAGAGAGAGCGGAGAGAGATGAGAGATATGAACAAGGAGAGACATGTCAGTTACGAATCTGAGAGACCCAGAAACACGATCTCTAAATGGTTATCTGTCTTGGTCATCATAGAAGCAACACATAAGACAGGAACGTGCTCGTACAGGAGCATGTCTATTGTTGTCCTGTAACAGGATAATACCAAGGTGGGGAGTTCAGTCACTGAAGGAGGAGCTAGAATCGCTTGCTTCACATCTCTGGCAGCAATACCCAGTCAGGCAATTCACTTCGTTTAAACAATTTTTCATGTAAGCGTGATCCTTGCTCAGTGTAAGATAGAGAGAGACATAAAGAGAGAGAGAGAGAGAGAGAGAGAGAGAGAGGGAGGGAAAGAGAGAGAGAGAGAGAGAGATAAAGAGAGGGAGAGGGAGAGAAAGAGAGGGTAAAGAGAGACGATGACAGCTAAATGCGTCTCTCTCCATTCAGTCAAAGAGAGAGTAACAGCCTGTACCTGCAAAACACACACGCACACAGACACACATTTGCACATTCATTTAACACATTTACAACAATGAATTGCTCCCTCCACAGACACACACATGCGTCCGCAGACAATCACACACAGAGTGGTTCTTCACTGACAAACAGCTGAGCTCTCAATTTCACACAGGCAGGGACGCCCATAATGGATATTGAACATTTCATCTGTGTAATTCTGCCAGATTAACATACAGTCGTATGCAAAAGTTGGGCACCCCTGATAATCTCCATTACTTTCATCTATAAAATGTTGGGCGTTTGGATGAGGAACGTCTTTGTCATATATATACACATACGTCATGGACAGTGACATTTTAGCCGTGAATAAGGTTTATTTGATAAACAGAAAATATGCCATACGCATCATAAGAGAATTAGACACTTGCATAAATTTGGGCACCCCAACAGAAAAATCACATTAATATTTAGTAGAGCCTCCTTTTGCAAAAATAACAGCTTCTAGACGCTTTTTATATCCTCTGATGAGTGTCTGGATTCTGGATTGAGGTAATTTGGACCATTCTTCCTTACAATACATCTCCAGTTGAGTAAGGTTTGATGGGTGCCTAGCGTGGACAGCCCGCTTCAAGTCACCCCATAGATTTTCAATTATATTCAAGTCTGGGGACTGGGATGGCCATTCCAAAACATTGTAGTTGTTCCTCTGCATAAATGCCTTAGTGGATTTGGAGCAATGTTTCGGGTCGTTGTCCTGCTGGAAACACCCAACTGCGCCGTAACTTCAGCTTGTTACAGATTCTTGAACATTATTGTCCAGAATTTGCTGGTAATGAGTTGAATCCATACGACCTTCAACTTTGACTAGATTCCCAGTTCCTTGCACTAGCCACACAGCCCCACAGCATGACGGACCCCCCACCAAATTTTACTGTGGGCAGCAAGTGTTTTTCTAGGAATGCTGTGTTCTTTTGCCTCCATGCGTAACGCCTCTTGTTGTGACCGAATAACTCCATCTTTGTCTCATCAGTCCACAGTACTTTGTTCCAAATGAGCCTGGCTTGTTCAAATGTAGTTTGGCAAACCTCAAGCGAGCCTTTTGTGGCGCGTGTGCAGAAAAGGCTTCTTCCGCATCACTCTCCCATACAGCTGTTCTCTGTGCAATGTGCGCTGAATGGTCGAGCAATGCACAGTGACACCATCTGCAGCAAGATGACCTTGCAGCTCTTTGGAGGTGATCTGAGGGTTGTCCTTGACCATTCTGACCATTCTTCGCCTTTGCCTCTTTGTTATTTTTCCTGGCCTGCCACTTCTGGCCTTAACAAGAACTGTGCCTGTTGCCTTCCATTTCCTAATGACATTCCTCACAGTGGAAACTGATAGCTGAAACCTCCGGGATAACTTTTTGTAGCCTTCCCCTAAACCATACTGCTGAACAATCTTTGTTTTTAGATCATTT
>CAEFZP010004676.1:0-21050 GCA_903064625.1 Mallotus villosus | reverse complement strand
ATAATAAAATAAAAATAAATAATCATATTGCGTGTAATACCCTTGCCGAAATTCAGCAGAAACACAAGGCGAGTTGATTTATTAGCTACATTTGTATTTCCATCGAGTCTTCTTACGCTACCTAAAGTTTATAATACTGTAGCTGTAAGTGGTTCAGTAATAAAGATAAAGGCTCTCGCTCTCTCGTTCCAGCTAGTGCAGCTAAACCCCCGAGCCCGGGTCTGTGATTTGACAGTGCGTTATGGGTGTTTGCATAGATTCAAAACTAAGCCCACACGTTTTTCCCAAGACAGCGTCCCCGCCCCTTCGCGCAGTCGGGGGGCAGTAGTGAAACGGATACAAAATGGCCACCGCAACCACCTGAAGCAGTTTGAAGCCACGAACATCATTATCACCCCCTCTCATCCCCGCAACCACCCCCCTCCCCACATGTGACAGAATCTGACTACAGTAAGGATAAATTAGAACACCCTGGAGGAGCCATAGAAGTGGCGCTCCCGAACTTTTAAATAACCTTGCCTTGTGTGCGCTGGCTCTCGCGGGGCCCCGCCCGTCACTCCGACACCCTCACCCTACACGTCCGAGTGCCCTGTCATCCGTTGGATATCCACGGCCCGCCTCGCCAATCTGACGGCGGCAATATGGCGCCCGGAGTCATCCTGTCATCGCGCTACGACAACACAGCCTGCCCGCGCGTTGAGGTCATCACCTCCTAATTAGCCAGGCGAGAGACGAGAGAGAGAGAGAGGGAGAGAGAGGAGAGAAAAGAGAGAGAGATAGAGAAGAGAGAGGAGAGTAATAAAGAGGTAGAAAGAGAGGAGAGAATAGAGAGAGATGTGTGAGCGACGTGGCTGAGACGCGGGCCGGAGTAGGCACAGAATTTTCTAGAATTTCTTATCGGGTGATTAGGTTCCATCATCAGCTGAAAAGTCTGGATCCTGGTGATGGCCAGTGGCTGGCTGTCAGAGCCCCCGTACTTTCTGAACTGAGAATCTGTGTCTTTGAAGAACGGGAGTGACGGTCGGCTCATTCCTGGAGCGAGGAGTGTGAATGAAAGATTTTCTCTCCGTCTTGTTTTCTTTCCCTCGCTTTTTTTTCTTCTTTTCTTTCTGTGTCTCTTCACAAAATCTACTGGATTTGTCAGGCAAATGCAGTGGTGATGATGTGAATCTTTAGTCGGCAGTCGATTTGCTAATATCTTTCTCTGAGATGGAAGAAAGATGACACCAAATCGATAAAACACAGGGCTCACATTAGCTTGGGCTGTGATGACTGGCAGCGTTTAAATTAGCTTCTGTGTGGTTATGCGTCTGCTGTGTGTGTGTGTGTGTGTCTAAGTGTGTGTGTGTGGGGGTTGTCATGTACTTGTGTGTATACATTTGTGTCTCTGTGTGGGTGTTCTGCGTGGGTGTACCTGTGTGTGGGCTTGTACAAGGGTGTCTGGGTGGTAAGTGCAGTTGTATAGATTTCCCATCTTGTCCCTCAGTGGCAGCCCCCTGGGTCTGCAGTCTGTCTCGCACACAGAGAGCTGGGCCGACTGGAACCACTCGTGAACTCTGACCGGACCAGAACCACTGAACCAGACACTGTCCCTGTAAGACAGACCCAGAAGCATTAACCCGGACCAGACCCACTGATCAGACTCTAACTGTTAACTCTATCCTCTCACAACAGAGTGTGTTTACCTGCCTGCCCACACAGGGTGGGTGTGTTCTCCTATTGTTTGTGCCAAGAGAGAAAAATGTTGAGAACATTTTTACTTTTTCTTCGTTTTCCTCTTAATTAATGATGTAAAAAACACGGAGTGGACCAGAAACAAACAAACAGCACCAGCTAAATAACCAAGTCTGATGATTTGAGTGTACAAAAACACACGTGCCGCCAGTGCTAGGGATTGCATGTGTGTGTGTGTGTGTGTGTGTGTGTGTTGTGCTAGCTCATCTCCCCAGACAGGGTCAGCTGCAGAGCTGAAGGTTCAGATGCTGTTCTGCTAAAGAAGCAGTTTGTCTTACACGGCTGGAGAGGGAAACGAGAGAGAAAAGGGGACACGGAGGGAGGGAGGGTGGGAGGGTTGGGAGAGGAAGAGAGGGAAAGAAAAGCTAGAAGGGGTGAGAGGACTGGGGAAAAAGCAGAACAAACGTGTTTGGGCTGGGGCATGGAGGCATGAGGGAGTGGAGGGATGGAGGGAGGAGAGAAGATGGATGGAAGAATGGAGGGAAGGGAGGAAGGGATGGAGGGATGAGGTCTGAAGGGTGAAGAACGGAAGGATGGGTGGATGAGGTTCTGAGAGATGGGAGAGATTCAGGATGGAAAGAACACTGAATTTTTCAGGAAGGGAGGTACGTAGGGACGAGGGTATGAAGGATGGAGAGATGCTATAGAACATGAGAGAGTTGATGAGAAAAAAAGATGGAGAAAGGTTAAAGGAGTTGGGAAGACGCAGGGTTTCATAAGGTCTGTGCGTGTGTGAGCGTGTGGGGTGTGTGCGAACAGGTGTGTGTGTGTCTGTCGGCCCTGTGACCAACCATGAGATTGTGTTTCTGATCACAACCATGTGACCACGGATCCCTGCACTCCATTTTCTTTTCCCTCCACCCCTCTCCCATCTTGCGCCCCCCCTCTTCTTGCTCTCCTCTGGCTCCCTCTCCATCGCCTCGCCCTTTTCTCTCACCCACTCCATCTCATTTTTGTCCTCCACGCTTTCTATTTTCTACAGTAACATTTTCAATCCCACTGGCACGCTCCATCTCTTTCTCTCTCTCTCTCTCGTCTCCTCTCTCTCTCTCTCTCTCTGTCTCTGTCTCTGTCTCTCTCTCTCCTCTCTCTCTCTCTCTCTCCATCTCTCCATCTCTCTCCTCTCCTCCTCTCCTCTATCTTCCACTCTCTAGTTCCTTATCTACTTTTTTTCTCTCTCAGGACAAACTTTCAACAGCCCTTTCCACACAACTACACAACTGATCATCCCAAAAACATCTCAAATTATATTCAGAAAAAACAGCAAATGTTGCTCTTTCTCAATGCTCACTTATGTGCACTGGAATAAGCCAAATCACCATCAAAACTCTCGTTTGATCCCTGGTTTACTTCTTGTTCCTGGGAGCTGTCTGAAGTGCTTGCTCGACCTCATCCATGGATGATTGTAGCAGCTTGTTATAATTAAACACAGTGGCATACTGTTGTCACTGTCAGGAAGATAAGTGTTAGTTGTGCCGTCACCAGCTGTGTCCTCTTCCATCCTCCGAATGATGAGGTCTCGTCAACGTTCTGTTTTCTGTGATGCCATCAGCACACAGTGGAAGAAGAAGAAGAAGTGCATTCTGGGAGCGATCCGGAGGTCTCGCAGATACGCGCGGCCCGAACCTTGTGTTTCCGACATCAAAGCATTCGGAGGAAGAGAGAGCGTGTGGGAGAGGAGGAGGAACGGAGAGAGGCTGAGGGGAAAGCGATCGAGACCGAGGAGAAAGAGAGAGATGAATTATTTGGCCAAGTTTATCCCTTCCGGTGTGTTTTTGACCCACGTTGTTTGGTGCAGGTTGACAGAAGGTATACACCATGTTTGGTGCATGTGAGAGGATGCAGTGTCTATATACCGAGCTCTACGTCACTTTGGGTGAAGGTGTGGGACTATGACGTACTTTTCTGTCTCTCTCTTCTCTCTCTCTCTCTCTCTCTCTCTCCTCTCTCTCTCTCCTCTCCGCTCTCTCTCTCTCTCTCCATCGCTCTCCCTCCCTCTCTCTCTCTCCTCTCTAGCTCTACTCGCGTCTCTCTAGCTCTCTCTCCTCACCCACACTCACTCTAACTCAAGCTATCTCGAAGCTTCAGAACGTTTCCTCCCCCGTCTTCAACCAGGCAGTCAGATCCCTTCAACTCTCGCGCCTCTCCCCGACCGGGGGCATGTGCGTACGCACACGTGTGGGTTCGGCGTGCGTGTCGGGAACATGCCCCCAGCAGGTGCTCGCTGCCTCTGATCATCCCAGCTGAACTGGAGGTGGACACTGACAGTCCTAAACAAGAGGAGAGAAACAGGGAATCCGAGAGAGAGAGAGAGAGAGTAGAGAGAGAGAGAGAGAGAGGGAAGAGAGAGAGAGAGGGGAAAAGTTGGCGAGCAGCAACAGAACATTGTTTCAAAGGAGGGAGAGGCGCTGTTTGATGTGTCAGTCTGTGGTGTAATGGCGGCAGCCCTGCGGCGTGGTCGACCTTCATCCGGAGGAGGAAGACTCCGGTCTGGGCCTCGGACCGCCTCATCTGACACGCGGCGGTTTTGATGTTTCCAAAGAACCCTTTCGGAGTTCTCTTGTTTTTTCTCGGTTGAGCTTAATGCCCCCCCCCTCCCCCCCACCGGCCGGTATCCACCCCCGCCCACCCAGGGTTAGGACACTTCCAGACCAGGGTACAGCTTCGGTGGGAGCTGTAATTGGGTTAGGGTATTGGGTTGGGGTTAGGACACGACACATCACCAACACACATACACACACAAAAACACAGGATCAGATAGCGCTGGGCTCTTTATGCTATCTGGGTGGAAAGTTTTGACCTGGTATGATGTTCTTTCCTGCCCTCCCTACTCTCCCTAGAAATAAGTCAAGCTTACTTTTTTCGCAACTCTCTCTCTCTCTCTCTCTCTGCTCTCTCTCTCTCTCTCTCCTCTCTCTCTCTCTCCTCTCTCTTCTCTCTCTCTCTCTTTCTGTGACAGTTTCCATGACCTTCTTCTCTCTCTCTCTCTCTCTCCCTCTCTCTGTCCTCCCTCTGTTCCCGTAGGCATCCCTGAACATCTGTGTGTGTGACAGGCTGCAGAGCGGGTGACAGTCCCACCATGCCCCCCAGCGTCACCCCTCCTCCTCTCCTCCTCTCCTCCCTCCGCCCCTTCCTTCCTTCTCTGCCCTGCTCTCCTTCTCGCTGGCCCGCTCGCCTCTGCTCTCCTTCTCGCTGGCCCCGCTCAGCTGTGTCACCCCCCCGCCCCTCTCGCCCCCCTGCCTCCCTCCTCTGCGCCTCACCCCTGTCCGCCCCGTGTCTTTATTTCTAGCTTCACCTCCCTTCCATCTTCCCCCGACCCCTGTCGACCTCTCCCGTCTTCCTCCACCTTCTCATCTGTTCCCCTGTTCGCTCCTTCACTCACCTCTCTCCCCTCGCTCCCGAGGTGAATGTTTCCCATCTCCCCGCTCCTGTTTTTCCCCCGGTTTTTATGACTCTTTCTTTGTCCATCCCCTCATCCTGACCTCTGTCAGCCGCTCGCTTGGCCCCTCGCCTCTCCGTTGATGTTCTTGGTGCACTCCATCTCTCTTCTCTCCTTTCACTTTGCAGTGTTCCTTTACCCTACTCTTTACTGACCTTCTCTCAAAACACTTTTTTCCCCAACACTTTTTACCCGATATATATGTCTCTACATCTCCTCGCATTTTTTTCTCCTCGCAAATCCACAGCCTTCCTTTATTTATGTGGAGTTTTTTGACATCCCTTCCATCTTTCCTTCGTTCGCTCTTTCCTTCTCTCTCCCTCTCTCTCTCTCTCTCTCTCTCTCTCTCTCTTCTCTCTCTCTCTCTCTCTCTCTCAGCCCTCAGCTCCTTCATCCCCAGACGTCCTTCTCCTCTCCCCCTTACCCTCACCTCTATCCCTTCATCTGTCCTCCTCCCTCTCTCTCGCCGCACTTTCCTCCGGCCTTCCTCCGTGCTCCGTATTCTCTCATCTCCCCGTCTCCCCCCACAACCTGCGCGTCAACCCCTCTCATCACCCCGTCTCTTTCTCTCCCTTCCTCCCCCGTCTCGCCGCTATCTCTCCTTCAGCCACCCCAACCCCTCCCCTCTTTGTCTCTCCTCAAATGAAAGAGGCAGCCTCAGTCGCCTGCTGTCGTGGGTTCACCAGGGTGTTTTTAATCTCCGCGTCCCTGTCTCTGTTTACTTATCTGTGTGAGGCGGGCAGCTCTCTGCTTCTCCCCCCTCAGGGTGGGCCGGGGCAGGCTGGGAGCCACAGACGGCAGGCTGTGATGCCGCCCCCCCCCCTCTCCCCCCTTATCTGTCAGCTCGCCAGACGCACTGTAATAGCCCTGTAATTGGATAAGATATGAGATTGTTGATGCGTCCGTCCGTCCCCCCACGTCCCCCCACCACACCACCACACGCGCACTCACCAACGACCTACCCCGCACACACACACACACACACTCACACACAACACTCTCCCTTTCTCATGTCACTACCCCCCCCACCGTCATCTCTTTCTTTCTTAATCGGTCACTCTCTCGCTTTCGCTCTCCCTCTCTGTTGCTTTTCCCCCTGCCCGCGTCGTTCTCCCTCCATCACTCTCTCCCCTGGCTTCCTTCTATCGACATACCCTCCGCAGACAACTAAGTCGATCGAATCCATTTAAAGGCTGGCCTTGGCACAGGCAGTGCACAGTCTCAAACCGCTGTGCTGCATGTCGCTTTTCGCCGAGGCGATTTCAGACCGACCCCGACTCACCTCGTCCTCCCCTCTGGCAGAGAGGGGACTCAGAGATATCGTTTAGCTCTGTGAAACCGACTTATATTTAGGTGTCGCGAGTGTGCTTCTGTGTGTGTAGAAGTCTCATAAAGAGCTCGTGTGGTTCTGAAGCTGCCGTGAACGCTATGAATACATTTGGTCGCGGTTCCAGGCCCCTCTAGAACATTCCTGTTCCCCCGGAGCGACGTGCCCATCACACCGGTGTGTGACAGGCGTGGCTTGACCCTTTGACCTTGCTCTGGCGCAGGTGCAGGCGGTTGGTCTCCGCTGGACAGCGACCACTACCAGTGGCTCCAGGTGGACCTGGGCGGCAGGAAACAGGTGACGGCCATCGCCACGCAGGGCCTGTACAGCAGCGCCGATTGGACCACGCGCTACCGCCTGCTGTACAGCGACACGGGCCGCAACTGGAAGCCCTATCACCAGGACGGGAACATCTGGGTGAGTGCAGGGCGGAGGGGGGTGGGGGGTGTGGGGTGTGTGGTGTGTGTGTGTGTGTGGGGAGTCTGGGGGGCGGAGCTAATGGTGGATCTGCGATTTTGTGTGGGGAGAGGCCGGGATGCAGGTGAGGTTAGGGGCTGGGGTTAGGGCCGGGAAGCGCTTCAATTCTGCTTGTCCCTCCATAAGAATACAAACATAGTCTGGATCGGGATCAGGGTCAGGGACTGGGACTAAGTTTCCGGGAGCAGGAGCTAACAGATGGACTTTAGGAGGAACAGCAGAACCACCCAGCCTCTAAAAATACCCTGCATAGTCATGAATAATGTTTATGCAAGCCACGAGTCAGCAGAAACACAGCACAAGCAGATCATTCAGACGGGGATCTAGACAGGGGTGTGTGTCTGTGTGTGTGTGCGCGTGCGTGTGTGCACGTGTGACAATGCGGTGCACCCGGGGAACCTGGTAAAAGGTGACACCTAGGTGAAAAGGACGGCTAGACAGCTACGGATCCTGTGCACTGGAAATGAATCTGTTGTGCTCGGTGTCATAATTGGTGTTGGCCTATTATTTATTCATCCACGCTCTCTTTCCTGCGATTAGCCGTGATGTATGAGCTGTAATACCTTTGAATTGTTGACGTCATCTATCTCACTGGTGGAACCCGGCCAGTCCTTCATTTCTCGGTGACATCTGTATTGGATTTTAATTCGCCGCCTGTCTATGTGTAAACATGGCAAGTAAAACAAGCGCACTTGGGTTGTATTTACTCTGAGATTTATCATCAGTACAAATGTCCCAATAACATCCAGGCTTGATCAAGACATCTCCCCCTACGACTCTCTCTCTCTCTCTCTCTCTCTCTCGCTCTCTCTCTCTCTCATCTCTCTCTCTCTATGTATCTCTTTTTCCTCTCTTTCTCTCTTTTCTTCTCCTGTCCTATCGCTGTGTCTTTTCCTCTCCCCTACTATTTATCTATCTCAATCACACACCACACACACACACACACACACACACACACACGTGCAGACGATGGAAGCTTGATTGGAGATGTGGGCCCAGATTGGTGTGGTAGGCCTGTCTGCAGTATCAGGTGTATTGATCTGTTCGAGTGGTTAGTGGTTAGCCATCCCTGCTGCTAGCATCTCCCGCCCAGCCCTCTTTATCACAATCACCCCAATCAGATCCCCGGATCCTCACACACACAATCACACACACGTGCACGCGCGTGCACACGCATGCATGCACACACACACACACATGCGCGTATGGACACACACACCTAACACACACACACACACACACACACACATACTGATTTGCTTCTGAAGGCTCGGCTCTAATCAGAAATCCATCAATCAGCAAGTCCGCTGAACCCTCCCTGATAGGCTAACTCATTGACCGTCGGACGAAGAGGAAGAGACAGAACTCGACTTGGGTTTTCTTTCGCCGTCCGCCCCTCCTCCAGAAGCATTGGACTGTGTCCCGCGACCTTTCACAGTGTGTTATCCTAACAAGATGGCCTCCTTCTACACGCTCCAGTTATCTGCTGGGCCTCCTGCTCCCCGGGCCGGGCCCAGAAGAGGAGAAGGTCGGACAGCTGGCAGGGCAGAGAGGCTGCCTCCTCTCTCATACACTAAAACCCACACTGGACAGTTAGCCAGCCAGCCAGCCAGTTTGCCAGCCGGCCAGCCCAAAAAGTGAGTCAGCCAGACGACCAGACAGTCAGCCAGCCACCGAGCCAGCCAGTCAGTCAGTCAGACAGCCGGCCGTGTGTGCCTGTGTGCCTGTGTGTGTGTCCCCGTGAGAACCAGGCTAGCAGACTGCGAGTCTGTCAAGTCAATGAATAGTGAAGCGTCCCCTTTGTCTATAGAGGATTCTCATTCAGTCCGGTGCCCACCAGGCTCACGCCGATAAATCAAGCAAATCAACACGCGCGCACTCGCACCTGCACACACGCGCACGACGCTCCCACGTACACTCGCACAAAAGAGAGCTAATTAGCGGTTTGAGACCCATGTTTATTTTCACCACAGTGCTCCATTCACGCTAACACGAAAGGGGAAATGAAATAATTGTTCGTTTTCTTAGAGGAGACTTGAATGTCAAGTATTGTTGGCCACATAAAGACTCCCCCGTTCCGTCTCCTACCACCCTAACTACAATTCAATATGAACGCCAAGGTTGACTTCCGTTCCTAGCTGACAGTTGTAGTATAATCAGGCTGGAATAGGGAGGACAATTCTCGGCTTTGCTTTCATACTGACTTCCGTTGAGAAGGACTAACAGTGAGAATATTTCCTGTGGTGCCCCGGAACTTACAGTAGTCAATCATTTTTGCATTTTATGTGTGTGTGCCTATGCATGTGTGTGGGTTGTGTGAAGGGGATAGGGGGGGTGGGAGTTTAAAAGTCTTTATTTGGCAGCTATGTGTTTAACCTGGTTCCTAATATCAGGTTCTTTCGAAAAGGTGGACCATTATATGGCCGGTAGAACTGGGTACTGTAGAGCAGAGGTTCATTATATGGCAGGTAAAAATGGGTTCTGTCGAACAGGGCATCATTTTGTGGCAGAGCCAGGGAGAAGATGCTTGAGGCCATCCATCTTCTTGGTATGTCTGAGTTCTTAAGTAAGCTGTCTCCTGAAGATCCACTATTCACCTGCAGGCACAGTATAGCTGATACCTGAGAAACCATCTGCCAAAGCCTTCTCTGCTCCTTCACATCTTCATCCATCCTCTCTCTCTCTCTCTCTCTCTCTCTCTCTCTCTCTCTCTCTCTTTCCCACTTGTGATCCGTCTACCCCTATATCCCTCTTTTTCTCTCTATCCCTGGACCTTTCTTTGTATCCCTCTCTCTCTCATTGTCTCTCTCTCTTCTTCCCTCTGTATCACTTTCAGTCTCTCTCTTTTTCTCTCCGCTCGCCTATCTCAATCCATCCATCTATCCATGTATCCACCTATCTGTTTCTCTGTCTCCCCCTCTCTCTGTATGTCCATCTCTTCTTTATCTCTCTTTCCTTCTCTCTCCCCTCCATCCTTTTCACTTTCTCTCTTTGTCACTCGTGTCCTTCTCTCTCTCTCTCTCTCTCACAACCACACACACACACACACACACACAACAACACACACACAACACACACACAGTGCAATCTATCAAGAGACAATCCAATCTGGTAGTGTTGATTCTCCTGAGCGGAGCGGACCAACTGTAGAGGTTGGGAAACTCTCCACTGATACTTCTACTGCTCTCTCTCTCTATCTCTCTCTCTCTCTCTAGGCGTCGCTCTGTGCCCGATACACGCTCACTGTGAGCACGCGATCGCTCAGCTAGAGCGACAGCGCACGAGCTACGTAGCACGCGAGATCTGTCCCCTCGATCCTCTCCCCTCTCTCCTCTCCTTCTACCGCTCCTCTCTCTCTCCTCCCTCCTCTCTCCTCCATCTCTGCCTCTCTTTCTGTTTCTGCTCTCTCTCCCTTCAGTGGGCCACAATTGAATTTTGATGGAACTTCTAAACCTCATGTATTAACCATTTTGAACATACACACTTGGTCACATGCACACACACGCACACACACTCACACACACAAATACCCATATAAGCTGACCTCTATGTCCAACCAACCAAAAACCCATCTCTACCTATATCCATAAAACACCTGCTACTCAGCAAATGTTTCCTATAAACACAAACAGTATGCAATATGAATGATATTGTTGTTGTTTAAAAGGCTGAACACAAATGCATACACACATATTCACACACACACACGCACACGTACACGCAAACACTCATGTCATCGAATACACACACACACACACATAGTACACCCATGCTCTCTCATACTCTGCTAGAAAAGCGAGATGCCCAGTGGCATTATGTGTCTGGCGTTACGTAAGTACGACGCTAAGCCCATTACACACACACATACTGAGGGTGTGTGAGACGGAGAGAGAGGAGAGAGAAAGAGAGCTGTCACCACATCATCAGAAATGGCCCCCTGGTGAGCTGCGTGGAAAGAAGGTGCCAAATGCTCACAGTCAGGATCATTAAATAGCAAGCCCCCTATTCTCTCACTCTCTTTCTCTCTATCTCTCTTTTATCTCTCTCTATCTCTCTTTTTCTCTTTCTTTCTCTTCCCCTTTGTCACCAATCTCTGTTCAACGAGGCGTTTCACAACGTTGTCCTTACTGTGACATCATTGCAGCCCAGTAGAACTGTTCCATGATGAACACAATCTACTGAAGACCACCTGACCATGTCAGTTCTCAGGTACTGTCGGTTATGTACGCTCTGAAAGTTCTCTCGGTTATTTCGGTTCCGCGTGTTCAACGGGAACCGAGCTTGACTTTGGGTTTTGCTGAGAGTCAGGATGTTTAGAGGCCGTGTCTATGTAAATGTGTTTTAGACTAATGTAGCTGTACATTACCTTTGCAGACACAGTGTTTCTCTATCCACACAGAAAGAAAACACACACCACTTTTTATGGCCCTGTGTTTTTGTTTTCTTTCAACCTCTGAGTTGATGAATGTTCCCGAAGACAATCCACCAGACCAGACCAGACTGATTTCCCCAGCCTCACACACGTACACATAGAGGCTCTCACACACACACATACACACAGTAAATCTACTTGGATACAACAAAAGGTTCCTTCAGCAAAAAGCAAAAGCCCAGACAAACAGCCAGCTCTCGTTTGGTCGGACTGTATCAAGAGATCTTCTCTCCCCAGAGAGACCGCACTCTCTGTCTCGCTATCTCAAACACACGCACACAGACATACAGATACACAGACACACATGCATACACACGCATACACAGACACACAGACATACACACGCATACACAGACACACAGACATACACACACAGCTTCTGGGATGAAAACGGCAGCTGTACAAAGATTGCTAAATTGAAAATTATATCCAATGAATGGGGTATTTCAGTGTGTCTGTGGTGTGTGGAGAGAGAGAGAGAGAGAGAGAGAGGAGGAGAGAGAGTTTGGAAGAAGAGCGTGTACATGAGAGTGAACACAAAGTCTGACCAAATGCAGGTAGTCAGAGTGATAAATGAGTAAAGGTTTGTTTGAGTCCCTCAGGCTAGCACACACTCAGACACAGCACACACTCAGACACAGCACACACTCAGACACAGCACACACTCAGACACGGCACACACTCAGACACAGCACACACTCAGACACAGCACACACTCAGACACAGCACACACTCAGACACGGCACACACTCAGACACGGCACACACTCAGACACGGCACACACTCAGACACGCACACACTCAGACACGGCACACACTCAGACACGGCACACACTCAGACACAGCACACACTCAGACACAGCACACACTCAGACACGGCACACACTCAGACACAGCACACACTCAGACACGGCACACACTCAGACACGGCACACACTCAGACACGGCACACACTCAGACACGCACACACTCAGACACAGCACACACTCAGACACAGCACACACTCAGACACAGCACACACTCAGACACAGCACACACTCAGCCACATCAGCACCCCTCAGACACGACATACTCAGACCCAAACTCACACACAAACACTGTCTGTTTCATATTGGAACTAAATGCACATGTGCTACTTAACCATTTCAACTTAACTGGTTGTCGTCACAGATTCACCCTCATGCACCTGTGCATTATAATTATAACTCCTTTCAATGTGCACATTACAGAACACACACACACACGTACACACACAGTACAATAATGACTGTGTAGTTAAAGCTGTTATCTGTGCATTGCGGCCTTTGTTGCTTTAAATGACTGGGTTCTTCATTAAACAACACTTCAGATGGGCTAAGCTCTCACGGTGGCTTTGAATGTGGCCAACCAATTACACACGCGCGCACACACAGACGTGTACACACACACACACACACACACACTTAAAGCCCTCAGCCAATTACACACTGGCCGCCTGGTTAATGTGTTGGCTGGGAACGAGAGAGCTTTATGCGGTTCGGGGAGCAGAGGCTCGTTCTGTTGGGACTTTGGAAACTTTTGTCTTCCTCGCTCTGTCTCCTGAGCTCCGGGTTTGAACTGCTCATCCAAGCACACGCAGATAACCACACAAAGGACAGGACCAAAACAATGAGGAACGAGAGAGAGAGAGAGAGACAGAGAGGGAGGGAGGGAGACGGAGAGAATTTAAGAGAGCTGGAGACACAGAAAGAGAGGAGGACAGCGAGAGAAACGGAGAGAGAAAGAGATGGAGAGGAAGAAAGGGAGGTTGAGAGAGGGATAGCGAGTTGGCAGGAGTTAAGGCCTTCACAAGACATGTATTTGATTATTTCCTACCATAGAGGATGAGAAAAGATTCTTGGAACCCCTTGTCTCGGAACAGCTACGTGGGCCCAGAGCATCTTTACACCAACCCTCCCAACGTGCGAGTGTGTATGTGTCTGCGTGTGTGCCTTAGTGGATGTGTGTGCCCCTCAGTGGATATGTGTGTGTGTGTCTCAGTGGATGTTTGTGTGTGTGTATGTGTGTGTGTCCCTCAGTGGTTGACTGAAATGTCAATGGAGGTTTCTGACTTGTTGAGAGACTTAGCTCAGCAACAGTTACAGCTCGGCTAGCGGCAATGTTTTAGAAGCCTAATGGAGCGCAGTGTATTAAAGTGCAGTGTAGCATAGTGTCGTGTAGCATAGAGTAGTGCAGTGTAGAGTAGTGTAGCATAGTGCAGCGTAGCATAGCGTAGTGCAGCGTAGCGTAGCGCAGTGCAGCGTAGTGTAGCGTAGCACAGCGTAGCGAGTGTAGCGCAGCGCAGCGAGTGTAGCGCAGCGAGTGTAGCGCAGTGCAGCATAGCATAGGGCAGCGCAGCATAGCATAGGGCAGCGCAGCATAGCATAGGGCAGCGCAGCATAGCATAGGGTAGCGTAGTGTAGCATACAGAACGTATGTAGCACAGCGTAGTGTAGTTACAGTAGGTGTGGTTATACTCTCTCTCTCTCTCTCTCTCTCTCTGTTTGAACTATGCACTTCGGATCTATGATTATGCTGTACTTTCTGTCTACTCTTTGTATACACAAACAAAAGAAATGTGAACCTCTGACATCTTGATCTGCTCTCAGATGCTCACTGAGATCAATTCATCTCCATGGATAACATGTAGGTTCCTTTCTTCTACTAAATATGTACCTTCAGTCATGCACTGGATGTTTTACGCAAGCTTTGTTGTGTGTTGTAACATGTGTGTGTGTAAATGTATGTGACCCTGCACACTTGTAATACAGGAAATACATTGTTTGACACTTGTGTGTGTTCTGCTCCTCCATAGGCGTTTTCCGGGAACTCCAACTCGGAAAGTGCAGTGCGCCACGAGCTGCAGCAAGGCATTGTGGGAAGGTTCCTGCGAATTGTTCCTCTGGACTGGAGTGAGGAGGGGAGAATAGGCCTTCGTATAGAGGTCTACGGCTGCTCCTACTGTGAGTACACACACACACACACACATACACATACACGCACACAAACAGAAACACACATGGAGGCACAAACACACGTGAAAGCAGAGTTGTGAACGGAATGGCTGGAGCGTTAGAGAGTTAGCTGGTGAATCTTCACAACATGAATCTTCATTTAGGTTCACATTTATCCAATTGATAGGCAATGTGTTGAAAACATCAATCGAGTGTTTGGGAACATAGAAGTTAGTTTGCTAGCTAGATGTGTGTGCAGAGGCCTCATGAAAAAAAGACAAACATTTGATCATTTCTATTCGTTTTTTTCTATTTTTTGGGCTTGGAATTGTCCTAACTTTTCCCTCCTAAACGATACCTCTCTGTGTGTGTTCCGGTATTGGCTATTAGAGTTAACTAGCTAGCTAAGTGCATCATCAGTGTCGACCTCAGTTTGGCAGTTGATATGAGTACACAGCTGGAGACTACAAACAGATGGGGTGGCCGCAAGTACACTTCACAATTTCCCCAGAAATTGTACCCTCTATCTCTAGTTTTAAAATGATACTCTATATAGCCAATAGCGTGTGGTCATTGCTTTGTATACGGACACCTGTTTGTTGAACCTCTCATTCCAAACGCATGGGCGTGAATGTGGAGTTGGTTCCAACTGCCTTCCCTTTCTGAGGGAGCTTTCCAACAGCCTTTGGAACATCGATGCAGGATTTGCTTCCGGTCGGCCACATCATGCATTGGGGAGGTTGGGTACTGTCGTTGGGTGATTAAACTTGGCTCTCAAATGGAATTAGAATTCCTCCCAAATGTGTTAAGGTTATCCTAGGTTACCCAAAACCCTGAAAAACGGCCCTTATTGTTCATTGTCTTGCAAATGCCAGACAACACTGGCCCGATGCAAGTTCGATGTCTTTAATAATTGTTCCACAAGTTTTTTGAATGTACATCAAATATTTTCTGCCACTAGAATTCTGTAGCAGGTTGTCGTACAGAGACGAGATAATCAAAGGTTTGCCGGCTGACGCCATGGTCACAGAGACACATCAGAACAGCTCTGTTCCACTGTCATCTGACAAGACGCCTAACACAAATGTTACAGGGAAAGGAAAAGTACAAAACAACACACATAAAAACAATCATGTACGTTGTCTTTCTAAATAATGTATCATGTACAGTTTATAATCTTTCTAAACTTAGATCTGGCACGATGCCGCTCTGCATGTTAGGATGCCCTGATACGCTCACCACATGGGTGGTCTCAACCAATCACAACACAATATGATGCAACAATAAAATGCACCGAATTATAATTCTGTGTGTTTACGCGTGTGGAAATGACATCCAGTGGCAACTTTTTTTTCAAGTCTATTTTCGAGACTCCAAATCAAGACTGAAGTCAATCAATCACGCGTCTAAGTCAAGTTGCCGGTCGTTTTTTTTGCGCCTGAAGTGTGAGTGTGTACTCAAAATGTGAGTTTCCACACACACACAAGACAGACGCGCACACGCGGACGCACACACGCACACTTTTTGATTACGTAACAGTAAAGGACACAAACTAATTGTGTTTATGCTGAGAAAGCATATCTGAGTTGTGTCTCCATTTGCATGTGAATCATAGCTCGGCCTTTCATCATTTCAGCCTTAGCGTCGTAGCGATGGATGTGTCATAATTACAGATGTGCCATCTTTATCTATGAGTCATAATGCGAGCTGAACTGTGATTCAGCGGAACACACACATCATCATGTTATTTGTGTGGATATGGATCCCCCTGGGTCTGAAATAAAGAATTATATATATCAATGTCCATGAGGTCACATGGTTTTATATATATTATAACAAATCACACAAGCCTCGCGGTCTCATCTCTCATCTCGAGTCTAATGCTCGACTAATCAAATCTTAGTCTAATCTAATTCCAGTTAAATCTAATTTGAGCTCTAACCTAATCTTGGATCATATTCATTAGATACTGGTTCTATCTACAAGTTTCATAAAGGAGGAATTGGGTATAGGCAATACACACATACTCACACACCCACACACATACACAAACAAAAACACATACTCACACACTCACACACACATGCCCACACAATCTCATACCCCTGGGAATCAAGCACTTCCAACCAACCTTTTGCGCTCATCCTATTATAAGCTCCCAAATTGATTTTGATAGCAAATTTCAATTAAGACTCTGCATAAATTAATCTCAAATTTGACACGCGTATATCTTTCATTCAAATGATGTGATTATAATATGTGTGTGAATGTGTGTGTGTGTGAGATGGGTATAGTCTCCTACCGTCGTATATTCCACCGTTGTTCAGCTCATATTCTAATCTTGAACAAACTGAACCTAGACCAGTAGCTGCCATAGACAAAGATCTGTGGATGTCCCTGTCGCTGTAAAGATGAGTTCTGACAGACGGAAGGTGTGCAGATGGATATGAGATGATGGTAACAGAGATTTGGGTGTTTGAGAAGTGATGATAGAAGCTGCTGATGAATTCTCCATCCTGTGAAGGTTTGTGACAGATAGGAACCATGCCTGCTGTGCCGAGATATGTTTGTTTGGGTTCCCACTCGCACACACACACTCATACCTACACACCAGCACACACGCGGTCACAATTGCATCCCAAACAAATGTCCTGCATGGTGCGAATGTGTGTGTATCTGCGTGTGTGTGCGAGACGGAAGTGCTTTTCCCTTGATTTACTCAAATCCCTCTGTCTACTCCTCCGTTCTGTCATGTGACAGCCTCGCTCCCCTTCCATCTCCACAACCCTTCATCTTCTTACCTCACCCTCCATCCTGTCACCTCTCCTCCGTCCTCTCTCGCTGCATCCCTTCCTCCCCGCCCTCCCCTCCCTCTCCCCCCCTCCCTCTCCTCTCTCTCCCACTTCTTTTCCTCTCCTCCACCCCTTCCTCTCCTCCCTCCCTATTTTCCTTCCTCCCTCCCTCTCTCCTCCCTTGTTTGACCGTCTGTGCTCGCGTTTGTGTGTGTACATGTTTGTGTGTGTGTGAGTGTGTGTATGCGTGTGTGTGCATGCCAGAGCTGGCAGTAGTTGTGATCCGCAGTGCTGAAACATTAACATGATCGTTTCCATTTTAATTAAGACGGGATCAACAGGAATCAATAGCTTTTCACGCATCCAGAGACCGAGAGACAGAGAGGAGGAGGACACACGGAGAGAGAAATAAATGTCGAGAGAGAAATGCAGAGGTAGCGCGGGAGCGAGAAAAAATGGAGAGGTCAATGGAGACAGAAAGAAAAATGGGGAGATGCATAGAGAGAGAGAGAGAGAGAGAGAGAGAGAGAGAGAGAGAGAGACAGAGAGAGAGATGAGAGAGAGAGAGAGAGAGAGAGAGAGAGGAAAACAATGGAGAGGCACAAAGAGAGAGGGAGAGAGATAGATGGAGAGGGGAGTGGAGAGTGATGTTCACCCTGCATGTTGACACAAACCATCACCGTGTAGATTCCTCCGTCGCACAGGCTCCCAAAAGAGGTAGAAAACTTCCAGGACAGGGAATAGATCATTCCTCCATTCTGCTCATCTGTTACCGACAGGGCGATGACAGGAGGAGAACAGGGAGAGGGGGACGAAAAGAGAGTGAGGGAAACAGAGAAGGGGGAAAAAATAACAGAGAGAGAAAATGATGGACAGATGCAGACAGACAGAGAGAGAGAGAGAGAGAGAGAGAGGTGGAGAGATTGGTCGAGAGAGAGGAGGGGGGAAAGAGAAAAGCAGACAGATGAGAACACGTAAATAAATAGGATGATGGACAGATACAGAGCGATAGAGAGAGAGAGAGGAGAGAGAGAGAGGAGACAGAGAGAGAGATATGTTGCAGTGTGTATTCAGTTTAGTGAGAGGCAGGGTGATCTCCCTTTAGGAGTACAGACAGTAGAATACAGCATCAGGTGTAATATGCTCTCTCCCTTTTACACTTTATCAGGACACTACAGGCTCCACTATCTGTGTGTGTGTCTGTGTGAGTGTGTTGACAGTGATCCGATTGGCTTGGAGAACCCTTATCTCGCCCTCTCCTGTCATCTCTTCTCCACTGTCCACTCAAATAGATATGACACACACACACACACACTATCCACTCATCCAGCTGTGGAGATTATACTGAGATAGGAGCAGTATTGAAGCACTGTATTTAATCTAACCTCGCTTCTCTCCTCTCTTTACCTCTCTCACCCCCATCCTCATCTCTTCACCTCTCTTGCCCTTCTCCTCACCCCTCTTCACCCCTGCTCCACAACCCTCCTCCACAACCCCTCCTCCACACCCCTCCTCCACACACCTCCTCCACACCTCTCCTGCTCATCCCTCCTCTCTCTCTCCCTCTCTCTCTCTCTGCTTCATATTTCCTCTAACCATTCACTTTCCATCCCCTGTATTTCTCTCCTTCTCCCCCGTCTGTCACTCCCTCCCTCCTTCCCCCCGTCCCTCTTCCTCCCTCCCTCCTGTTCTCCCTCCACGCCTCCCCTCTCCTCCCCTTTCATCTCCCTCTGTTTCTCTCTCCCGAAAAAGGGGCGGATGTGATTAACTTCGATGGCCACGGTGTGATCCCCTATCGCTTCAAGGTAAAGTGAAGCCCCGGCCTGCCCTGGGAGCATCCTGTTGATGATCCCGAGTGTGGTTCCGGCACGTTCCTCCTCTGTTTCCCTGCGCAACGCCGACTCCCCAGTCCCATCTGTGGACGAGTCCTTGGCTTCTCTCCTCCTCTATACCTTCTCATCCTCTCTCTCTCTCTCTCTCTCTCCTCCCTCCCCTCTCTCCCTCTACTCTCTCTCCCTCTCCACTCTCTCCCCATCTCTCCGTCCCCCGGCGGCGTCTGTTTGACCTTGTAAAACGTAAACAGCAGCAGAATTTCTTCTCGCCTGTCTTAGCTCTTTACATCTGCTGTACAGCTCGACGCGTTTGTACTTTGGACGTGGAATCGGGTTTTCGGCGTGTGCCGATACGACCTTCTCCCCCCTTCCTCTTCCTCTCCAGGTGAAGAAGATGAAGATCATCAAGGATGTGATCGGCCTGAGGTTTAAGACGTCGGAGAGCGAGGGGGTGATCCTGCATGGGGAGGGCCAGCAGGGGGATTACATCACCCTGGAGCTACGACAGGGCAAGCTGCAGCTGCAGATCAACCTGGGTACACGCACACACACACACACACACACACACTCTCTCTCTCTCTCTCTCTCTCTCTCTCTCTCTCTCTCTCCTCTCTCTCTCTCTCTCTCTCTCTCTCTCGCAGACGCACATCCACTCTTTATCTTGTGGTCCACACACACACACACCACACACACACACACACACTCACACACCAATATACACTCTCTCACACACGCACGAACACGAACACACACACACATGCACACACACATACAGACACACACATCCACACACACACAAACACACCGTACTGATTCTTCGATCATATCACCAACAGGCAGCAACCAGTATGGCTCCATCTTAGGCCACACCTCCGTGACGACCGGCAGCCTATTGGACGATCACCACTGGCACTCGGTGGTGATCGAGCGCTACAAACGCATCGTGAACTTCACCCTGGACCGCCACACTCAGCACTTCAGAACCAACGGAGAGTTCGACCATCTGGACCTGGACTATGAGGTGTGGGAACACACACACACACTACACACACACACACACTACGTAAGACTTCAAACACACTGCCTCTCTCTCTCCCCCCCCACACACACACACAACCAGTGTAGTTGGAAGTCAGTCCAGGATGTTCTATCAGTATCTGTCCATTGTTCTTTTGGCATCATCCTGCAACAGTGTGGGAGGAGAGATGCTCACTTTCTCCCACACACACACACACACACACACACACACACACACACACACACACACACACACACACACACACACACACACACACACACACACATACACACTCACACACTCCCACACACATACACACACACACTCCCACATACATACAAACACACACTCCCATACACACACACACACACACACTCCCATACACACACATACACACACACACTCCCATACACACACACACTATCTTACATACACACACACTTTCTCTGTAATACACTCATACACTCCTACAGACTAATGGCCTCTTCAGAATCTCTCCCTTTCTCTTTCTATCTCTATCACGTTCTCTCTCGCTCTTTATCTACTACTGTATCTTTTTCCGTTCTGTACTTTTTTTCTTTAGTGTCTGATATGTGTGTGTGTGTGTGTGACCTTTAAAATATTGCTGAAATGGCTGATCTGGCTGTAGTCAGTCATTGACTGTAGGCTTCTTTAGTGTCTGGTGTGTATGTGAGTGTGTGTGTAAGTGTGTGTGCGAGTGTATGTGTATGCATGTGCATGTGTGTGTGTGTGTGGGAGAGAAAGGGGTGTGCAGGACAACTAGAGTCCAATTAAACTAAAGCTGTCTAATTAATTGACCAATGGGGAAATCTTTACAAGGAGCTGGATCAGTGGGCTGTACTTGTGTGTGTGTGCGCGTGTGTGTTGTGTCTGTGTTTGTGTGTGTTTGCATTGGTGTGTGTGTGTGCTGAGCCCTGGACAGATATGCAGAATTATTGACTGTCAAATAGAGCCTTCCACTCAATACCAACCCAACTCACCCTCTTAGTTGAATATTTGGCATGCAC
>CAEFZP010004673.1:217500-289259 GCA_903064625.1 Mallotus villosus | reverse complement strand
GGATTATAATATGTGCTACTTGGTACATTGAGGCGGTCTGAAGTGGACTTTACTGTTCCTCGTTTTTTTGTGTGCTGCTGCTGGAGTGAAATACGAGCCCTGGCAGCGGCCTACCGAAAGCTGTGGTGTTGAAGGAGCTAAAGGGCAACGACCTGGTTAGCTTCTCATGTGCTTCCTTAGTTGTTCAGCTGATTATTGAAGCCAGCAGCTGTGTCCTTTCGGCCTGGGAGACAAAACATGCAGGCAACAGTATCGTCCTTGTCATCTCAACATCAGGATGGGGAGCTTGTTCCACCGACACTCAACTCGACATTAGCTCTCTACCAGCCCACGCAGGGCCATGTAGATGACCTAGCAAACAAGCAAGCCTTTTCATCGGGTCGCGTACACTACGATACTTGTTGTTTTTGTCTGGGCGGCAATTGGACAAATCACTTTACCAGCGCTGTGGCGAATCTGGCTGCGAGGGCCAGAGCTCGCATTCCTGAAGGGGCCCGCGGGGGCCAGAGACAGGAAGTGGCCAGATTTACCCCAGCCAGGCTGTGATTTATCCACGCTGGGGTCACAGGCAGCAGATGTGCCTGACAAGAGGAAGGAGGGACCGGGGGGATGGAGGTAGAGAGGAAGGGAGGGAAGAAAACATTTATTCACTCATCTCTCACATGTCGACGGAGCTACAAACACCCGTCGCACTGTACAGAATCCAGAAGGTTTACACACACACACACACACACACACAAATACACACACTCCCTAAACATGGCTTAGAGAGCACGGTCTGCTTATGTTGCTCATAGTTTGTCATTCCATCAGAGCATGTTTATTCCACGCCCTACATCCTCACACACACACACACACACACACACCCCCCCCCCATCCCGTGTGTGTCTGAAAGTGGCCCCAGAGCGGGGCCACCTGCTGGAGCCAGGGCAGCTGTTCTGGGTGGGGTCGATGGCCGCCTGTCAGCAAACGCTTTATTGTCTGCTGGTCTGTGCTGTGTCTGGGGGCCCTTCTGACTAGCCTGTAACCCCCCACCCTCAACCCCCAACCCCCGACCCCCACTTCTAGACTTGCTGTCTGGGCAGAGCATTCAGCAGTTGTTTTACGGGGCGCTAAAGATCTGAACTGGGATGACTAGCTTGCCAGGCTGATGACAGAGTGAAGGATCCGTTGTGGGCTAGCTAGCTCGGTCGTGTCGGTTACCACACCTCGAGAGACCACTCCGCAGTGTGCACACGACACACACGGACACACACACGGACACACACGGACACACCACGGACACACACGGACACAACGACACCACCGCCGACACACTCGTGGACGCCCTTCATTGAATTTTGGAGCAAAATATTATCTAACTCAACAAAAAGTCTGCAATGAAATGATTCGAGCAGACTTTTCAATTGTGCGTCCCAAAGATAAATATTTGGCAGGGCGGGCTCTCCACAGTGTGTTGTTTTTCGAGCGGGGCCGTGGTCGTTTGCGCGTACGTACATCATTCGCGCGTGATCTGAAACCAGAAAAGAATTTGCCTTTACGATATGTCTAGAATATAGCCGGTCTCAATCTGAAGGACGCTACTTTATCAGTTGTCACAATTTGTGTTCTCGTGGTGAATCTCCCCTCTGAAAAAATGACGTTTTTGTGAGGCGTTCCGACAGCTCAGTGCGTTACGTACCAGCTGTCTGAATGCTGATGTCACCGCTAATCAGAGCTACTGTCAGTTACTGTCAGTTACTGAGATGTCCATGATCCTCCCCTGCTTCTGGAAGATTCCGATCCGATCTTGATCATCGTCGACTGAATGTGCTGGGGAGGGATTTCGTATCGGCCGATATGCAGTTTGTGCCGTGAGTGCAGACATGCGTGTCTGATGTGGTTAAGGGGTGTTCAGCTATGTCGAGCTAACGCCCCCAACGGTCCAGTTCAGAGCACAGCAGACGGGAAGAGTGACCACAAACATCCCACAGCTGTCCTGGGGTCAGCACAAAACACTGAGAGAGAGAGAGGATGAGAGAGAGAGAGAGAGAGAGTGAAGGAAAGGCAGAGAGAGATGAGTCACAGGGCAGCGATATTGAGCATGGCGAAGGGAGGGGAACACTGCTTATTTTGTTGTGATCACGTGTCAAACTATGCAAAAGGGCCACAACACAGACCTGTGTTTCGTCCCCTCTTCACCCCCTCCTGTCTTTCTGTGTCCTCACCTCGTCCCTCCTCCTCTCCCCTCCCCCTGTCTCCCCGGGCCCTCCCCTCCCACCCATCCTGCCTCTGTTTCCACCACCACCACCTTCCCCCCACGTCTCCCAGTAGCGCACCACGACCCCGAGAACGCCTTCAACTGCAGCTTCATCGACCCCCCCTCGGCGGCGGAGCAGCCCTCGTCCTGGTCGTCCCAGGGCTCCTTCTCCTCGTTCGAGAGCGCGGAGGACGGGCCCGTGTACTGCGTGCCCCACGAAGGTGACTCACTTTTCGAGGGGAAAATCTCTTTGTCGTCGGTTTCTGTTCTGTAAAAAATGTGGAGAAGTAGGAGGGGTTCAGTAAGTAGAGTCAAGTAGAGTCAGATCTTTATTTAGCATTGTGAGGACCTTATTAAGGAAGGAATGAAGGAAGGAAAGCACCCGACGATCAGTTTCGGGAAGTTTAGAATGTTCTCATAATGCATGAAACGGCTGTAACATAGTACGTTCTTAAAAATAACAATAAATTAAACAAAGTTTACTGAGTGATACTACATCCACACAACTGCACGTGACCAGAACAAGTCCAGAACAACAGAACGACTTGGGGTTGTAGAGCTGCCAGTTGGAAAGAACATGAGCGTTGAGTCTGTTTCTGTTGATGTCCCACAGAGTCCCTGTCAGAGAACAGGGAAAAGGCCAGCCCTCAGCCCGCCCCTGAGAAACCCCCCACCTCCACGGACGAGGACGCCGGAGAGTACACCTCCCTGAAGGACACCAGCTCCCTCAAACCTGGCAACCCGGCGGCAGACACGGCCGAGCAGCCCCCGATCAGGTCGTCGGACAGCGAGGGCTCCACCAGCGGCTCCGAGTCCACCATGGCCGTGCTGTACGCCCGCATCTCCCGCCTCTCCAAACACTCCCGAGAGGAGGAGGGGGAGGGCGCCGGCTCCGCCTCCCCTGCCGCCTCCGATGTCAGAGGGAACGCCAGGCCGCCGCCCTCCCCGGGGAAGCCCAAGCCCCGCCCCCCGGACCCCTCCACCAAGCCCAAAGTGTCCTGGATCCACGGCAACAACGCTGCGGGGTCTCCCCAGCCCGAGCCACACGTGGGGAGGGCGCCCAAGGAGAAGAGGACGTCCAGCGACTGCTCTGCTCGGAGCGAGGAGAGGGAGAGGACCAGGGCCAAGGAGCAGCCCGGTGAGGAGAGGAGCCTGGAGGCCAACGGCTCCCCCAGCAAACACAAGACCCCGCGGGGCAAGCCCGGCGGAGACCAGACCCCCAACAACCACCTGGAGCACATCAACGGGGTGGTCCAGAACGCCCTTAAGAAGATCAGCAACTTCCACACCTCCCCTGAGAAGAAGGCGGCGGTAGTGGAGTGCCCCAGGGACCCCCCTAGGAGCCCCAAGGTGATCCACCCCCACATGAACTCGGAGGCCGCAACCCTGCTGGCTGCCCAGCTGAAGGAGAAGACCCAGAGCATCAACCGCAACGAGGGCACCGGCCTGGCCAAGACCCCCAACGGCCTGCCGTCCCCGCAGGCCCAGCGAGAGAAGCCCACGCCCCCGCAGAAGGCCAAGCGGGGCGCCACGCCGGCCCAGCACGGCCACTCCAAGCCCCTGCTGCCCACCACCTCCAGCCTCTACAAGATGGTGGCGCCCGTGTGCGACCTGGGGAGGCCCGACCCCCAGAGCCCAGAGAAGCAGGACTTAAACGGCTCCAGGACGGCGACGGAGGCGGCGGCGGCGGGGGGGGAAGCCACGCCCAGGAAGACCCCCATCAAGAAGCCGCCGAGGAAGAAAGGCAAGGAGGGGACTGGGGAGACGCCGGAGAGCAGGCCCCTACAGCCTAAGACAGCCATGATGCCTCCACAGACAGTGAAACAGACACTGTGAGCCTCCACCAGACACACCACAGGACTTGGGGGCACGTCGGGGGTGAACGGACATCAGAAAGAACTCTCGATTTCGAACGAACTGATTTCCTGTGTGTGTGTGTGTGAGTGTGTGAGGTCTCCCCCCCCCGGGACCAGTGGAGTGTGAGTGGGACACTTGGTTTCCAGATTGTTCCGTGGTGTGAGTACGTATCACAACCGTATCCCAGAATAGCATTACACCAAGCAAAGGTGACAATATGAAGTTTTGGACCATTTTTTGTATCTCTTTTCTCCACTATAGGCAGTTATCATGCTGGACAGATCTGTGTGAGGCCCTCCTTTTGAGAGACTTATGACAGTGGCAAACCGTCCTGTTTGAACGTTAACGTCGCCTATATTTCTCCACTGCCTGCTACGATATTTATGTACGAATCTATGGCAATCATGTACCATTTCATTTGACTGTGTACTGTACGTGATTCAACAGCTTGCTAAGCAACATGGCTGCAGTATCTGCAAGGTACTACATGATTCCCAAACAATAGTTCTACAGTAGCGGCTGTAGTAGTTTGGTGACTGGTTGATGTTAGAGTTCGATAGACTGACCTTTTTCAAAGTCTCACGGTCCTAAGCAAGCTTTTAGTATCCTTTTCCAGCTTCCAGAATCATCCATATTTCAGGACATGAGTTCAGTATATTTTCCTGTACAGTTTGCTCAAATTCTCACACAGTCTCTTTCTGCTGGGTGATCGTGTCTCAGGACTCCAGAATATGTTTCAACGCCTCGTACAATCAGTAGCAATTAGCACAGCTTGGATGTTAGCATAAAAGTCCTGCCTCGAGGGACTCCAGTCAGAATGTCCTTTTTATTACGAACGACCATGCCGCTAATGGTACCTGAACAACCGCTTTAATCAGGTGACGCTGTCCGAAATGACTTGCGCTGTTTGACCATCCACCTGTACCTTTTGGATGTCTGACTAGCGTTCCAGGATTAGACAGGTTTTGTCACCTTGAATAATAATAACCGATTAAGCCGATAAGCTAATCAGTGACCTGAGAGCATAACTGGCTAAAATAGCTCCGTCCAAAGTCATGTATCCTGTCTGTTCAGTCCTATGTTATGTATGTTTGTAAACCTGCAAGCTTATTTGCATGTTCCTATGCACAATGATTACTCAAAACCACTACAATATGGGTATCGTTTGACCAATGAGGATTCAAGGAAGGAGCACAGAAGACTGTGGTTATCTGCCCAGCATGCCAAAGACTGTTGGGTTTCGTGTGCAGGGTGTGTTTAGGCCTATGTGACGTTCAGGACCTCACTGGTCCGTGTGGTTCGTTAAGGTACAGCTACTTTCAACGCCATCCTTCTGGATTCTGTACAATCGAAAGATGTTGTCGCGTTTGTGCTATTCATACGTGTTTGTAAGCTGTGCTTATGTAACATACCGCTTCTCTGTTTGGCTGCGTGTCGATGAACTGGCGTTCGCGTCAAATGACGTTTCGCTTTTCGTCTCACCGTGGCCTGTTATTGTTTGTGGAACACTTAGCCGCCTGACACAGCGTGATGAGATGATACAGCGTTGTTAGGTTGAGAGTCTTTGGCCGACGCTATCCTCTCACTTCTCTGATGGTTGGAAAAGCATCCATAAGATTACAGATACATAACCTTGTACAGGGTGGAACGGTAGCCATCCTTGTTTCATACGGCTGTTATTAAGAGTACATGTATAACTGATGTGATTATGAAATGCCAGTTAAAGCAGCAGAAGCTCCTATCTTTTGTGCATGTAGCGGGCCCAAGCTTGCTTCTACAGGCGGAAGTACATATTCAACCAGGGCATCAAAACCAGCGATCGAGAACACGGTGTCAGCAACCTTGTATTTCCTGTTTGTGTTGCCTACTTTGATCTCCATGTGTTCACGGTTGTTAACTGTTGTCTTTTCATTTACTTCCTTGAAATCAAATAAAAAGTGACCCGTACTGTCGCTGTTAGGAAAACTTGTGATACATTTGACTACAGTTTGCATTCGAGTACAGACAGAACTGTTTTGTGTTCGCCTTGTTCGCGTATGTCAGACGAGCCCTCCGGCCTCTAAACTGTCCTGTGTCCTTGCCTCTCATGAATCTGAGTCCCTCAGACCCAGTCAGACCTCCCTCACTGGCCTCCTTCTCTCCGGTATAAATGATCGCTCCCTGACTCCTGATGCCCCTGGAGGTGTGAAGAAAGAGCAAGTATGACTATGGAGCGTTACCATGGAGCGTTACTGTGGAGCGTTACCGTGGAGCGTTACCGTGGAGCGTTACCATGGAGCGTTACCATGGAGCGTTGCCATGGAGCGTTACCATGGAGCGTTACCATGGAGCGTTACCGTGGAGCGTTACCGTGGAGCGTTACCGTGGAGCGTTACCGTGGAGCGTTACCATGGAGCGTTACCATGGAGCGTTGCCATGGAGCGTTACCATGGAGGGTTACCATGGAGTGTTACCATGGAGTGTTACCAGGGCATTATCCTGGAGGCTCCACCAGGGGACCAGGGCCCAGTGACTCTGCTGGGCTCCACAGGGGACAAGGCTTCTTTCACAGGGCAAACAGAGGGACAACTGTGCTGAGGACCCCCGAGTTAATGCATCACGCGCTGCATATCTGCTTTCTTTCGGGGAGATCAGGGGGTATATAGCCAGGAGCAGGGCTGTGTGGAGGGGAAGGTCATGTGGCCTTTAATTGGATCCAGAAGACTGGACTCTTCTGACATGGTGCTCCACGTGTAGTGTGCGTGTGTGTGTGTGTGTGTGTGTGTGTGTGGTGTGTGTGAGACTAAACAAAGGACCCCCTGACCAAGAGTCCAGACCTGACTCAGGTGTCGACAGCACACAGCCCACACAGCCAGTGAGCCAATCACCTCTCACACCGTGACCCCAGAGATCCCCTGAGCCAATCACCTCTCACACCGTGACCCCAGAGATCCCCTGAGCCAATTACCTCTCACATAAGCCCTGCAACGAGGAGTCATTCGTCCAAAACAACAAGTCCATTGTATTCATCCACCTAAGACTCTACTCAAACAGCTTCTTGCTCCACAAACTATAGAATTACTCCTCCACAGTCGGCCAGTCGGCTGACACATGCTGGCGATGCCGTGAGTGTGAGAGAGTTGGGAGGAGTCCGGCAGGAGACAGGAGGGTGCCGGAGAGCACATGTCAGTGACAATTCTGTCCCGGCGCTCCCTGAGGCAACACATTCTCGGCATAGCGCACGGCGCTGTGGTTCCCGTACGACGGGGACCGCTTGGAACGATGACAGCATCTGCCTGCCATAAAGACCTCTCAGAGCGTCTCTTAGCCTGGAGAGAGGTCGGGTTGCCGAGACGACCGGGTCAACCGGAATCCTTCGAAACCAGTTTTTTTGTGGTTTTTTTTCTGACAGTTCCCCTCAGAAGTTAGCATTACACTCATCTACTTTTCACTGAGGGTGATTATTTGTGAAACGTAAACTGTCGAACATTGCTAACTTCCAGGTACAGTACGGCTCACAACAATGTGTGTGTTGTTGGGCTGGGCTGGGACGTGGTGGGTGCCAGTCTAAACACCCCTTGGAACTCTGACCACAACACTGTGCCAAGCCTTCAGGAACCACAAGCCCTAAAACTCAACCCAGTGACTCAGCCAAAAACCCAAGGCCCAGAACCCTGCTCCGATCCCCTCGGGTCGCTATGGCAACGGGAACAGATTGAAGCCACATCTGGTAGCCATTTCAGCCCTGCGAGTGGAGGAAGAAAGACATTTATGAGTGGAGGAGAAAAAAAAGACAAATATTTTCTGCAATGCAAAGCAGAAAGAAAGTGGAGTAAAGTTACTTTAAAAAGAGTTTAGATTAAAAAGAATATTAATTCTTCTGTGGCGAGAGGTAAAGGCAGTGTTTTTCTATTTCAGTAAGCTATGGGTATGAAGAGTGGTTATTGTGCATTCATGTGAGCCACAAACAACAAAACTACGAAATACCTTGATGCATTTGCAAGACCACACATATTTCACACAGTTTGAATAATTTCCAAATGCCTTAACTCCTTACATCAATTTAATTGCAGTTGACATAGAAACGATTATTTCTGTGCATTTAGAAAGTAAAAAAAAACATTCACATGTTCAAATACTTCAAACTTTCTAGAGATGATGTTTTGCTCCAGTTTAATTTAGATGTTGAAATCGATTTTCAAGTACAGTTTCAAGAAACATCCATCATCCAGTCACTGCTTTGAAAAGCTGCATTATTGTCTGTGAGAAACTCAGTTTCTTGACGACGGCGCTTTGTTGAACGTATCATTCTCTGCCCTCATGGAAATACAGCAACTATGAAACGACTTTTACTGGAAATGGCGCTTGGTGTTTTCCTTCGCCCGCAAACCGCCGAGTGCTGAGGTCAGTGTGGCGGCCGATCCCTCTGTGGGCCAGCCTGCTGTGTTTACAGCTCTCCTGTGACATCTACTCGCTGCATGATTTAACGCTGTCATTACGACAGCTCTCTCCCAGTGGCACCATGCTGAACCGTGTGAGACACACCAACGGCCCTGACCAGCCGTCCTGACCAGCCGTCCTGACCAGCCGTCCTGACTAGCCGTCCTGACCAGCCGTCCTGACCAGCCGTCCTGACCAGCCGTCCTGACCAGCCGTCCTGACCAGCCGTCCTGACCAGTGATTGGACGGACCAGCCAGGAACCAGGACAGGAGCCGGTGAAGAGTTGAAAGCACCAACACAACCTTTAACATTTAACCGCAACATATTTCAAAGGCTAACCAACCTTACTGGATCAGTTATTGTGATGTTATTGCTGATGAGTTACCATTGTAAATATGGCATTAGCTCATGAATTCTAAGAGTAGTGTCTGTTATGACCAGGGCTGTCTCTGTTATGACCAGGGCTGTCTCTGTTTTAACCAGGGCTGTGTCTGTTTTGACCAGGGCTGTCTCTGTTATGACCAGGGCTGTCTCTGTTATGACCAGGGCTGTGTCTTTTATGACCAGGGCTGTCTCTGTTATGACCAGGGCTGTCTCTGTTTTAACCAGGGTTGTCTCTGTTTTGACCAGGGCTGTCTCTGTTATGACCAGGGCTGTCTCTGTTTTAACCAGGGCTGTGTCTGTTATGACCAGGGCTGTCTCTGTTTTAACCAGGGCTGTGTATGTTTTGACCAGGGCTGTGTCTGTTATGACCAGGGCTGTCTCTGTTTTAACCAGGGTTGTCTCTGTTTTGACCAGGGCTGTCTCTGTTATGACCAGGGCTGTCTCTGTTTTAACCAGGGCTGTCTCTGTTATGACCAGGGCTGTCTCTGTTTTAACCAGGGCTGTGTATGTTTTGACCAGGGCTGTGTCTGTTATGACCAGGGCTGTCTCTGTTTTAACCAGGGTTGTCCCTGTTTTGACCAGGGCTGTCTCTGTTATGACCAGGGCTGTCTCTGTTTTAACCAGGGCTGTCTCTGTTTTAACCAGGGCTGTGTATGTTTTGACCAGGGCTGTCTCTGTTATGACCAGGGCTGTCTCTGTTTTAACCAGGGCTGTGTCTGTTATGACCAGGGCTGTCTCTGTTTTAACCAGGGCTGTGTCTGTTATGACCAGGGCTGTCTCTGTTTTAACCAGGGCTGTGTCTGTTATGACCAGGGCTGTCTCTGTTATGACCAGGGCTGTCTCTGTTTTAACCAGGGCTGTGTATGTTTTGACCAGGGCTGTGTCTGTTATGACCAGGGCTGTCTCTGTTTTAACCAGGGCTGTCTCTGTTATGACCAGGGCTGTCTCTGTTATGACCAGGGCTGTCTCTGTTATGACCAGGGCTGTCTCTGTTATGACCAGGGGTGTGTCAGGCTGGAGCCAGTCTGGTCTGACGGCTGTCTGGGACTCCGGACTGCAACTCCGTTTTCTTCTTTGTCAGCAGTGTTCACTGGACGATGTCACAGGGAGACGATCTGAGGCGAACAGAAAACATGTCAGACCCCGTTTCTTTCTCTCTGCCTCTTTCTACTACTTCTCTCTCTCTCTCTCTCTCTCTCTCTCTCTCTCTCTCCTTCTCTCTCTCTCTCTCTCTCGCTCTCTCTCGCCATGTCTTTGTCTCTCTGTCTTACTCTCTCCACCTCTCTCTCCACCTCTCTGTCTCTCTCTCCACCTTTCTCTGTCTCTCTCTCTCCATCTTTCTGTCTCTCTCCACCTCTCTCCGACTCTCTCTGTCTCTGTCTCGCTCTTGCTCTCTCTCACACCCTCTCATTGTGGAGAGGAAAGAAGCAAGCATGTTGATTGGAGATGCAGCAGAGGGGTGTCAGGGCTGGAGGAGTGAGCGGCGAGTCAGCGATGACCCGGCCTCTGTCTGTCAACACTAGGGTGAGCAGAGCTGACCAGGGCCCTAAAGGAATATCCAACTCTGGTCTGGACACTCTCTCATCTCTCGATCGAGAGCTAGAGCGCGCTATGAGATCTACCGTCTCCTCTCGACTCTCGATACGATCTAGATCTCTCTCTCTATCTCTCTCTCTCTATCTCTCTCTCTCTCTCTCTCTCTCTCTCTCTCTATCTCTGTCTTTCTCTCTCTCTCTTTACCTCTGTCTCTATCTGTCGCTCTCTCTTTATCTATCTCTCTCTCTGTGTGTCTCTCTCTCTCTCTCACAGCGGAGCCCCGTCCGGGTCGTTCACACCGAGTAGAAAACACTTCTGTCTCCAAAAGCAGGAGGCTCCATACTGTGATCCTGTCTGGTGATGTGTGATGTGTGTGTGTGTGTGTACAGTACACGTGTGGTGTGTGTGTGTGTGTGGTGTACAGTGTGTGTGTGTGTGTGCGTGTTACCCACCCAGGGCAAGAGCTGCAGCCCCAGACTGGAGCCATTAGAGCAGCATGTGTCGGTGGTGGAGCAGGGGGGAGATTACAGAGCCGCCTGGCAGACTGATGTGTCTCTGATGTGGTCACCAGGCGGACGTCCATCACGGCTCTCTCTCCCGCATCCGCCACGGCGTCGTCACCTCCAGTCTAAACGGGGGAAAACGTTTGTTTGGACCTCGTCCTTGCAAGCAGAGCGATCGCTCATTGTATTTTTGTGGGAAACAAAAGCAGAAGAAATGGAGCGTGTACTTTTGACGTTGGTTGAGGAAAGGCAATTTCGTTTAGATAGCACGTGTGTGGTCATTTCAGACTTTGAGAAGCTATCGCCGTGTCAAAATGATTGAACCACAGCGAAACACACTCACACACACATTCCTGCCTTAATTGTTCGATGTCTGGTTTTTTTTAAACGAAGAACGACAACTCCTTTGGCTCCTTTGACAACACTTTTACTGCGGCCCGGTCTTCTGGTCCAGATCTACTTTTCTCTTCCTGTCTTTTTACTGGTGAAGTTTACAGCACACACAGCCTGGATTCGGCCTCCCTCCGGGTCCAGACTGTCAGGATCAAACACTCTGTCTCACACACACACACACACACACACACACACACAGACATACACATACACACACACACAGGCACACATACACACACAGGCATACTGTCTGTGAAACTGCCTCCACAGAAGATTGTTGTTATGAGGCTGGCTGCTGAGTGTGAGGAAAGTAACAGGATACACTGAAGAAAAACGGAGGGAGGGAGAGGGAGGGAGGGAGAGACGAGTGTGAGAGAGAGAGGGAGAAAGAGAGAGAGAGAGACGGGTGGAGGGAACTGGTTAACCGACAGATGTAGGGATGGACTGGGGGACGGAGGGAGAAATGGGAGAGAGAAGAGAGACTGACAGAGGAAGCGAAGAGAGGCCCAGAAATAAAGACGAGAGCCAGGAGATCCACTTCCACCGGGGGAAGGACAACACACTTCCTGTCTCCTCATTACACATGCGGAGGGAAGTGCATGCTGGGAGTGTGTGGCGCCGGGCTGAACATCAAGAGAAGGGGGCACTGAGGTGTCCCGCTGTTTGATCTTGCTCCCGGTCTGGGGTGTGAGCTGGCTGAGGAGTTGTGTGGGGATCATGAGGAGCAGTTTGTTTGGGTGGTGTGGAGTAGTTGGTGGTGTGAATACTCTCTCTCTCTCTCTCTCTCTCTCTCTCTCTCACTCCCCCTCCCTCCCTCCCTCCCTCCCTCCCTCCCTCCCTCCCCCCCTCTCTCTCTTTCTCTCTCTCTCTCCGTGTTTTGAAAACAAAGAACAGAGTTATCCTTCCTATATACCCCCAGTCTTGGCAGCCGCGGGGACATTGTGAGAAACACGGCCACGCTTTCAAACGCAAATAAAGATGTCGAGTCAAACTCCTTTTTTACAAACGAGAGTTTTTGAGGAGAGTCGGTATTGTTTGGCCGTGCAGATTTACAACCGCTGCCAGGCGAGAGGCCTGTTAAAACGCAAGGGGGGGACCGCTCTGCCTTCTGACACATGGTCGCTTGCACACGTGGAGAGAGAGAGAGAGAGAGAGACAGAGAGAGGGGGGGGAGGGGGAGGGGGGGAGGGAGGGATTTGGGACCGAGGCTAGCTGTCTCCTGCCTGGGGAAGATAGAGGAGAGGAGGGTTTTTGCCTCAGCATTCCGATCCAGAAGGGGTTTATTTTTGCTGGAAACATAATTGTCTGTGGTTAGGATTTTGGAAGTACATCATACTCGCCAATCTGCCAGCACGTCCACGCACAGACATGAACACCCTCTTCAGGCGACTCGATGTAAAAGCCCTTTCCAAAACAATGGACTGAAAAGTTGTCAAACTTGGCCGGCCGCCCGGCCTTTTTTGGGGGGGGAGGGGGTAGGGGGGGGAGGGAGAATGCGACTGTTATTGTTGGTGCTATAAAACTATGATCTCGCTGTCACGACCCTTTCCTCTGCTCGACGCTGCGAGCGCAGCCACGGGCCCCTCTCTTCGGGAAGCGGGCCGGAGTCTGTCATGGAGGACGCCATTATCGCCAGTCGCACGCCACCGAATGTGCTCTGGTTTCCTCTCGGTAGCAGGCTAGCGTGTCGGGGATCTGGAAGAGGGCGGGGCCGAGGCGTGGGAACCGCTGATAAGGAGGCAGGTGCTGCTTCTGTCCGCGTGGAGCTCTGCGGAGGCAGGAGACCCGGGAGAGACTATTACCTCAGGGTCAGGGGGGTCATGGCGGGGTTAAAGATTATTCCTAGACGTTCTAAGAACCGTTCGAAACCCACAGCAGAGGAAGCAGGGTCATGGCAACCCCCAAGTCTGCATTGCTGAAGGTACGATCTTTGAGATGAACCCAGGAACAATATCAAAGACAGAGATTTAGTGCCCACGGATGTTGTCCCCCCCCCCTCTAAGTATCTCAAATGGTCCAGTCCCTCTGAGAGCAGGTATCTGAAAGCACCTGGTCGGAAGGAACCATTCCTGTACGTCGGAGGTGCAGAACAGTCGAGTTTTTAGAGACACTGAGTTTCCTTTCGCTGGTGGGACCATGTGGGCCTTGCTGGTGCTGACACTGACCCTGTGGGCCCCGGGGAGAGGGGAGGAGAACGCCACGGGCACAGCTGTGGAGGACAAGCCTGTCATAGCCAGGGGGAAACTGCTGGTGAGTGTGGAGGGCAAGCCTGGTAGGGTGATGACTGTTTCCTGTTTGTTGGATCGGAAGGGTGGATTGGTGTAGTTGATTGATTTGAATGACAATTTTGCCGTCATATAATATCATTATTTGAGTTCTGATACGGTATGCAAGAGAGTATGACGAAACAAATTGTGGAAGACGTTGACGTTTGATTGACAGATGGTTGGTATGGTGACACTTCTGGTAACCACACTTCCTGTTCCGCACCAGGCTCCCAGCGTGGTTGGATGATCCATAAAGAAGATGCCGGAGCTTCAACACTTCCTGTTGGAACGCTGGGCATTGTAG
Source organism: Mallotus villosus (assembly GCA_903064625.1). Lineage (NCBI taxonomy): Eukaryota > Metazoa > Chordata > Actinopteri > Osmeriformes > Salangidae > Mallotus > Mallotus villosus. The sequence continues at coordinate 275,356 of CAEFZP010004673.1, read as the reverse complement.
TATCCTCCAACACTCTTCTCAAACCCTGAACCAAGAGTTCATGATCTTTCAGAAAAACTGAAAACAGTTCCTGACATACACGCCAACCAGCCACATGTGCGTTCTCATAAAAACATGTTTTCCTCTCAAGCAACCTGATGGTCACACTTCATAAAAGATAAACATCTGTCTAAGTAGGAATTGACTGAAACATAGCTTAGGCCAGTGTTTGTGTGATAATGATTGCCTCTTATTGATATGTGAAAACGGTTTGTTGAAAATGGTGTCGCTGTTGTGCAGCCTTTCTCCTTCACGCTTCCCTCCATCAAAGTCACAACTTAGAGTATGACTCATCGGAGGAAAAGAACCCTCGCCTCATCTTCTACGACGACAAGGACCAGGTTGTCAAGGTAACGCCAAAATGGTCACAAAAACAAACATGAAGCAAGGATGTCAGGCCAACATGTGACACAAGTGTGTGTGTATGTGTGTGTGGGTGGTGTGTGTGTGTAGTGTGTGTGGTGTGTATGTGTGTGTGGTGTGTGTGTATGTATGTGTGTGTGTGTATGTCTGTGTGTGTATGTGCGTGTGTCTGTGTGTGTATATGTGTGTGGTGTGTATGTGTGTGTGTTTGTATGGGTGTGTCTGTGTGTGTGTGTGTGTGTGTGTGTGTGTGTGTATGTGTGTGTATTTGTGTGTGTGTATGTGTGTGTACGTGTGTGTGTGTGTACGTGTGTGTGTGTGCATGGGTGTGTATGTGTGTGTGTGTCTACGTGTGTGCGTCTCTCAGACTGTCCCTGTGAGAGAGATGACGGGCGACGACATCGGCAGCCTGCTGGACTCCCTGGGCTTCTACCGGAGGGATGCAAAGGGAGAGGAGGTTCCTGAGGACTTCCTGAACTTCCCGCTGCACGCTCCGCGGGACGAGCTGTGAGGCCCCCTGGTGGCCGGACCCTGCCGGTGCGGACGGCTGCAGAATGACGAGCGGAGCCTCAAGGCCAGCAGGCCTGGCTCCGCTCTGATAACAGGCAGCTCACCGCACCACGGTCTCCCCGGGTTCACAGGCTCACGCACGGTCTCCCCGGGGTTCCACACACTCACACTGCTGTCCCTCAATAAAGTACTGGAAGCCAACGCGTCTCGAGTGTTTTGATATCTGGGTCGTCAGGCGAGAGGCGGAACGGCAACGTTGCCCCAGGAGAATTGCCGAGTCTGTTGACTCTAAAATCAGGGGTGTTCCTGTTGTAGTCCTGCTGCATATTAAACAGGATCTCTTCATTTGAACGCTCATCCATTTTGGTTTCCTATAAAAATGCACTAATTGCACATCTGCTCATTTAAAGTCGGCACTACCGGCTGCCAGTGCCTGCTGACCCAACAGGCTCCTGTCTAATCCGCATCCCCCCCCCCTCCCCCGCCACACCCCCTTCCCCCACACTAATCTGATAAACCCTCTGCTGTTGTCTGTTCAGATAATCCCTGCGTCGTCTAGAGTCGCACACACACAAACACGCACACTTCGCCTCGGTCTGCCTTCGGTCTGGGACGAGCTCGCTTCTGCTCGGTTCTGCTTGGGTTCTGCTTGGTTCTGCTTGGTTCTGCTTGGGTTCTGCTTGGTCCGCCAATGCCAGTGTTCTACTCTCCAGTGCCCCAGAACCTGAGGGGGGGGTCTGGGCTACGCGGGGGGGGTCTGTGTTTGCCAACAACAGGACGGCCGACAGCAGCGACTACTTCCGGGACCAGGACCACAGAGCCGGTGAGGAGGAGGCCCGCGGCTTTGTCACTGTGAAGCGCGTTTGGCGCGAGTGGCTGTCCCAGCACTACAATACCCATGATGCCTTGTGTCCTTTTACTCTTCTTCTGCAGTGAACGAGCTGGTGTCCTACCTTCCTCTGCAGATGCTGCTCTACTTCAACATGTTCTTTTTCCCCTGCTGGTGGATCTCTGCTGTGCTCATGTTGCACCTGAAGGTATACAGTGTGTCTGTGGGAAGAGAGGAGAACTGCGTGGAACTATCCGGAACGCAGGCCGAGCGTGAAAGTCTTCGGTGTCGTTTTCACGTGGTCTCAACTCCAAATGTCCAAACAGGGACTCAAATACAAAAGACAGGCTTTTCGCAAATGTTTTAGTCAACGACACTTGAAGAGACAGTGCTGCATTGAGCTTTCTCATCCTTTGACGGTGTGTGTGTGTGTGTGTGTGTGTCAGTTCTCCTACCTGGCAGGATACTACCAGGCCCTCCTGGTGACCGGAGTGGTTCTGCTCACCATCTTTGAAGTGGTCCGTCTCCATCTGGGCTACATTGGCAACCTCACAGAGAAGGTAGCCGACTCCCGACTCCACTTCCCGTCTGTGGAACAAGCGTGCCATTCAGAGTGTGTGTCCTCGCCGTCCCCGAGCGGGGCTCTCTGAGTAAACATGGCAGTGCGCCGCACGCCCACACACCCCCCTTCCCTCCCACCTCCCCACTGACAGGGTTTGTGCGTTTTACCGTGTGGACGGCATGCGCGTGTGTGTGTGTACTTATCTTCAGCTGTGTGCGCGTGTATGTTACGGTGTGTGTGTGTGTGTGTGTGGGTCTGTGCTTGTGTGTGTGTGTGTGTGTCCATCTATAACTTCCTGTACTTTACCAGTGTGTCTGTGTGTGTGTGTGTGTGCACGTCGTTCTCTAATTTCCTGTTCTGTGAATGAGTGTATATGCACATCCGTGTCCAACTTCCTGTTCTGTCCTGTCTGTGTGTGTGTGTGTGTGTGTCTCTCTGTGTGTGGTGTGTGTGGTGTGTGTGTGTGGTGTGTGTGTGTGTGTGTGTGTGTGTGTGGAGGTCCCCGAGGTGGCAGGCTTCTGGCTTCTCTCCCTGCTCTTCCAGCTGCCCATCCTGCTGTTCTTCCTCACGGACGAGGAGACCATCATCCTCCCCCTGGAAAGAGCCGTCCACTCGGTGTACCTGCTGTTCCTGCTGGGCCAGCTGGTCACGTCCTTCCTGGCTCTGCGGGACATGACCCACAAGCTCACCATGCAGTTCCACCTGCGCCAGTTCGGGGAGATGGAGACTCTGAGGCCCGCGGCCGGGAGCCCTGTGTACGGGCAGGCCCACGGACGGAGCGTGCTGCCCATGCCCCCCGCCAACAACAACGTCCATCTGGGGTGACGGGTGGGCTGGGCTGGGTTATGGTGGGCTGGGCTGGGTTATGGTGGGCTGGGCTGGGTTATGGTGGGCTGGGTTATGGTGGGCTGGGTTATGGTGGGCTGGGTTATGGTGGGCTGGGCTGGGTTATGGTGGGCTGGGTTATGGTGGGCTGGGCTGGGTTATGGTGGGCTGGGTTATGGTGGGCTGGGTTATGGTGGGCTGGGTTATGGTGGGCTGGGTTATGGTGGGCTGGGTTATGGTGGGCTGGGTTATGGTGGGCTGGGTTATGGTGGGCTGGGTTATGGTGGGCTGGGTTATGGTGGGCTGGGTTATGGTGGGCTGGGTTATGGTGGGCTGGGCTGGGTTATGGTGGGCTGGGTTATGGTGGGCTGGGCTGGGTTAGGGGGCTGGGCTGGGTTATGGTGGGCTGGGTTATGGTGGGCTGGGCTGGGTTATGGTGGGCTGGGTAAACAGTATTGGTATTGAAGCCTTGGTACGTCTTGGATGTTTTGATAACTTTCTTGAATCTATTTTTTTATACTTTTACTTACTGGTTTATTTTCATAAATATTTGTATAATACAGTATGTTTATATCAACTTTGACACCGACTTGCTATATTATTTGCCGCCACTTGGCGACGCTCACGAGCCACAGGCTGTCAGTGTGTGTCAGTATTAGACCTGTGCTGACTCTCTGGGATCTGGGGGGATGCAGAGAAAAGGATTGGAGTTGTTTGGGTGTGATTGTACGTTTTCAACGACAGGAATACAGATGGGCTGGGGGGCTGCACTCCCTCAGGGAACAGGGTCAGAGTTGTGATGTTCAGGGCGTGTTTGATCGAATCAAGATGATGAGGTGGTTGCTGGAGATTTGGGGAGGGCATGGGTGGTAGGGTTGGGGGAGGGGCGGGGTATATTTGTGTGTGTGTGTATTGGATTATTGGAAATGCCCGGCATCCCAGCTAAATGAGTGAGAGATCATGCTTGTCTGCCTAACATTCCCATTTACCGTAGTAATATTCAACTACAAACTGTTTGTCAATGTACACGTAAGTGAGCATCAACAATACAGACATCTGGGAACCAAGCCAGTGTTAGATATTGACATGTGTTTGTCCGACTGCTCTTGATTTATTAATGGTGTTATAAATTCAAAAGGGCAAGAAGTCACTACTGTGTCGTGTTGTGTCTGTCTGACTGGCATTGGAGTGTGTGTGTGTGTGTGTTGTGTGTGTCTTGGGAACATCGCCATGCGGGACACGATCCTGGAGCTGAGCCAAGAGCAGTTTTCAATCAGGAGTCACACACCTTCCATGACCACCTCATCACCAGCAGGTCCCCCTCCACACCTCCCATGTCCACCTCATCACCAGCAGATCCCTCCACCCCTCCCATGTCCACCTCATCACCAGCAGATCCCTCCACACCTCCCATGTCCACCTCATCACCAGCAGGTCCCCCTCCACACCTCCCATGTCCACCTCATCACCAGCAGGTCCCTCCACCCCTCCCATGTCCACCTCATCACCAGCAGATCCCTCCACACCTCCCATGTCCACCTCATCACCAGCAGATCCCTCCACACCTCCTCGGTGAGGAGGATGTTTCTTTTATTTAGAACTGAGTCTTCTCATCCTGTCTGAATCCAGTTTCTGCGTCACCATGTCAATGAGGCCTGCGTCCAGGCACAATCTATGCATGTCAATGCTGTCGCCTGTCTGGGATCTCTCAATGCTCCGGGCTTCAGACAACCCCCAGATGACGATTCCAGATGAAGATACCAGCTGAGCTGCAGTATTGACATGCATTCAGAACCACTGAGAAGCTCATACCCGGCAACATTAAAACAGTGGGCCGACAACACAGCTGTCTGGCTCTAGAAATGAACTCAGTCCCTGTCTGCTGTAGTTTGTGGCAGTATTGAGACGGGTGATTTAAACCACTGCTGGGGATGGGGGGGGTGGGTGTGAAGGGTGGGGGGGGGTAGTGTGGGGGGAGGTGTGGGGTGGGGGTGGAAGTGAATTGGCCTGCCATTCCCGCTAACCGAGCCAATCACGGCGAGATTGGATATATCCCCACAGCCTGTTTACACCTGAATGTCATTAAGATCTCTCTGGCCATGTGCTGACACACTGTGTCAGGGATCTACCCGGAGATGGAGGGAAGAGGGGAGGGGGGGGGGACAAGGGGAGAAGAGAGGAGGGGGGAGACAAGGGGAGAAGAGAGGAGGGGGGACAGGAGGGGAGAGACAGGGCAGGAGAGAGCAGGGGGAAGAGGGGGGGGGGCACGGGGGAGAAGAGAGGAGGGGGGACAGGAGGGGAGAGACAGGGCAGGAGAGAGCAGGGGGAAGAGCACGGGGGAGAAGAGAGGAGGGGGGGAGCGAAGGAGTGGAGACGGGCGAGGAGAAAGAGGGGGAGAGGAGGGGAGAGACAGGGGAGAAGAGAGGAGGAACGGAGGGGAGAGGGGGGGGAGGAGAGAGGGGGGGGGACAGGAGGGATGAGACGGGGAGGAGAGAGGAGGGGGGTTCCATCTGCATGGGGAGTCACACACACCATCGTGTGTCAGGTGACATGCTGTGTAGAGAGAGAAGGATGAGTGCGCTCACACACACAGCGTGTGTGTGTGTTTAGGCAGATGGATACAGATGGTGTATTAACGTGTGTGGTTACTGATTAGACGTCTTTCTATACTTCCATTGTTGCTCGGGCAACGCGAACATCTGTTCTTTAATACCAAGAAAGCCAGACATTGAAATGAGAGAGAGAGAAATCGAGGCGAGGGTTACAATCGAGTCCATTGGCCAGCATAACATGAGTTACTGCTTAACTGCTTCTCTAGACAGTGGATGATTCAAATGGGATGAAATGACGAACACGTCACGAAACGACGCTGTGAATCGCGGTGCCGGCGGCCAGTTGGACCTCGTTTTCCAGCGTGAGGTGAGCAGTGGATGCGCCTGTGTTGGAGAGATAGACCAGGGCTGTGTCTCATCAGGCCTGCCGCAGCACAGTGAATACCAGAACCCACCTGTGGGATTACCTCCAGAGCTGCACCCAATTAGAATTAAGGAGAACACTGTTGCCGCACAGCTGAGGTCCGCCTTTAATACAGCAGGGGGAGAGAGAGGGAAAAAGTTGGAAAGGTAGAGTAAGGGACAAAGAGAGAGAGAGAGAGAGAGAGAGAGAGAGGAGAGAGAGGAGAGAGAGAGAGAGAGAGAGAGAGAGAGATGGAGAGAGAAAAAACGAGAGGGAGAGAGAGGGACACAGGGAGACCGAGACTAAAGAGGGAGAGCGAGAAAAGAGAGGGGGGGGCGAGAGAGAGGGTGGAGAAGAAGACAGAAGGCGAGAGAAAGAGAGAGAGAGAGAGACGCAGAGAGACGCAGAGAAAAAAGTAAAAGACTCAAGGGTTCAGCAACAAGTCCGGGTGGAGAGACACTGAGGACCCACAGGGGGTTGCCGAGGGGAGAGAGAGAGGCTCCGGGGAGCCAATGTGTGTGTGGAGATATGCAGCATAACGGCCCCCGTCCCCCACAGCTCCATTATCCCTCCACCGACCAAAGACAATTTGGCGAGTCTCAGCCCCTCAGACAGACAGACCTCTGAGCGGGAACGGCTTGTCCCTCTCTCCCTCTCCCCCCCCCCGCCCCCCCTCCCCACCGCCAACCGCCTCCCTCTCTCACCCCTTCAAACTTATTAAAACCGAATTCAGGAGAGACTGGAAAAGCCTGGTTCATCCTCGAACGATTTCTCCGGGGAAAAAAGTTGTTCCACCGCGCTGGAATCCACACGCAATCACGAGTACGGCAACAGATGAGACGAGCCGCTCTCCCGAAGAGCGTCGGCCAGACTTTCAGACTTAAGACGCGCCCGTCAGTTCGCCGGGTTTCAGCGACGTTATCTGTGTCCTCGGGTTGAACTGTCGTCGCTGGACGTGTTTGATGGCCATGGAAGCAACTGCTTGATATGGCTTTCCAGACAGTTTTGTTTTGGTTCTGTTGTTGTTCCAGGGTCAAGACTTCTTCCACAGCTGAGCAGCTGTACACAAGCTGTGAAGTCTTTTCAGGCTTTGTCCAGAACATCAAACCAGAGCCACCCTGCAGAGGTATGGTCTGGTACTGGTCTGGTACTGGTCTGTGGTACTGGTCTGGTACTGGTCTGGTACTGGTACTGGTATTGGTCTGGTACTGGTCTGGTACTGGTATTGGTCTGGTACTGGTCTGGTACTGGTACTGGTCTGGTACTGGTCTGGTACTCGTCTGGTACTTGTCTGGTACTGGTCTGGTACTGGTCTGGTACTGGTCTGGTACTGGTCTGGAATTGGCCTTGTGTTGACCTGGTACTGGCCTGGTAATGGCCTCGTACTAGTATTGACTGAATGACACAGTCCAAACACTTGTTTCTAAAGGAAGGCATCCTAATCAGTACTGGATGAGGCCTACATCAGGCTGTGGTGAGTGTGTGTCAGTGTGTGTTTGTGTGCACGTGTGTGTGTGTCTGTGTGTGTGTGTATCTGTAAGTGAATGTGTGTGCTTTGGGGAGGGGGCATGACTGAAAACTTCTCCCCTCCTCCTCGTTATGGATGAGTTTGCAGTGGAGACGATCCCCACAGAGCAAAGATCCTTAGTTCTGCAGAAGGACTGCTCTCTGAGTCGGAGAAAGATCATTGGTATGCAAAGCAAGAGCTGCGAATTGATGGGGATTTACGACAGATAAACACTGCCCTGGGCTCTCCCCGGGCTCCGCTAGTATTAATGTGCTTAACGCCAAAGGGGAAAACATCATTATTGAGATCAGACCACAGCACCACACAGAACGGGAAGTCCCGACAGCTTGTGAATCGGTGACTTAAAGGAGCAGTGTGTGGACATGCAGGTGTGGACGCTGGAATCACAGGCCGCACACGAACCCTGCCGACAGACGCACCGTGACTGGAATAGTCTCCGTTTGACTTCTGTTCTGTGATCCAGATCCGGAACCCCTCTTGACTCCCTGATCCCAGCTCCCGGTCGGAGCTCTGGGCGTCCGGGTCCAGTCAAACCAAAGCCTGATCTGTTCAAGGTTAAATGAGCCCCAGCCCTAACCTCCAGGGGCGATGGCGGTGTCGAGCCGGGGGGGTGAGGAAGAAGAGGTAGAGTTCCTCAGATCTAGAACCGTCTACAGAACTCCCCTCCCTCCTCCCTCCCATGTTCTGCCCCCTCCCCCCTCTTCTCCCTCCCCCCCCCTCTTCTCTCCTCACTCTTCCCAGCAGACACCCCCAGGTGATAAATGGGTTAAATTACATCCCACCATCTCCTTCTCCCTGACCTTCCTTCATCACCGGGTCCAATATCGGAGAGCTGGAGACGACCATGAACTGGACAGTCACTCCAGGGGATGTGGCGCAACAATCCCCTTGATTACAGAACCGGAAAATGAGTGATGTCTCTTAGATTGTGACTGTGAAGAAGATAAAGGGCTGGTCTGAGTCTTTTCCGTGCGGAGGGATGTCAGACGGATGACGTCACGGACACCGAATGTTGACAAGGATTCTTGTTTACCATTGCAAATGTGTGTTTACACGCGTGTTCCGTGTGTGTAACGTTTGGGTCGTTTCAGGTACGGTGACAGCTCCTTGGTGTTGTGCTTTAAGAGAAGAGCTGGAGAAGCTCAGCTAAGAATAGAAGAGAGAGGACTTACCCTTGAATCGTGATCACACTCCGGCCTCCGGACACCACCTCTCAAGACTACAACCCCCAGAATCCTCCTCCGGCAGGAAATTGCAAGCAGCCGAGAGCAGACCTGAGACGTGGCTGTTCTCCCCGTTACGTCACCTCAGTGTGAAGAAGGAACATGGAGGGAGCCCGTCATCCCATCACACAGCCACGCTCCACCCAGACCCTCCATCAAAGACCTGCCTACGACCCCAGAAACATCCCAGACACGACAGCACGCGGTGGGACGCCAGTGTCTGCAGGCTCCCTGTGGGGTCCTAGGCCCCGGCCGTCCTCCAACAGAGTCCAGAAGGTCAGAGGAAAGTTGGGAACAGCCTGAGGGGATTTCGATGGTACTAGTATGCGGGACTGGAGATCCAAACCCCTCCACATCTCGCTGGAGGCAGGCCCCCGGGCCCCTCACACTCAACCCTGGATCCACTCACAGATCACAGCCTTGCACCGGGGATGTCTAACCATGTGTGTGTGTGTGTGTGTGTGTGTGTGTGGTGTGTGTGTGTGTGTCATGGACATCAAATACAGATGAGCCTAAATCACGGACGGCATCGACAGCAGCCAGAGAAACTGAACCTAAATGTGACTATGTTGTCACCGTGTCACGTCGTCCCGATCGAGCACTCCTCTAACTCCGTGACGCGTGACACGGTTCCCCTGTCGACACGACGAACACAGAGTCGTACAGCGGTGGCGGACGGGTCGACGTAGCTTTATTCATGTGAAATAGCGTTTCACAGACGTGAGGGGGTGAGGAGACGTCATGTCACAGGTTTGGGTATTTTTAGCTCGATTCATGGAGTCACAAGTTGATCACATTTCTTAGCTAGACCTAGATACAGTACAACGAATGGAACTCTAACATTCAGTAGACTATCAACATTGTCATATAACATTATTATAACATGAGCATTGTTTATGTATCCGTAAAAAGAAAATAAATATTTGATCGGTTTATACATTGTACACTTTTCTTCGATAATAAACCATGTTTCACGAGAAACATGCATGTAAACGCGTGATGCCGTAGGTCCTTAGCGGATAAGGCAAAAAATCAAATCACAGGACTACATTTCCCACAGTTCCCGACAACAGAGAAGGTCATCCCTCTCTCTCGGCTGCCATCCAGTTAGAGTTTTTAATTCTCACGTTTCAAAAACACACACACACAGTGAAAGACACAGTCAAGCGTTTCAAATGAGCCGTCGGAGATGAATGGGGCACAGTCGTAGAAGTCAACCGTTTTGCTGCGTCCTGACATTCTTTATTATTAAAGTGCTAAAGAAAGAACGAATATAGCTGTCTTTATTTTTCTCACTGAACCTGTGCCGTTTTGTTTTTTCGGTGATGTCTGCTCTCTCGCTAGAGAGAGCGAGATCAGCGCAAAGATGAAAGACGCAGCGAGAGACAGAGAGATCCGAGAGCTAGAGAGCGAGCGATACGCGCGCTCTAGCTATCGCTAGATAGCTCTCGCTAGATCTCTCTCTATCTCTCTCTACTCTCTCTCGCTCTCTCTATCTCTCCTCTCCCTCTCTCTCTCTCTCTCTCTCCTCTCCCTCTCTCTCTCTCTCTCCTTCATCCCTTTGAGGCTGTGAAACTCGTGACAAATAGCTCAGAAGGAGCAGATAATTGTTATCCCTTCTGGCCCCGAGCGCGAGGGATAATCAGAACTCCATCTCTCTCCTCTGATCTGCTGTATTCGCGGGGCCCACATACAGAGCGGGCCACCAGTGAAGTTAAATGGGGAAAGTAATATCCACGTATGGAGTGTCTCCGACCGCCAAATGGATCTCAGAACACGAGCGAGGGGTATTTCAGACCCGTGGTCACATCGTTCCTCTTTTTTCAGACTTTTTTTTCCCTGTCGAAAAAGCAGAGGCGGTTTTTGTTTCCATAACAACATGCCGTGGTCAAAAACGGTTTTAAACTGTATCACCACCATCTTCTGCAAAACTGCAAATAACAGGCAAAAGAAAAACAGCAGTTATTTTCTTTAAAGAGAATACGTGGGTAGTGTTTAGTTACAGAGGCTGCCGATTAGATTTGAAAACAATCACAAATAGGGACGCTGGGGTCTTGACGCAGTGGTTATAGCGAGCCTCTTTCTGGTCAGGTCTGGACTAGTCTGGAGTTTCAACAGCAATCCTCAATACTCAGTAGAACTGTTCTAATACAGCTAAACTCATGAGTCTCGATAGTAATAATACTCTATAGTCAGGGGGCTGATTAGTGAAGCAGTTGTGCAGTATGACTCCATACTAAATAAAGCAGTTAATGCAGTATTTCCCCAATAGCGAGTACTCGGTAAAGCAGACCGTATTTGCAGAAACCTTCTCTGAATCTTCTCAGCTGCTCACCACCCTACCGCATCAGCCAGACACACCCTCAGCTAGTCAGAGCTTCCCGTCAACACGAACTCCGCTCTTCTGAACATGTCTACAGACAGCAGGAAACCCACAATACTTTGGTAGATATGTCGGCGTACCGATGCACTGACAGTGGCTAACCGGGGCGGGCGTGGAACAGGACAGGGGGGGGGTGGGGGGGTGGGGGGGTGGGGGGGAAGCTGGGAGGAAACGCAGGTGTCTTTTACTTTATTGCAGAGGCTAAAACAAGCCATGTGACGCCCAGGCTTTGCAACTGTGTCTGAGGTTTCCAAGGAGACGTGGTAGAAGAAGAAGAAAAAAACGACAGTGTTGTTGACGATAGCAGAGCTTCTCTACATCTGTCTCATGCAGCAGGCAGGTCTTGTTGTTTTGTCGTTGTACGTTGTACTGATATTGCTATGGTGTCGTCCCGGTTGCCCTGGCCTGGCCCAGCTGTGTAACACTCGTGCCGATAGACAGAGAGGTTGGCCTCCATTCCGAATGTGTCCGATGTCTGCTTATTCAATGCAGTTTATTGCTCTAAACAGCAACACGTTTGAACTCACTGTGCCACACACAAACAAGCACGAGAGATTCCTTCACTTCCATCCCGATGAATCCCTCTTTTTGTGATATCACCTGTTACTGTGCATATATGTAGTATTTGAGACACTCGTCTGGCCTGGGTCGAATAGTATTCATTTCAGGTGTGGAATTATTTCGGTTGGCCTTTCTCACAGTTTCTGGCTGTGAAAGGGGGGGAGAGTCACAAGCTCAGTTGTCCAATAGGAGAAGAGGGGGCAGTAAATGAGTTGGATAGCTGTCCTATAGGAGGAGAGGGTCGTGGGCTGCCAAGTACAACGAATAGAGCACGCAATGACAACAAACCCCTCTCCCAAAAGCTTATTGTAAACAGCCCTTCCATTCCCCGCAGATGAAATGTTCACCTCTATGATGTCGTCGTCGTCGTCGTCGATGTCGTCGCACCACATCCTCAATACACACAGTCAGTCACAGTTGTGGATTAGTAACGTACACACACCCTGATTCACAGTTACATGGATATACACAGATTAGAACCGTTACACGCGTGTCAAGACGACAGATACATCCATGCAGGGCATGCGCAGATGGTTCTTATCCAGGCCACACCCTCTTCCTGGCTCCGTGGGGCGAAGAGAATGGAGGGGGGGGTGGGCGGGAAGAGGTCCCTAGAGAGTCACCGGGCACTGTCAGAGGGGGTCCTTTGACGTTGTCTTGTGGCGCGGTCGTCCACGAAAAGTCTGCGGTTTTAGATGTGGTCGTTTAGCGGTCTGTCGTCTCAGTCTGTGGGGGCCGGGTGGTGTTGAGGCGGGTCCCGGTCTACTTCATGCCGCTCCGCAGCACCTGGTTGGCCGCGATGAGCATGACGCTGATGATGAACGCGATGGCGAACGCACAGATCAGGCTCTTGCGCACGCAGGTCTGCTTGACCTGCTGCGTGGGACTGGCTGCTGGGACAGAAGAGGAGAGGGAGAGGGAGAGGGAGAGGGAGGGGGAGGGGGAGGGAGAGGGAGAGGGAGAGGGAGAGGGGAGAGGGAGAGGGAGAGGGAGAGGGAGAGGGAGAGGGAGAGGGAGAGGGAGAGGGAGAGGAGAGGGAGAGGGAGAGGGAGAGGGAGAGGGAGAGGGAGAGGGAGAGGGAGAGGGAGAGGGAGAGGGAGGGGGAGAGGGAGGGGGAGAGGGAGAGGGGGAGGGGGAGGGGGAGGGGGAGGGGGAGGGGGAGGGGGAGGGGGAGGGGGAGGGGGAGGGGGAGGGGGAGGGAGAAGGAGAAGAGGAGGAAGAGGAGGAAGAGGAAAGAGGAAGAAGAGAAACCTTTAACTCAGCACCTGTGAGGTCATCGCCACACTCTGCACACTTCAGGTATCGGATTCAAATGAAAGTCATATTGTTATTTCCAAATGAGAAATCTCATCACCAAACGTACAGGAAAGTGAGCACAATCATTCCGGATGAACACTGCTCGGAAATTTGTTTTCACACCTGTACGGTACATAATTGCATCTAGATGACAACGTTGATTTGGCTTTCATCCAAAACGAGATAACAAATCAGCTTGGAACCTGAGAAGCATCGACAAGTAGAAACAGGCCGCTAAGTGTGCTTTCTGCGCATGTGTATGTGCGCGAATGTGTGTGTGCGTGTGTGTACTGTATGTGCGTGTGTTTGAGATAGAGTGTATGTGTGGGTGGGTGCGTGTGTATGCAGTACGTGGGTGTACGAGTGTGTGTGTGTGTGTGTGTGGTTTCTCTTACTGTCGATGTCCACCTGACAGTCCCCTGGGTTCTCGATGTGGTTCTCCTCCGTCATGATGATGTTCTCGATGTCCTTCATGGTCAGGTGATCGCAGAACGTGTCGTACAGCAGTCTCTTCAGCTCCTCGACGGTCAGCTTCTGCATGTCACACTGGACACACACACGCACACGCACACGCAACACACACAAATACACCCACACGCATTTACACACACACACGTGCACACACACACACAGATAAGAATGACTTGGTGCATGCCTATCCACATGTGAAGTCTACTGCCGCCCGTGCGTTGATGAGACTGCCGTGTAAAAGTGGGCGTGGCAGTAGTTAACGAGTTGACAGCGGTAGCCGCGAGCGACGCGTCTCAGCGCTCCCCGGGTGGCCCCGCCCCGCTAACCGCGAGCCGCGTCTGCCAATTAAATCTGTTTCCCTTTCAAGTCCACAGTGCTTCATGCGCGCGAGGCAGCGAGGCAGACGGCGCTGCCTCGGCGGTGACCCGCACCCTCGTCGCTCGTCAGCGGTCTTAAGCAGGAAGGAGAGCGCCGATTACCTTCCAGAAGACGGAGTCGAAGTCCGTGCCGTTGAACTTGTCGGGCACGCCGGCGGCGGTCAGCTTGGGCCCCAGCAGGGTGACGAACTCCTCAAAGTCCACCTGGCCGTCCCCTGGGAGGGGGGAGGGAGGGAGGGGAGGGAGGGAGGGAGGGAGGGAGGGAGGGAGGGAGGGAGGGAGGGAGGGAGGGAGGGAGGGAGGGGAGGGAGGGAGGGAGGGAGGGGGAGGGAGGGAGGGAGGGAGGGAGGGAGGGAGGGAGGGAGGGAGGGAGGGAATGTGGTGTGTGAATACACCACATGTACTGTATGTGTGACTGCAGTACTTATGTGTGTGCGTGTGTGTGTGTGTGAGTACACAATACGTGTGTGAGTACAGTACGTGTGTGTGTTCAATACCTGTGTGTGTGTTCAGTACGTGTGTGTGTGTGTTCAGTACGTGTGTGTGTGAGTACAGTATGTGTGTGTTCACTACCTGTGTGTGTGTGTGTTCAGTACGTGTGTGTGTGAGTACAGTATGTGTGTGTGTGTGTTCAGTACGTGTGTGTGTGAGTACAGTATGTGTGTGTGTTCACTACCTGTGTGTGTGTGTGTGTGTGTGAGTTCAGTATGTGTGTGTGTGTGAGTTCAGTATGTGTGTGTGTGTGTGTGAGTTCAGTATGTGTGTGAGTGTGAGTTCAGTATGTGTGTGTGAGTTCAGTAAGTGTGTGTGTGTGTGCCTCACCATCCATGTCCAGTCTCTGGATGATAACCTCCAGCTCCACCTCGTTGGGCATGTACCCCAGCGAGCGCATGGCCATGCCCAGCTCCTGCTTGGAGATGAAGCCGTTCCCATCGCGGTCAAACACCTTGAAGGCCTCTCGGATCTCTACACACGCACACACACACACACATGCTTTCTTAGATTTCCCCGACTAAACTTCCTCATATGTGTTTCCAGCCATCTTCCATGTTCCACTTGAAGAGTCTTATCTCCCACACGCCCAACTATAAGAAACGATCATGGAAAACATCGATGTCAACGCCGACGGGCGATCAGCAGGCCGTCCACGGTAGATACCATCTGTACTTTGTTTTCCGGCGAGCCAGTTTGGTTTGATTCAGTGCGTCGGTAAAATAATCATGTTCACACAGTCGATGATGAGGTTCAGTTCTTTGTTGGCCTTGTGGAGATAGGACAGAACGCCGAGCCGACGGCCTCGGACTGTAGATGACACTAGAGCCAAGACAAACAGAGGAGGGAAAACACTCCTAGATTTGACTGGGATTTGGGATGAGGTTAGAATATGAATGACGCCGAAGAGAGGCAAAAGCGGCTTCGGGTGTAAATGTATTCAGGACTTTTGTCGACGCAGGAAGATGGATCTTAGCGGTTTGCTCCTCCGTTATATGAACAGCCCTGCTAGTCGTGGCAGAATTGACAACGTTGGACAGAGAAGGTATTCAAATCAGTGGACAGAATGATGATGACACAGCAATCCGATGTATCCAATCCGCTCACAACATGAATCGGGATATACGCTGCGATCATACAAACAGTGGACGGAGAAGAGGGATGGATGTTGATATTGCTGTATATGAATGTGGAAGCGTGTTGCCAGAAGCCACAGCAGCATTTGCTTCCAATATCAGGAGCAGGAGCACAAGGAGTGTCGGTGATGACAGGCTGTGCTTCATTCGAAACATAATATGCTGCCACGGTTCCCGGAAATCGTTTGTTTTCTTTGGGGACACGGACCAAATAGAGAAACAGGACGCGATGGGGGAGCGGGCACAAAACGATCACACTAACACACACACACACACACACGTGCACACTCGCACACATATACACACACGGGGGGGGCGGAACAGACATGATTATCTTCCACAGGTCTGTTTTCCCCGTTCTCCTCTCCCGATGTGACACTGGAGGTGAGGTATACGTCACAGAGGGGCCACCAGAAACCTCTCTGCATGTCTTTGACTGGGGACCTGCTGTTTCTACAATAATGACAGGTTCACCTCCTCCTGGGGTCCCCACCTGCGCCTGTACACACGAGCGCTGCGGAGCACGGCTTCTCCGAGGCGCTCCGTCTCCTTCGCTCAGGAGAAGACCTCTTTCGGGGAGCCGGGTGCTTTCCGGCGGTCGCTCGGTCTCAGCAAAGCTTTGGTTAACGATAAAAAAAGGCCATCGAGGAAAGGGGGGGGGGAGGGGGGGGTTGTTTAGTTCTGTTCTGTCATCTGCTGGAGAGGTCATCCATAACCCTGGCTTTCTGAGCTCCAGTAGCAACCTCGACCTTCCTTGAGAGCAGGAAAGGAATCCCGGCGGTTGGATAGGAACTGTTTGAGCAGTCCGACAGGCCGTAGTTAACGTTGATAGCCGAGAGTTTTCTCAAACACGATATCTGGAACTATTAATCGCGCGTCTTAAAAGGCTGCTTAAGAAATGAAGACGGACTATGAATAGCCTTTTCCTCAGAACAGAATCCCACAGAGAGAGTGGACTACATACACACTTTAAGTGCTCTTCAAACGAACTGTACTAATCTCCCTCCGACAGCTTCCACTTCTTTTTGTGACCACGCGAGTCACAGCGCTAAACCGATAGAGCGATAGCGCTCCATCATAATTGTCCCCACGAGAGAGATAAAAAAATCATTTTTCATTCTTTTTTTCCCGACTTGGCTAAAAGAGAAGAAATCACGTTCTCTGGCACATGTACGCCCTGTCAAGCGAGCCTATTGTGGTAGGACAATTCTCCGTCTATTCGTCGGAATGAAACAAAGGGGTCTCATTTCAAACGTGACGAGATTGGAAGACGGATGTCTATTGTGAGACCGAAGGGGAGAGTTCTATGGTGAGATAGGGAGAGGTGAGATTGGGAGAGCGAGGTCTATATGCCGAGATATGGAGAGAGAGGTGTAGATTGACATCGAGAGAGGGCGATGAAGGATGACACGTGATAACATCACTTAATAATCATGCCGATTCTCCTGACACAGGGACCCCAAACATCAGATATCTCTGTAGCCCTTTCCAACCATCTGTCAATACTCCTGTATTGTCTGCAGGGTGACAATCCGCCTCTGTGGATGTACACAGCTATCTGAGTTGGCCGGACTCATTTCCTGGGTGCCGCTGATTGCTTCTGATCCGGAACTCAACTGGTTTGATGCCCTGCTCTGGTGTCTGACAGGCACCAGTGCAGCACCCTCTGCCTCTCTCCCCCCGCTGATATCACGGAAGATCTTTCCTTTTATTTGCACATAGTGGCATTTACTTTGAAGTGAAAAGGGTGTTTGTTGGGCTTCAAAGACCCGGCGTCAGTCAGTCACCTGGGGGTTTCTATGGGCGATGGGTGCCGGGATGAAAGCTCAAGGGAAAGAGCTGGAGTTTGAGGGTAATACATCTGAAGTTTAACCTCAAAACAGAACGACGGTTTGGTCATTGATCTTCAAATTCACTGCCTTTTCATGGTGCGCTGTTTGGCACTGTGGAGGACTGAGTCTCGACAACTTAGGGCAAACTCTACAGTGTGGCTGTGAACTTTTCGTTCGGAACGAAATCCTCTGTTGAAAGGATAATATTCACAGAAACCAACCGGAAAATATATTTGATTTGCGTTCCTTCCCTCCAGTTTTAGCATGCGAGGCAGCCAAGCAACCTGCGCATCCAACCGAATCTGGCTCTCGCGTGCACTAATTCGAAAACGTCTTGTAAAATCCATTTTACGAAATGAAAACACTCCACATGGGAAACGGCGATTGGATTTGCTCAAACGTTTCTGTTCTCCATATCATTTCCGTTGCTCGGTGCAACTTTGCCATAATTACCTGTGGCGCGCCGTGTGGCTCGCACGCATGTTGAGGCTTTTTCAAGAGCTGCCGGAGGAAACGGCGTTGCCTGTAATCCCCGCCGTGCCTCCGACTCAGGGAAGATCCCCCAGCTCTCCATCTGCCCCCCCCCCTCCTCTCTCAGGCCTGAAACTGCTCGCTCTTTATATAAGACCCCTTAAAAACCTCGACCTCAGCATCCACCACATCTCCTCACTCCGACTGTGCGTGCGCGTCAGTGTGCGTGTGTTCGTGTACGTGTTTGGCACATCGAATCGAACCAAAAGCCATAGTAGCGTCGATCGGTCTCGCTCTGCGCAGGCGGCCTGCGTGGGGGCACCTGGGAGGGGGGGGGGCTTACTGTGGGGGCACCTGGGGGGGGCCTAACTCTACAGGGGCACCTGGGAGATGCGAAGGCTTCGCAGCATCGCTGGCCTGTGGCAGAGCTCAGGAGAACCCTGGAGTCGAGCAGGCGAGGAAGCTGCCAGGTCTGAGGAAACGCCCCACCCTGGCACGACACTGTCTCCTACAACTCCCATGATGCAGCATCTGTTCTCTGGTTCTAGAGCGTTCTCAGGTCTAGTCAATGTTGTCTCATCCCTTTTCTGAGGAATGCAAACTTTGATCCGAATGCCTGTAGTTTTCTCAGCTGAAGTGTTTGTCCGTGCGGATATCAAACAGAGATTCTCCACAGCCTTCAGGCCACAGCTGGGATTCAACCTGAAAGGTCAGAACAGAACAGGCTCTGTCGCATCCAAACACAGCTGCACGTAGACCTGCAGTCTGCAGTCACGGAGGGAACCTGTCCACACAAGCTTGGAAGCATTTAAATGACGTTTTGATTGATTTCCGTGACACAAACACTACATTTTGTGCAATGTACTTAATGGACACCCTGGTGTAGTTCATTAAAGGGACGCCCATTGTTATTCTGGACGAGCTAGACAGTGGTGCTCAGGCTGAGAAGTGCTTCGCCCTCCAGAGCTCATTACAGTTCATTTCACAGGTAATAAAGTCTACGGTATCCAGTCCTTCATTGCGATCGATCAAAACAGAAATAAAGGATTTAACCCAATCCAAACCGGCACCTTCACCATCTCTCTACATGAAACTCAAAGATTTCCCTTTTCCCAGCCCGAACAGGCTTACATCAAACAGTTCGACTTGATCAAAGTGGCTTTGTATTTGTATTGAATAGATGTGTCGAAAGCAAGGTTTCAAATCAGCTGTTGGAAAGCTTCTGTACAACAGCACAGGATCAGAAGCCAGGGCCAGACGTTCTCCAGTGTTGTCAGAGGAGAAGAGAACCCTCACCTCCAGAGATAGAAGAGACGGGCTGCTTGTCTCTCTTCCGTAAGCCCGTCTCTCCTAGCACGGCTAGTAATCCCATCTGTATCCCCCTCGATGTCGAGTCGGCCGCTTTGCTTCGCGGACATGACAGATGATGACTGCAAATTGAAATGTGTCGAGCCCGGGGTTGGCTGTCACAAAGGCCTCGCCGTCACCGCTGAATATGAAGCTGTCTGGGATCGCGTGTTTTGCCAGGATTTATTTGGAAAGGTACGAAAGCGAGGAGGATGTCTTTAGCAGGGGGCCGTGGCACACGGTGTTTACGGGCGTGAGAGATGGACACCCTGTGGTTTCGGTAAACAGAATGTTCTCTCCGGGGGGTCATTTATCTCCATATCTGGTTCATTTTCCTCGTCTTCCCTCTCTCTCCCTCACCTCTGTCTTCCTCTCCGTTCTACAGCCTCTCTGCAGCTGCTCTGTCACGTTTACGGACGACTCCGAAGGAGGCAACTCGGTCAGGCGGCTGGGAGGAAACATGGCTCTTTCAGAAGAGGCACAGAGCCTGCATCCTGGCCTGACACCCTCTGTGTGCGTCTCTCATCTCTCATGGTCAAGTTGGCTTTAGGGGGAAAAGCCTCGAAGTGAGACGTGGTTTCTGGTGAAATCTGAGGAGAACATATTGTCGCCTCTGACTAACTATGGGATGGGGGGCTTCTGAGCGTCGCCTCTGACTAACTATGGGATGGGGGGCTTCTGAGCGTCGCCTCTGACTAACTATGGGATGGCGGGGCTTCTGAGCGTCGCCTCTGACTAACTATGGGATGGGGGGGCTTCTGAGCGTCGCCTCTCGTCTGCTCCCTTTGTTCGCGCTCACAAAGGGAGGCTGAGTTCCCGATGGGCGCTTGAGGAAGACTCCTCGTATTGGAGGGGGCTTGACAGACACGAGGAAACGGGATGGCCTCATGTGGCCTGGAGAAAGAACGCTTCTCAGATTTCATAGTCAAACGCTGCCCTGAACACAGGCCAACACAGGCCGACACTGCCCTGAACACAGGCCGACACCGCCCTGAACACAGCCCAAACACCACCCTGAACACAGGCCAACGCAGCCCTGAACACAGCCCAACACAGCCCAACACCACCCTGAACACAGCCCAACACAGCCCTGAACACAGCCCAACACGGCCCAACACTGCCCTGAACACAGCCCAACACAGCCCAAAACCTCCCTGAACACAGCCCAACACAGCCCTGAACACAGCCCAACACAGCCCAACACCACCCTGAACACAGCCCAACACCACCCTGAACACAGGCCAACACCACCCTGAACACAGCCCAACGCCACCCTGAACACAGGCCAACACAGCCCTGAACACAGCCCAACACTGCCTGCCATGCTGATTGGTTATTCTTGCAGTGTTATTGTCAGTCTCATCATGGCAGCATATGTTTTCCAGGGGTGGTGTTTGACCCTGTGAAAGTACACCCCCACAACACCCACAGATCCTGCACGTTATGAGCATAATTTGGTTCTTGCTGGCCATGAGCAGGAGTCTTAAAATATCTTCATTTGTATTCACTTAAGAGTTTCTGTAGAAATGGAAAGCAACCTCCAGCCCTTCAGGCTCTGGGATTTCAGGATTGCTTTCTGCGGCCAGATGGAGTCTTGCTGCCTGTTTAACTTTAGCAGCAACATCCACCATGACCGGGCAGCCTGTTACAGCTATATCTACCATGCTCTTACAGCCTGTTACAGCTACATCTACCATGGTCTTACAGCCTGTTACGGCTATATATACCATGGTCTTACAGCCTGTTACAGCTACATCTACCATGGTCTTACAACCTGTTACAGCTACATCTACCATGGTCTTACAGCCTGTTACGGCTATATATACCATGGTCTTACAGCCTGTTACGGCTATATCTACCATGACCATTCATCCTGTTACCGCATGTATCTACCATGGTCTTACAGTCTGTTGCAGCGACATCTACCATGACTATGCAGCCTGTTACAACTATATGTACCATGACCTTGCAGCCTGACCTTGCAGCCTGTAATAATTTACGTATACATGGTTCAGTGTTTTCCTGGAGAAACCTACCGATAGTTGTAGCTCCCGACTGTCGGAGGAACATTTATCCTTCACCCTCTGCTCCTCGTCTCTTTGTCCATATTGTGGAAAAGATTGACATCTGTAATTAAATCTATCACATTCGATTTGTGGATAAGAATACGATTTATTCTCCGGCCTTATTATTCCGTTCACTTCCTGTTGGCTCCAACTCTGCTTCCTGTCTCTCGAGGCAGAAGCTTTTGCATCTGTCTGGATCGTAAAAAACAAACCGCACCATCACGCCACAGAAAAGCCACTTTGAAAAGGGTGTTGTTTTAAATGGGCACTTTGCTGTGATTGGTCTTGAAACTACGTTCAAGGAGGCTCTGGCATCTAAGAGTAACTTAACAGCGGGGTGACAAATAAACTGTTGCTTTTGTGTGTCGGACCGAGGAAGGCCTGTCTAGGCAGCATGGGAACTGATGGTATTGAACAAAACTCTGGGTTCAGGGTAGCAAGACGCTATCTGTCTCCGCTGAGAGAACAGTTTTTCATTCTTTGTAGCTTTTTCTTTTAAGAGCTTGGGTTGAGTGTTGATACATGTTGTTTACAGCCCCTTATAACATTGAATGTCGATCTATATGTTATGCTATTTCAAATATAATTGCCATGTGTTTTGGACAGGAAATGTTCCGCCCACTTCCTGGTTGGCCTGTGTGGGAGGAGTTTGAGATGACTATACATTTCTGGGAGCAACCAAACCCACCAACCCCCATGTGTAGGAGGGCAGGCAGAAACTCCTCGATTGGCGTTCCTATCGTTTTCCATTACAGATATTTGAACCATGACACACACACACACACACACACACAAACACGCACACATCACGTAGGCACTCATACACACGTACACACACATACCCACACACATACGGTCTTATCTTGGTCGAAGAAAATGAAATGGCATTCTGTTCAATTACAGCGTGTGGCAGCATTCTAAAGCACCAGGAGAATGACCACAGAGAACTGGCTCCCCAGTGTCCAGGCTGGTAATTGAAAATCTGGTTCCTGGCTGTGTGTCATTAGGTCTCCGGTCTCCCTCACTGACCTCCCTCCCCTCCCCTCGCTGGTCTCATGCACCTCCTCTGGCTCAGGCCTTGCACTTGCACGTTTCATACATTGAACAGCTCAGACCACGAGAGACAGAAACATGTTCCCTGTCCTGTCCTCCCCACCAAGCAAGGGCTGGCCTTCATTTACAACTTTACTCACATGATGCCGGTGAACTGTGACACGGAGTACACTATGGAAGTATAAATATTTCCTATACGTCAACACCATTTGGAATGTCAAATTCTCATCTCTCTTCTGCACTCACTCTCCACCTCACGTACCTCCAACACACACACACACACACACACGCACACACACTCCTGGTGTGAATCCAACCATCCAGGCAGTGATGTGTGGGAGTAAGGGTTGAGCGGCTCAGTTTACTGTGAAATAAACTGGCTGCTCAGAGCCGAAACCTTCATCTGATCTCATTAGACCGCCTCTAAATGACAGTGAGACTGGTGGAAAAGCCCGAGGCTTTTCTAAATTAAAAGAGAGGTTTGGAAAAAGAAATGAAAACACTGAAAGCAGAGATCCAGATGAACCTTCCATCCGAGCCTCCCCCTCAGATCTCCAGAGGAGGGCCGATGGGGGGAACGAGATGTCGCCGCGAGGCCCTGGACGCAGTGGAGTGTGTGTGCTCTCTAAAGGGTGGCTGCTCTGCAGCCGGAACGCTCTCTCTCTCTCTCTTTCTCATTCGCTCTCTTTCTCTTCCTTGCTTTCGTTCTTTCTCGCCCTCTGTTTCTCTTTCACACTTTCTCTCTCTCTCCCGTGCTCTCTTTGTCTATCCCTCTCTCCTATGCTATCTCTCTCTTTGTCTCTAGCTCATTCTCCCTCTCTCTCTCTCTCTCTCTCTCTCTCTCTCTCTCTCTCTCTCCAGGAGGGGGAAGAGGGAGAGATGATGTATGCGAGAGGAATGCCGGATTCGTGCGGATGACACCACAAACAGCAGAGTCACACGCTGATCCCAGCCAAGCCTGTCTGTCTGTCTGTCTGTCTGGCTGGCTGCCTCTCCCCCAGACCAGCGGAGGCTGCTACTCTGCATGATCCCCTGGGCTCACATCCACTCATCTCTGCATGCCAGAGGGTGGAGGGGTTGGAGCAGGTAGGGCAGGACTCCCAGGCATGGTCCAGCACCACGGCGTGAGGCGACATGCTTGAGTCACAAAGCCGTGAGATGAACGTTAGGATGGCATTGGCTGCAGCTGCTGGAATTTGAAAGCCATCCATACCTGCATTTAATCATTTTCAGTATTCAGCTTGAATTCTCAGCCAGATTTTCTAATTGAAATCAGCGTCAGCACTGATAGGCTTTTCAGTGCCAGCCATGTGTGATTGTGTGTCTGCACATGTGTGTGTCCTTGCGCCTGTGTGCATTTGTGTGTTTGTGTGTGTGTGCATCGTTTCCAGTGTTTGCCTTTGTGACTGCTTGCCTTTGAGAAAGAGAGAGAGAGAGAGTGAATGAGAGAAAGAGAGAGAGAAGGAAAGAGAGAGAAAGACAGAAAGATAGTTAGAGTTAGAGAGAGAGAGAGAGAGAGAGAGAGAGGAGAGAGAGAGAGAGAGAGAGATGAGAGAGAGAGAGAGAGAGAGAGAGAGAGCGAGAAGAGAGAGAGCATGTGTGTGTGTTGGTTGACCCTGCGTGTGTACATGGTGCATGCCGTTGTGTGTGTGTCCTCAGGTCAAAGTAATTCCTGCACCAGTACCATGATCTGTTCGCAGACCTGAGCAGTTGGACATGATTATCTGCCGCCATCCAGACTGATATTAAATCACCACCACGTTCCCAACAGCCCGACACCTTGGAGTTCAGCTTCAATGTCATACTCATACAACTATTTGTCAAATAGTGGATTTTCGTTGAGCATACCGAAATTTGTCCTACTTTCAACCAAAAGTAGGAACCAAAAATCAACCAAAAATCAACCAAACAATTCTGAGATGTATTCATGGTGCACGTTGGCTCAGCCTTGTGTCCACTCAGACTCCTATAGTTCACAGCTGGCTTCCTATTTACATCCTATGCCAGTATACAAATTGAATTCTGTATTATTCTGGAGATCTATAAAGTTTGAATCTACTTGACGCTGTCATTAAACACAGTTGTTCTCTAAACCTCTGACAGATGTCAGGCGTGTGTGTGTCGCAGTGAGGTGGACAGACTACAGCAGCCCTACTCTGTCACAACACCAGCTCTGTTCCCTCAGAACTGGATACATGAGAAGTCTAATCATGTATACTGATGCATGATGATATGTGGTGCGCATGGGTGAGTAGGAATGTATGACGCAAAGATTACAGCACTGGCTCATGTAAACAGTAACATTAAATCACTGCTAAACTCTCTAGAAACACAGCTGGACTGCGGTAAGAACATGCCCCTATACTGTGTCGATGAGTTACCGCTGCTCCTCCTCATGCATAGAGTGTGACTGCATTGTCAACAAAACAATTCTCAGAGCTGACAGACATGTTCATTATGCGGCACTACTGTAGGTCACACACACACCCACCATGAGTTCGAGTTTCATTCATAGATATTCTACTTCACATGCACACATACGTTAATGCTATATATTTAACCGTGGAAAGCTTTTAAGTTTGCTCCTGTACGAAACCGCGGGAAATGAACCTTTTTGATGGCATGAAACTTAATAGGCTTCAGTGACTGAAATGAGATCTATTCATTGATACTACACGTTAGCGTGGGTCTATGAGGGGACACTGCATGCGCCAAAAAATACTACAATGCACGAGGAAAAGAACCCCGTGCCTCAACAGCTCGTGCGGCGCTGACTATGGTGCTGGCGGCGCGCTTGTCTGAACTCCCGCGAGCCAGAAGTAGGTTTAAACTCCCCTGGGCGATCACAATGATTAAAAAACATTAACCACACTACATACAGTTTATTGTTTATCACCCTTCATGGTCAGTTATGACAGACAATCATTCTCACCCTCGACTTCATCCTCGGGCAGGTTGACCGGGTCGCGGTAGGCGAGGATGTCCGGAATGGTGCACACACCCCGATACATTAAGGTGGAGGTGCATGGGTGCATAGGCATGGCTGCGGTGTCTGGATCCCACCTGCTCCCTGGTCCTCATATAGTTATGTGGATGGACGGCGGGTCACAACTTTCCCCGACTTCCACTTCTACAGAGGCTCTGGTCGAATCCACGGGGAAGACGCGCAGGGATCCAGGTCCAGGGGGGTTTGCGGACGGCAATTCCGTTTTAGATCCACAAATATCAACCTGTCTCTGATCAATATACGCAATAAATGCAGGTGAAGACGGCTCTTTGTAAACTTGACGTTGCAACGCTGGTTGATTTGGGTAGCCTATGGTGGACTTGTTGATATTACGCATGAAGTCCGTTTTTTTCAAATCCGGAATATTTGTCTGGGTTCAAGATGAATATTCACCGAAGCACATGAGCTGTCTAGCTCTGAACCTTTAGCAGAGTATACATTGCATGTTTTCTTCCCTACCGCATAGACTGGTCAGCAATCTCGAGTTCCCTTTCCAATTCACGGACTCCACCACGGACAAGCAGCATTAACACAATAATTGTCGTTGATCCACTTGTTGCATTTGTGCGCGAGACATATGCATCTCTGTCCCTCAACTCTTCATTGAGCTTTTAAGTTATAGAAATTCAAGTGATTGGACTCATCTAATTAAAGAGTTTGTTGAAGGTTTTTGCCTAATGGTCTCATGTCTGAACAGCAAGATGTGTCAGATCGTAGGAGCTCTCACCCGGTACGCGAGTTCTGCGCGCGGACGCCTCGTTCTCCCTTATTTGTTCACGGTACAGTGGCGCGTTTCCATTTTCAATTCCCTCTCGGTCCCGCGCAGGTGAGCAGGCGCTGCCTTGTGAGCGGCAGCGCTGTGTGATGTCCAGTTTCTCTCTGTCTCACACACGCGCGCGCATATACTCCGGGCTCATGTGTGTGTGTGTGTTCATCTCTCTTGGTGTTCATTCTATATGCTGCTCTGCACGCGCACTAAATTCTGGTATCCACCGCCACGCGCTTCACCGGCACAAGAACAATGAGAGGTGTGATTGATGTCGTCCTAGAGGCTCAATGAACGGATATTTCCCCCCTGGCATCTCTAGCTAATATAAATTAATATCGTCTAATCCGGTGCTTTAAACAATGGCTCGTGGCCTCTGAGCCATTGACCCGTCAGAAAAATAATATGAGGATTTAAGTGGGTGTAAGAGTAATGTTGAGTTACAAGACATAATAGACCATATTCCGTCTTTTGAAATGCTGCAAATGTACTGTGTGCTAAAGTGTTGTGCAAGTTGCAAGTGTGCATGCGTGTGTGTGTGTGATGAGTTCACGCCTTCCTGAATCATGTAGGAGCTCGATCCACATGGTTGGCTGAGTATTGCAGGTTAGGAAAGCATTTTCGCTTAGTCACAAGCAGTATAAGCTGTATTTTTACAAACCGTTTATACTGTCCCTCCAACTGACAAGTGTCCCCATTGCCTCACCACTAACACGCACACACACATGCTCTCGCTCGCTCTCTCTCTCTCTCCTAAATGAATACATTATAACTCATGTAAGAAGCCCATTGGGCCTCTGATAGGGTGACTTTGTGAATGTCATTGTTTTATACCAATTTAACTTAAACACCATTTCTATCCTAGCTTCAGCTGAAATGACACTACTGTGAGAAAACTTCCAAAGACAAATTCGTTGACGTATCCAGTATTCAGCTAGATGTACAGCTAAACTCTGCTAGATGCGGCAGGGGTCTCGGTTCGGTGATGACAGCTTGACTCTGCATATTTAAAGCCCCTCATCCCTCGCTCAGCTCCCAGACAGACACTCCCCAGAGAGGAGAGGCTCGCAGGATCCTGACAGGGCCCCCTGTCGCTCTTTCTGTCTCTCTCTCTCTCTGTGTCTCTGTGTGTCTCTCTCTCTCTCTCTCTCTCTCTCTCTCTGTCGTTTCTGTGTGTGTCTCTCTCTCTCTCTCTCTCTGAGAGCTCACGATAACACGAGTGTCCCCCAGGACTCCAACTCAGGGCACTAACAGGTCCGTACCCATTGAAAAGCTGCTGGTGACCCATGGTCTGCGGTTGGTTGTCGTGGCATCGGGAGCGAGCCCTGTCTGGTGGGGGGGGGTCTGGCCCTGCATGTCAAACTCCCTCTGGAGCCAATCAGCTCTCTTTTACATTCAGCCCGTGTCCCTGGCCGAGAACCAGCCCGGAAACCACAGTGGGAGTAAATAATGGACCACGCCAAGACCTATTCGGCTGCTTCAGGATTAGACCTGGAGGCCTGCAGGCCTGCAGGTAGGAGGAGAAGAACAATACTTACTTCCTCCACTCCACCAAACCACGAAACCGGCCATCTCTACATTTCATTGCCTGCTCAAGTTCAAGTCTTTTATTGTCTGATGCACAGAACAACACAGGGTCAGACTGGGCACTGAAATCCTTCAGACAAGACAACGCAAAGCAACCTGGCATAACATATAAGTACACAGAACATAGATTCCATCTATGATAAGCAAAAATATAGTAAACTTCACAATATACAATAATATACAATATTCAATATAGTATACTAAACCTCTAAATAATAACCTATACTCAAGGGCGTAGGTTTGGTTTGAACATTGGTGGGGACAGGTTTACCATACACTATTTTGCTATCGATGCTCCTACCTGTTGCTAAAAGCATGAGCAGAAAGCGTTTGTGCAAACACACACACACCCACATACACAAGATACTGCGTTAGGCTACATACAGTAGGTCAGAAGTGTCAAAATATATTCAGGTTTATTCAGAGTTCTGTAACAGTACGTACATCCAGTAGTTAACTAAACTTATTTCTGAAGCTAATATTAGCTATATAGCTCAATGTAATAATGGTTTGGCTTGTCTTCAATGTCATGGACGTCTTCGCTGCTACCCTCATCTTCACATGAACTGTCACTGCCCCTCTCAATGTCTAAATCCTTCCTAACATGTGGACCAATCTCCTTAAAAACAATTAAAATGACACATGTAGCTACACTATCAACTAATGTATAATTTTAGAACCAGCTAGGCACATTATTCAATCTACAGTAGATTGTTTGTTGAATCCACGAATTTTGTAAAGTTTTTTCACTATTTTAATCACTTTAAATCCACAACTGTGACCCTGTAGCTCCAACTGCCTCTTCCATGTCTGAACTGCTGCCTTCCATTGCTTCATTTTCCTAATAGAAATAGCAGTTTGGTATGACTATATTAACAAATCCTTTTAGTTTGCATGTATAGCTAGCATGGCTTTGACCGCAACTACGGCATATTCAAGACAAAGAATGTCCGATAGCTAGCAAGCAGACAATTCCGTAGTTGAGTTCTAGAGCTAGCAAAGGCTCGTTAACGTTAGAGATACTATACATTTTCAACAATAATATACAGGAGTGTAATATAATTCGATTTTATAGTTTTTTATTTACTCAATGTTAACTTATACCTCACAGGAGTAGCTGCCAAAAAGCCAATTCTCAGTCTCGGTTCGACGCTCACTTGACCACCGTTAG
The DNA here is from genome assembly GCA_903064625.1 of Mallotus villosus. NCBI lineage: Eukaryota > Metazoa > Chordata > Actinopteri > Osmeriformes > Salangidae > Mallotus > Mallotus villosus. Next base: position 246,506 of record CAEFZP010004673.1, on the reverse strand, counting down.
CTGACTGGCTGACACGTTGTGATCAGCGCTCTCCTGCCAATCAGGAGTAACGCTGACCTTGAGAGTTAACTAATTGTGGAGCAGAACATTTTAAAATAATGAAAAATATATATTTAGACTCGCAATTATTGGTAGGCATGTCCCTACCGTCCCTACCCAAATTTACGCCTATGCCTATACTAACCTTAAGTCTTTCCCGACACAATCAGCCTTGTGAGGCTGACTGTGCTGGCTATCCAGTTCCCTGTAATGCAGTCGGCAGTGTGTGTGTGGATGGAGATGTTGGATTCTACTAGAGACCAGGCACACATCAGTGAGTGCAGCACAGACAGCCCTTAGCTCCAATTTGGATCACGCTGCCTAGCCCACTTCAGTCTTCTCCATGCACTTGAGCGCCAGTCCAGCAGAGTCTCTCTCTCATGCTCACTTCTGGCCAAGCACGCCCCATGTTTTAAAAGCTCCAAGGTCTCTGTTGGTGCTTGAACCACAGTGGTTCAGACCAGTCAGTGTCTAACGAGGAACTACCGGCAGCTATGGGCCACAGGTTGAAGTTAGCCCGTGACAGACAAGATGGTTCATCCAATCCCCAGCCGAGATTTGAAAGGGCCCGCCCTTTTCCAAACAGTCACCAAGGACGACTTCCCGGATGAACACGTGTCACGCACTATTTTGGCGAGTCAGGCGGGTGGACGACGTGAAAAGAGACGGAAGTCACTGCCCACAGGACCAACTGGAGAGGTGTGTGAGGTGAGGACTGAGAGGTGAAGCCATGTCTGGACGCAGAAGTGCAGAGGAGGAGCAGCAGCAACACTCCTACCACACTTCACCCCGCAGCCTGGAGTCGGCGTCTTCCCCTCCTCCCCCTTGTCTTCCTGCCAGGCAGCTCGGCTCTCGGATCCACCAAAGTCAGGTTTTTTTTCTTTTAGAAATCCAGCGCTCTGCCACTCAGAGAGCTTTCCTTAGACTGAAGGTCAGGGATGAGGCTAGGATGTGGAATTGGTCCAAAACTCATTTTCGGACTAGATAAACACATCCGCATTTGGTCCAAAACAGAAAGCAAACGAACAGATGAGCTCCTTGCAGACACTAGCTCCTGTGCCTCTAAGCACTTCACGACTTTAAAGGGGTTCAGGAGCTCAAGACTGTGGAATTGTTGAGGTAACTGGAGGAGGACATCTCTTATGACTTGTGTTTGCACAGGGAGGCTTGCAATCAGAATTATTGGGGATTATTTAAACAAGTATGAACAGAACTCCCGTTTGGCAGTGATAAGGCTAAGATCTGTTCTGAAGAACTATGAGGACGTCATTGCCTCCGTTGAACAGAATGTGTTCATAAGACCCCGAACGATCTGCTGCCCAACACGTTGTACTGGACATTTCCACTAAAACGACAATCCATTATGTTCCATTCTCCCTCTCTACCCAGTGATAGGTCTCATGTTTCCAAATGCATGAGTTTGTGAGTGGGTGGTGTTACTGTGAGGTTATTCATAGTGAGCTTGTGCCAGCTGACCAGACATAGAAAGAGGAATATGGATGCAGCACAGCTGTGGTGATATTATGCAAGATCCATAGTATGTAGCTCATACTGTAGGCTATATTTTACAAGTTGTAATATATTCTGGATATATATGCCATACTAGACATATTCGTTGTGTAGTTTAAATGAGGCAGGGTACCAACGACCGGATAGGGAAATTAAGCTGCAATTGAGCCCCGCTAAAGCATGAACGGCTCCAGTCTGCCGAACCATGAGTAAAACAATCATCACTAACAACAAAGGATTCACAGGACGCTCATCATTATTTAAATATTTATAGCGCCACGAACCCTCTGAGAGCTGTCTCAAATCGTTGCCCTGGAAAGTTGCGGCATATTTCTTCCCGGTTACAGTTGCATGATTGCTAAAATAAATAGCCAAAGTTTCCCCGAGGTACATATGTAACTTTTGGAGCAAATTAGAGGATGTCACCCTATTAATTGTGTACCTACCAGCGGCAGTCTAATGAGGAACTGGCTAGTGTTCAGTGCTAAACGCACGTCGACGTGAGCAATGCCGTTAATGTGAGCAATCGAGCGCATTCGTCAACCGGCGGTCCAACTGGCCCGGCTCTGCTCATTACGGCACCTCTCACACCGCGGGCACTGCCAGGTCAGTTACCTAAGCTCAGCACCCCGTCTTCATTTTCATCTGTCAGAGTGAAATGATTCGTCGCTCCATTAGTGTCTGTGACGCCGCAGTATAGAGATCTCCTGCAGGTTAATGATACACAACGGTCACACCGAGCCCGAGCTTTTAAAAATACATTGCGTGTCGTCCTCCGAGACCTCCTCTGTCACCCGCCTCGATAGAGATAGGATGTAACACAACAGCATGTACAGTTGGCCCACTCAGAGAAAGTTCCGGTGACGGTTACAATTAGCTGGCTATACTAAGAGAACCCTGCATTCTCCCCACCAAACTCTTACGCTATGAACGTTTCCTGGTGGGACTTGGTTGAGGAGGAGGTGTTTGGGGAGAAGGGGGGAGGGGAAGGGAGCCGTCAGTTAAAGTTGAAGCGGAGTGCACAGCTCCTCCAGAATTTTAATCGTGTCTCTCTTCGTTTGACATCAAAGTTGGGGAAACCAGGCCAAGATGGCTGTGTCATGTTTACCTCCTCTGTGAGCTGGAAGTTTGTTTACGCACACACCTTTCTAAGAGGAAGCCATTTTGACACATCAAACCCTCTGTGCTCCAGGCTGTGTTTCCTCTGCGTCACCTAGAAACACAACAGAACTGAACGGGGAGGAGTGGCCACGAGGGAAATTTTCTTCTGGTAAAGTTAAGCAAACTCCAAGTTCAGCCAGCGTGAGCTACAAATGAGGCTACCTTGAAAGCCGATTTGTAAGATTTGCTCTTTTTCAAACTCCTAGATAATTCAGGGAAAAATGTGAATGTAAAAATGTCTTCAGTTGTTCCCTCATTAAAGTGAAAGGCTCATGGACAGATAGCCGGTTATGAAATGTAATATTACTGTAGGATAGCAATGTATTCTGGAATAACCACGAGATTGTCTCCGGTCTAAAGTCCTTTCCCCCAGCTGCAGAGTAGCTAGGGGTCAGAGGATACCTGGGGGTTTTGGTTCTGTCTGGTGCAGCAGTGTAGTGTGGCTGCTGCCTGGGTCTTACTGTGTCGGCGGCACCACCAGCTCATCTGCTCCACGCTAGTCCCCTCTGACTGCTGGGGGAGGCCCAGCTGGAGCGGGCAGATAGCAGCCCTCTGGAAGGATCCTGTCTGGTAGGCATCGCTAGCGGACAGGCCACTGAGATAGGCGCGTGCGTTTGAGTCAAGAAGTGTGTAATGAAAACGGATGAATGACGTGCGCGAGTGTGTTTACTAGTTTGACAAATCGTGTGCGTACGGGGGGGGAGGGGGGGGGAGGGGGGTTGGTCTGCTTCACTCTTTAAGGGTATTCATGTCAGGGTCTCTTTAGACAGACTCAACCGTCTCACCGTGCATCATTCTGAATGCGACCAATCACAGAGCAGCGTCACAGTATAGTCTGTTACATGTCTCTGTTTCCAGTTGGATTCTGACAAAAAGAAGAAAATCGAATCAATCTCAAGGGTTGACCCTGTTTAATAAGTCAAATTTGGGCACAGGCTGACTTTGAGTGACACCAGTGCTGTGCTGCCCGTCCTTTTTTCTCGCAAACTGCCGATCCAAAGAACGTCATGCTCGACCCTGCACATCATTGGGTCCTGAGCGATACACTGGGAGAATTAGATGGCCCGTTTGAAAGAAAAACCTTTGTGATCCGGTAAAAGGGGGGCGGAGCGAAATCCGCCACGTTCGCATTGGAAAGTGTCCCTAACGCTCTGGGCAAAACACGGGTTTAGTCGCTGAATCAATCAGTGCATCGCTCTGTCATGGACTTATTTACCGTTGATCCCCTGGCACGCTCTCAGAGGGAGGCTAAACAACTGGACCTTGAAGGAATAGAGGGAGGGAGGGAGGCGAGAGAGGGGGGAAATAGGAAGGGAGGGAGGGGAGAGGGGGGGGAAATAGAGGAAGGGAGGGAGGGGAGAGGAGGGAGAGAGGGGGAAATTGAAGGATATAGGGAGGGCGAGAGAGGGAGGGAGTCTCTTGTTTCTGCCAGCTAATAACCACATGTGGGCTGAGGCAGAAACAGGATTCTTGTTATGGCTGCAGCAGCACACAGCAGTGGAGCCTCTACCGCATGAGCCAGGCTGACTGACTGTGTTTGTTGTGGGCGGTGCCGGTGGTCTGGCTGTGAGCCCCCTGCACACCGTCTTTGAACCGTCAGTCACTATGCTATCGTTTCCAGATTTGCGCGTACGTCCGGGTCCTCGGAGATAACGGCGATGAAGGTCGCGATCGTTCAGGAAGTGAGACTCGCCGTCGACCGTCGGGCCATGGCGTTAGGATTCGTTGCGTAGAACTTTCTTTCCTGATGAACGGTTCTATTGTGATCTCCTCCAGCGATGCTCCAGTGAGGAACAGCCTTCAAAGCGAAGCCCCCGTCCCCCCCCCCGCGGGGCTCTCCCCTGCCCGTCAGAGACAGGAAGTGAGTGTGCTCCAGCCTGCGAGCGGTGCCCAGGTGGAGAGCTGGGGGCCGGCGGAGCTGTCAGCGGGTGAGCCGGGGGCGACGCCAGCAGGCGCTGCGGGTAGACGGACGAGGCGACGTTCCCCAACTCCCTCCCTCCTTCCTTCCTCCTCCCTAACTCTCAACCTCCTCCTTCGCTCATTCCTCCCTCCTCCTCCTCCTCTTACCTCTCTCGTCATCCTCCCTCCCTTCCTCCTCCACCACCGCCCTTCCTTTCTTCGCTCTTTCCTCACCCGCCCTTCCTTTTCCTCCTCCCTACATTCTCCCTCCCTCCTGTCTTCCTCCATCCTTGCTCCTCCCCCCTCCTCCTCACTCCCTCCTTCCTCTTCCCTCACTCCCTATCCCCTCTCCTTCGCCAACGGCTCGACTCACTGACATCTTAAACACAGCTCTCAGATGGAGCGTTCCATTGGTTAATTATACACCACTGTAGATGTACCTCCCTCCATCCCATCCTTTCCTTACCCCCCTCCCTCTCTCCCTCCCTGCCCCTGCCTCCATCACTCTGTTTGTCCTCCAAACTCCTCCAGGGAGCCAAACATGTCGTTGAGGACTCCATCTCCCAGAAGCCCTAGAGCGTGCCCTCACTGTCCCCAAATGGACCCGGGGCTGCCATTCTCCCAGGCCCTGTAGTCCTTTGTTCCGGGAACCATGGTAACGTCTTGCGTAACCTCCGCTTCCTCAGACAGCGTGGAGATCTTAGGAGGGGAGTCATTTACAACAAGACTCATAGCGGCGCTCTGAGAGATGACGTGGTTGCCATGCCAACAGTACAACGCAGTGCTGTGGGTTGAGAGTGAGGTGGGATTTGCCTCTGCGTGTGATGTAAGATGGCCACCTGAGTCCAATGGGGGGGGGGCAGAGACAGTGACACATCTGATGTTGTCTCTAGCCGTGGTACAAGACAGTGGAGGGTGGGGGAGGTAGGAGACAGTGAAGCAGGTAGGAAACAGTGGAGGGTGGAGGAGGTAGGAGACAGTGAAGCAGGTAGGAGACAGTGGAGGGTGGAGGATGTAGGAGACTGTGAAGCAGGTACGAAACAGTGGAGGGTGGAGGATGTAGGAGACAGTGAAGCAGGTACGAAACAGTGGAGGGTGGAGGATGTAGGAGACAGTGAAGCAGGTAGGAAACAGTGAAGCAGGTAGGAGACAGTGGAGGGTGGAGGATGTAGGAGACAGGGAAGCAGGTAGGAGACAGTGGAGGAGGTAGGAGACAGTGGAGGGTGGAGGAGGTAAGGGAAACAGCTGATGGAGGAGAAGGGGGAGGGGATTGTGTGCCGGCAGTAGCTATCTTCTAGCAGATATGGGAGAGGAGAGGGTGGATCAAACTGTCTTATCGGGTCCAGCTCTGTGCCTGGGGGGAAGGGGGGGGGGTTGCAGATAGCATGGTGGGAGGAGCCAAGGTCAGAGCAGACAGCAGACGTCCAGTGCCAACGACACCCCCCCCACTCCACTCCCTCCCCCCCCTCCCTCCCTCCCCCCCTGCCTCCCTCCTCCCCCCCCACTCCAGAGCAGGGAGATCACAGAGGCACGAGCGACCTTCCCTCACTCTCCACTCGACCGATCTCCTCGTCCGTGTCCTGGACTGACGCGCATGCTAAAGAGGCGCGGCCCCGGGGGGTCAAGGACAGCGCTATCTACCGGCCGTGTCTGCCGTGTGTCTGGCGTGTGTGTGTGTGTGTGTGTGTGTGTGAAGCTGTGTTCGCACTGACGCTCAGAGGTCCGGCTAAGTCACACACCTGGCTCACGAGATACCCCGCCGTTGTCTTTCAACACCTTTAAAGACAGCCGTGTGTGTGTGTGTGTGTGTGTGTGTGTGTGTGGGGTAGAGAGACTGTCGCTCGGTTCCTCAGACTCCCCTGGGTGGAGGGGAGGGGCGGCCGGGGGGCTGGGTCACACCCATGACTGGATGAGTCATAACGGTTTAATAGCTTCTCAAGGGAAGATTGTGAGCTGCTCTCACACACACACACATACACACAAGCATGGGGGGCTGGGCTGGCGTGGTGTGTGTGTGTGTGTGTGTGTGTGTGTGTGTGAGAGCAGGTGGGGGGGAGGGGGGGGTGTGCAGGACTGTGGTCTGGCATGTGCCGCCGGGGAAAAACAGGAACTGTCATCGTTGTCCTCCCTTCATCTCTCTTACTTATTCCCTTCTTCCTCGACCTCGCCATCATCTATATCACTCATCTCATCTCCCCCTTGTGCCGTTTCCCTCTCTTTCTCTCCCTCCCCCTCTCTCCCCCCCCCGCACGGTCAGTCTCTCCAGCTCTAATACCACCTGCAGTCTAGTATGAACAAGGTCTACATGACATGAATTATTCGGATTCATCTTTTACCCTTCCGTGTATTCTGTTTGTCGTCGCCTCACAAAAGACGTTAAAGGGTGTCAACTCAACCGACGCAGAAGATAAAACCCTGTTTGTTTTTTGGATCCGACCCACAGGGCCTCGCCTGTCGACAAGACAGCATGACCGATGTGTCTAGTCTGAACCGATACTGAAGCTTAGTGGAGGTTCGCTCACAGCACTGACAGGGGAACCCAGAGGAAGCAACGAGCTACAGGTGGGTCAAACCTGTACAGTTTAAACAGACGGGTCTTCCAGTGCTCGCCTGGCTGAGTGAACCGTGTGGATCATACCGTACGGGAAGTCAGGAACCTCGGATGTAGGTCTGAGTCCTTCTCACCGAGCTCACAGGGAGATTGGGATGAGCTATCCTAGAGAAGGTTCCTCTCCAGGGGCGATGGAGGGGGGGGATCAGCTTGATCTGGAGACCCCACTCTGACGGGTATCTTCCAGGAGTGACAGCGAGCCACGCCAGCCCGCCGCGGTACGGAAGGGATCCGTATCGATTCGTTGGCTACAGAAGCCGTCGCGGAGTCAATCCCACTGAGGTCTCCCGTCTCAGGTTCAGCACGTCAGGCGTGGCGGGTCTGATCGTGGCGACGCGTCCTGGTGGTAAGCTCAGTCCTGGTCAGGGTGACACTCAGAGCAGAGAGGAAGCCAGTGGGAGGGAGTTGGCAGACATGCTCTCCTGGGGTTTCGGAGAAGGAAGATGCAGCACAGCGCTCCCTCGCCGACTCATTAAGGCTGGGCAGCTGTTGCCGTGGACGCCGCCCAGATTCCACCATCGCCACTTGGACGGTCAATCACAGATGCTACCGAGGCCTCTTGGTCATGCTGGAGAGATTGTGCTTTCGACAGACTCCCACTGCAGCTAATGGCAATTTGACGAGCTATGCATTTGGAGTGTTGACACTCTTTGTGTTGATGCACAGCGAAACAAGTGATTACTCTGTGCTTGTGCGAGTGTGTGTGTGTGTGTGTGTGTGTGGTGTGTGTGCGTGTGTGTGTGTTGGAGGGGACAGACGGGGTTGGAGTTTCAGCATCTGTTTCCTCCACTGCCTGGCCCATGCCCATTTTGTGTGTGTGTGTGTGTGTGTGTGTGTGCGTGTGTGTGTGAGAGAGGATGTTTTTATGTGTTGTGTGTGTGCGTGAGTGAGTGTGTGTGTGTGTGTTTGCAGGTGCTCCATACCTTAGCCCAGGCCCCCCCCCCACCCCACACACACACACACACACACGCTCCCTAACAACGGCGCGTCACACCGAGGATACTAATTGCTCGTTTTTCCTTTCCCCATAAACAACACAACCTGTCATTATGCAAATGTGCACTTTGGGAGATTTGTCGTGCGACTCTGTGTCGCGCGCATACATATCAGTACTGACACCCGGGAAATGTCAGGAGATTCATCACCGTGTACGAGTCTTATTAGAGGGTTAGAGGACCACAGTCTTGCTATTGGTGTCCTAACCTACCATCCATCTCAATGGTAATACTGATGTATGCATGTCCGCTGCAGACTTGACACCTGCTAGTGTTCTACAATCAGGTTAAAGCAATGAGACGTCGACAGGCCACGATGCAACACTGACTGGTCTACAGACCAGGTTCCAATACTGACTCGTCTACAGACCAGGTCCAACACTGACTCGTCTACAGACCAGGTTCCAACACTGACTCGTCTACAGACCAGGTTCCAACACTGACTCGTCTACAGACCAGGTTCCAACACTGACTCGTCTACAGACCAGGTCCAACACTGACTCGTCTACAGACCAGGTCCAACACTGACTCGTCTACAGACCAGGTTCCAACACTGACTCGTCTACAGACCAGGTTCCAACACTGACTCGTCTACAGACCAGGTTCCAACACTGACTCGTCTACAGACCAGGTTCCAACACTGACTCGTCTACAGACCAGGTCCAACACTGACTCGTCTACAGACCAGGTCCAACACTGACTCGTCTACAGACCAGGTCCAACACTGACTCGTCTACAGACCAGGTTACTAGACGTTAGTTGAGGTTGTAGTGTTTCCAGTGTTGGTGTCAGTCCCTTGATCCCAGAGTCGGTTAATACAGTCCTGATTACATCTACATGAAAGTGCATTTCAAACAAAAGCAATCTAATTACATCTAAAAGAGGTAATTTGCAACTGAATAAATTGAAATAAATAAACATTAGCAACCTCTATTAACCTTACGTGTCAGCAATTTCAAAACTATCAATCATCATTTTAATAGGTCTGGGATTTGCTATTATAATGAAACCACTTTACCACATCTGAACAAGTGTGGCTACAGGGATTAAAGAGACGCTAAACTATATAGAGGAGTTCTAGCCACTCCCCCCAGCCTCCTAGCCTACCCCCAGCCTTGATCAGTCCTTCAGCCTCTTAGCTTATAGCAGTCCCCCAGCCTCTAATAGTCCAACAGCCTCTCGCAGCCTCTCAGCCTCCAACAGTCCCCCAGCCTCTAATAGTCCAACAGCCTCTCGCAGCCGCCTCAGCCTCTAACAGGCCCCAAGTCTCTCAGCCTCTAACAGCCCCTTAGCCTCTAACAGTCCCTCAGACTCCATTCATCTCAACCTCTGTCTGTGCTTTAATAACAGAAGAGAGTCTCCCACTTTATCTTCCTCTGTTTGTTTGGCCCACTTGTCCACCAAGTCTAGGAAAAAGAAGAGCGGACATCGATAACGCGTGTTTGTGCATTTCTAATAACGAACTGGTACTCCCAATGAACCCTCCAAAGTCAGCAAACACCAGGAGAACGAGCCGCACAAGTGTTTACCTCACATCTAAAGAAAACAGCGTTCATAATTCCACATGAAGAAACTGTGGATGTGCCAGCTAGTGGATAGGAAATCTGTTTCATTCCTGCTACTAGCCAATGTTTATCTGCTGCGGTAAGGGCATCAAAGGCAAAGATAATTGAATATCAAAAGAATATAATTGGATATTGATTGACAAAATGGCTGCCATCACAGTGTCTCTGTGTAGCTCCTTCTGTGTTTTCACACAGAATGAAATAAATACAGTCATACAGCCCACATCAGTGTTGTGAGGTCTCCTCATCTACGGGGAGGTGGAGGGGGCCCGATGACTCAGGGTGCTTTCCCTCTGTGTGTGTGTGTGTGTGTGTGTGTGTGTGTGTGTGTGTGTGTGTGCGTGCGAGAGAGAGTGAGTGAGTGAGAGGGAAAATCGAAAAGAGAACAGAGCGAGAGAGAGAAAGAGATAGAGAGAAAGAGAGAGTTTGTGCGCATGTGTGGACATGGGAGACGGTGCTTTTCGGTGTGTGTGTGCGTATGAGTATGTTCCCCAGATCTGCCTGCTGCCTTCATTAGGATTCTGTACACCACCCTGACAAACAGGAGGAGGTGAAGAGGAGACTCTCACCACCTCTTTTCTCTCCCTTCTATTGCTCTCTCTCTCTCTCTCTTTCTTTTGGCCCCACCTTCGCTCACTGTCTCTCACCGCTCACCTTCGCCATGTCTCTTTCTTCTCACCTTCGCTCTCTCTCCCTATTTCTTTCTGCTCCCCTTCCCTCTCTCTCTTTGTTTCATTCTGCTCTCTTGTTGAGGCACTGACAGGAAAGTCCTGTTTATCCTGACAGACCACTCTCTCGTTGACTCGAATTTGCACCAGCCCTGGATGGAACCTGTACTAAACCAGCACTAGGTAGAACCTGTACTAAACCAGCACTAGGTAGAACCTGTACTAAACCAGGATTAGGTAGAACCTGTACTAAACCAGGATTAGGTAGAACGTGTTGCTCAACCATCCCTCGATAGAACTGGTATGGAACCAGCCCTACATAGAACTGGAACCGATCCACACACACCCACTGTCCAAGCTAATCACCCTCCAGAGTGCGGCGTTTTGCTCTGCCAGACATCTGCTGGAGCATCAGAGAAAAGCAACTCCAGCACGAACGACTAAACATCAGTTCTACAGACGCATCATTTATTTACTTCCCAAAACCAGTCTTCCTTGGCTCCCCCTCACACTGAATATGTCTAATGAAGGGATTAACATTTCAAAGAGGAGAACCAGCATTGATGATTCAAGCCATTCACAGATAGGACAAGCTACCTTTAATCAAGGAACTGGCGTGTGATGAGGCTGTCTTTTTACCCCCTCGCACGGCGTTTGCAGGGAACGCTATCAAATCTTGCTTTGTTGTCATGCTGACACAAAATGTTTGAGTTTCACTTCAGCTTTGCCCAGCCTCTACATAGATAGGCTACAATCCTCCAACGCAAGGGTAAAAAAATATTTTAAAAAAAATTGGTTTTATGAAGCAAGAATGTGATTGAGGGTCAAATAGATATGAGCTGGCTTGGACCTTCTCAGGACTTGTGATCGTTTAGAAGAGTTGTGTTCTCGTGCTGAGGGGTCGGAGGTCAGAGGGGACGATGACGGAAGGACCAGTGCCTCAGAAGAGTTCGTTAAGCCTTGAAGTTGGCAGAGCAAAAACTTCGATGAAGGAAGGACCTTTCCATTCAAACAAACGCACAAACGCAGCTCCAGTCAAACAAGTTGCAGACCCAATGATCACACGTTGACAGCGCGATCAAAGATGTTGTTTTGATTCGGGACAAGCTAAAAAGAAAACACTTGCATCTCCCCGTGAGTGACGGCGTCGTCATCGCCTCGGCAACAGCAAAAGGCCTAGCGACATCCTCCACCTATTGGTTCTGAAGGATCCAGAGATGGCGTTTCATCTTACCCTCCCTGTCATCGTCTCACTCTGTTCTGTGTGTGTGCGTCTGTCCTATTCAGACACCTTAAAAAAAACGTCGGTTTAAAAATAGACTTTCATTCGTGGAGACTGGGCTCCCCTTCAGCGGTGCGGCTCGTGCTTCTGAGAGGACTTTGAACTGGACATCCTCAGACGGTTGGATGGCTAGCTCAGAGGAGAGAGCAGGGAGCGGTGGAGCTGAAGGGGTTGGGGAGGGGGGGGGGTAGGGGGGAGTTGGTTGGAGTGGGGGGGAGTGGTGCGGAGTTGGGGGGTGTAGGGGGGTGCATATGTGTTATTTCTCTGTCTAGTCATGTGGTGCCAAGGAAATCCTGATGCTCCGGAGAGAAGATGAGAATCCTTTGTTTACACAACACGTACACACACGCACTTCTATCCCTCCTCCTCCTCCTCCTCCATCTCATTTATCGTTCCTCCTCTTCTTCATTCATCCCTTCTTCCTCTCCTCCAGTGATCGACGGCACCAGACGAGCCGGGCAGAGGTCCCAGTGTTGGAGACAGGAGCCAGTGAAGCAGAGAGCAGGACGCTTCTTTCCCCCGGAGGCTGACGGACGCCTAAAGGCCACCGCACACGGCAGGCGAGCCATGAGCCTGGAGGGCAGGAGAGCCATGAGCCTGGAGGGCAGGAGAGCGATGAGCCTGGAGGGCAGGAGAGCCATGAGCCTGGAGGGCAGGAGAGCGATGAGCCTGGAGGGCAGGAGAGCCATGAGCCTGGAGGGCAGGAGAGCGATGAGCCTGGAGGGCAGGAGAGCCATGAGCCTGGAGGGCAGGAGAGCGATGCTCCTGGAGGGCAGGAGAGCGATGAGCCTGGAGGGCAGGAGAGCCGTGCGCCTGGAGGGCAGGAGAGCGATGAGCCTGGAGGGCAGGAGAGCCATGCGCCTGGAGGGCAGGAGAGCGATGAGCCTGGAGGGCAGGAGAGCGATGAGCCTGGAGGGCAGGAGAGCCGTGCGCCTGGAGGGCAGGAGAGCGATGCTCCTGGAGGGCAGGAGAGCGATGAGCCTGGAGGGCAGGAGAGCGATGCTCCTGGAGGGCAGGAGAGCGATGAGCCTGGAGGGCAGGAGAGCCGTGCGCCTGGAGGCCATGCTGCTCTGAGCACAGATGGATTATTATATGTGTATTAAAGTACCCCCCCCCCGCTATCGTCTTCTGAGCTCTCTCGGAACTTCTGCTAGTCAGCTCCCGTGACGTTAAGTGTGTACGGGATATTGTAGGCGTGATGTTGACACAGATAAGCCTACACCACATTTAGCTAGTCAGCTTTTCGTGTTTTGTGGAAGAAACAAAGAAAGATCCACGACAAAACGTTTTGGATCGCTTTACTGAGAAATGTTCAAGGACGGGGGGTAGGGGGGGGGGTGTCGAATGGAGTCAGTTGCATTTTGAATACAGAGGTGGCATAGTCGTTTTCTGCCTCAGTAGTTTTATCACAATATATAAATCTCCCCGCTCCGTATTTATTTATGATGTGGATGTCGCGCCGACTCGAAAATAAAAGCGACGCGGTTTCCATCCAGGCGACAGATCGCTGTCCCGTTCACTAAAACGGCAACGATAACATTCAGTCGGGTCGCCTGTGAATCATCTGCCGTGTGTGGTGATCTCAAGACAACAGCTGGCCAATTAAAACCACTCGTGTTAAAAACAAGTGTGTAGCTATACCAACACCCCCCCCCACCCCACCAACCCAATTGTTTGCGTGGACAGGGCAGCAGGTCGGTGTCTTTCCCCCGAGCCCCCGACGTCGGAGAGAAACCACTTCTAACACTCCGGGGGGGTTTACAGTCCTGAAGACTACCCCCAAAGGTGTTCCACTAGGTCACTGAGCCGCAACAGCCACAACGTGAGGGAGAGAGGACAGTGTGGAGAGAAGGGGGGAGATGAAGTGAAAGGCAGGGGGTGGAAGGGGGAGGGGGTTGGGGGTGAAGAGAGGTGGATGAATGGAGAGGGGCCTACTGTGCAAGAGAGAGGGGGGAACGAGAGCACACGGAAGAAGAAAAAAAAAGAGAAAAGGAAAACATTTTAGAGGCAGAAACAGAGACGGAGAGAGAGAGAGAGAGAGAGAGAGAGAGAGAGAGAGAGAGAGAGAGAGAGAGAAAGTAAAGGGTGGGAGAAAAAGGAGAGGGAGGGTAGAGACGGGAGGAAAGATTCCAGACATGAATATGGATTTTGGGCAGGAGAGAGGCGCGCCGAGCAGAACCAGGGAGAGTTTCATGCAGCCTAAAAATAGAGACACTCTGAAGCTGACAGTTAGGATTCTGTCTCCTCCGCCGTGAGGAACTGGAGCTTAGAGGAAGACGTGTGTGTGTGTGTGTCTCTCCTCCTCTCTATCTATGTGTGTGTGTGTGTGTGTGTGAATATGTGCTTGTCTCTCTCCCTCTCTGTGTATGTGAGCGCTATTGAAGGAAGCTAGGGAAGTGTGTGTCAAGTTTGTAACGAGCGCAAGAGCAGAGAGAGAGAGAGAGAGAGAGAGAGAGAGAGGGAGAGACAGAGAGAGAGAGAGAGGCTGCCGAAAGCACAATTGAGCCGCTATCACACAAGCAGCGACGCCGTCGCCTGGCCAGCGTTCTGTCACAGCATCCAGCTGTTAGATAACTCCTCCTCTCAGCCAAATCACCCGGAGAACAGACACTGCAAGCTGGCTCACTTGGAACCCAACACATAGACACATGTCTGGGTTTTTTTTCCTTCTTCCCCGGTACATTTTCACAGACCAATGAAGATTTTTCCATTGAGAGAATGGTTAGGCACCTCGTGAATCGCGAGGGAACGTGCCTATCGAGCGGGAGACGCCCCGCTTGTTGTTTCTGAAGGCTGGCTTGGTTTAGGAGAGGGAGGGGGTGTCACACAGCACAGCTGAATGAGCACCGGGCCTCGCAGGGTCCTCCCTGGGAGAGACTATCTGTACTAGGGCAACAGGAGAGGAGGAGAGTAAGGAGCAGGGGGAAAGAAAAGGAGGAGAGGGGGGAGAAAGGAGGAGAGGAGGGGAGTGGACGAGGAGAGGGAGAATGGGGCTATCCCCTTCGCCGACTCCCCGCTCAGTCCGAGATCCAAACTGCAGCGACCAATTACACCTCTCCTCACCTCTCCTCTCCCGGGCTCCCATGCAGCTCTCTGCTCGGCGCTTCATTGATCGGCTCCGTCCGCTGCTACGGCGAGTGGCGCTGACAGGGAAGCGGGGGACGGCCCACGGGTGCATCCCGATGCCTCCACAGCCGCTTCCTCTTCCTGCGGTGGATGCAGGTGTGAAGGGGAGTACGATGGTGGTTCTCGGAAGTCGACGGCGTATACCCTCGCCCGCACAGGCCAGTCAGTGCTATCGCACGTCTAGGATTTGCACAGTGGTGCGGTTAAGGAAAATGACCTTCTGTATAGACTATTAAAACCCACCGAAATCGAGAGAGGGAAGGCCTGAAGAGCCAGCCCCTCCACTCCTCCCAGAGTCCCGCCACAGCAGTAAGACAGACAGACAGACAGACAGACACGTAGCCTGGAACTAGGGTCAGTGAAGCAGGCCAGGATGGAAAGAACACACAAAAAAGAAGAACTCATCTTGTGATCTAATTACTGCCTGCGAGGCGGCCGTGAGTTCCCACATCCTCGGCGCCTCAAAAGTGCTTCGGGTTTCGAACGTGCGCTGGAATCTTCCCGGAGGGAGGGGTCACCACCCCGGGCGGCGGCGTCGTCGTTAAGTCTGGCCCCTGCAGACGGCTCCCTGGCAGGGGTCCATCCGTCACCCGTGCCAGATCGGCGGCTAATTGCGGCGCGAAAACACACGGCCGCTCAGCCCGAGGGCCTGGTAGGCAGGAACACAGCCGGGGGGGGCGGAACGCAGAAGTAATGAGTCTGTTTCGCCGAGTCTAATCGGGGAGCGTTCTCCCCATCGTGTTCTCCCCGTCCCGAACACTCCGTATAATATCTCCCCGCTCCGTTAATAATTCACCATCGACTTCTCGTTACCGCTCTCGAGGCCGAAGGCTCGTTAGCATGCCCGACACACACACACACACACACACACACTCTGCCGGGCAGCCACGCGCACACACACACACAGCTCTGCGGTGCAGATGTAGCTGGTCGAAGGAGAGAGGGGGAACGGAGAGGAGGGAGGAAGAACACAGGGTGGGAGGACAGAGGAACGAGGACAAAGAGACACGATGAGCATCGTCGGCTCGCCGCAGAGTTGTGTCGGCCCTCGGCCTCTGCAGACGGCGGAGAGACACAGAGAGAGAGGAGGAGGAGAGAGGAGTAGAGCAAAAGTGGGAAAGGAGACGGTGGAAAAGGGAGAAGAAAGAGACGGCGGGAGGAGGAGGAATAAGCCAGACCGGGAACAGACAAACGAAGAGAGAGAGAGAGAGACAGAGAGAGAGAGAAAGGAAGAAGACAGAAAGACACAAGAGACGGGAGGAGGGAGACCGAAAGAAAGAGGAGAGCAGGTTTCGGAAGTAGACGGGGAGGAGAAGGCAGAGGAGGAAAGATTGGAAGTGAAAAAAAAAGAGTCAATTCTTCAATGTGAGTAATAATAACAACGATATGCCTAACCCAGATCCACTTCCTCCACCAGACAGAGAGGGTGTGGCTTATTAATCGACGCGCCAGTGTGCTGGAGCGCTGCTATCAGAGCTATGAATGCCAGAAGGATTTAGAAAACGGATCAGAAAGGCTATAGCTTAGATCTAGGGGTCTAATCTTAGCACCCTGGAGGAAGTGCCAGAGGGAAGGTCACTGGGCAAAAAGCACAAAAAAAACGACCCACCGTTGTGCTGCGACAACTTTACCCAATACAAAAACAAATAAAAAGCATTTTCTTTTAACCTTCGCGCTGTGTGTGTGAGACCCAACATGATAACACGAGGGTTAACACTCTGGTCCTGGCTGGAGAGACACTCTGGTCCTGGCTGGAGAGACACTCTGGTCCTGGCTGGAGAGACACTCTGGTCCTGGCTGGAGAGACACTCTGGTCCTGGCTGGAGAGACACTCTGGTCCTGGCTGGAGAGACACTCAGGTCCTGGCTGGAGAGACACTCAGGTCCTGGCTGGAGAGCTGAACAGGCAGGGTCTCTCTTGTTTCTGAAGCTGGTCTTACCAGGGTCCCGCTGGGAGCTGCTCACCATGATATATATAGTTCAGCTAATTTGTCTGTCTGGTGTATAAGAAGCACAAGGTAATTGGCACAGCTTCATGTCTGTTTCCAGAGGAGGCGTACATACCAGCACAGCCCTGAGAGATCCCCCCCACTCCGCATATTCTCCTTCTCCGGTGGTCGTCCACCTCCACATCCTCCTTTCCCCTCCTCCTCTTCCTTCCTCCTCCCCCTCCTGTACTCTTCATCCCCCTCCTCCTCCTCCTCCCCCGATCCTTTTCATCCCCCTCCTCCTTCCAGCAGCAGAGTGATGTGACGCAGCCAACGTCCCCCAGGGGAGATGGAGGGATGGGAAGGAGGAGGAGAATGTCTCCCCCGTCCTACGATCGCTTCCTGGGGGGCTGGAGGGGGGTTGTGGGCGGAGGGCTCCTGACGCACCCTCTCCTGTCCCAGCCATGTCACCCAGGGAGGGCCGTCTCTGGCCCCGGAGGTGACACAGCTGTCAATCAGCTGCTCCAGCCTCCGTCTCGGCACGCCGCGCCCTCCGTCACTCACGCCGCCACAGCCTCTGATGGACTTCTCCCTCACACACACACACACGCACACATGCGCACACACACACCACACTAGTAATGCATGCACAAACACACACACACACATATTGCCCGCACACACACACACACACACTACACACACGGATGAGATTCATGAAAGGCAGAGCTCATCACCAAGATCTGAATTATCGGGCCATTGAAAAACAACAATTTATCAAACGTCATTCATTTATTTAGTAGTTATATTCTGCAACTAAAAAAGTCAACTTCACCCTTGTAAAACGACAAAATCACAAACAAATACCATTCATACTTTCAGACAAATGTAATCTTTTTCCAAAGGACATTATTAAATCACAAAATACATTGATTTCACGTAAAACAAACATTATAAACATTAAATGCTAAAAAAGCTCAACAGTGTCTTTAAAATGGGATACAAAAATAAAACTACAACATCCAACCCCAACACAATCCCAAGAAGTGAAAGAAAGATTGACCCCAAACATGCTGCTCAGGCCCTTAGAAAAGCCTTATAGCAGCGGCCCATTTTAAACATGGTTGTGGTCACTGTCCCTGTGGTCCCTCAGTACGACCATGGCTATGGTCAGTTTTTCCCAGTGCGCAGAAAACATAGTGGTATGGTCCACTTAATGTAGTGATGCTAATCTTCTTTTAATACTTTCTCTCTCATTCTCTCTCTCACACACACACGCACACACAGCATACACACACACACACACACACACACACAGCATACAGACACACACAGGCGTTCAGAGTTCTTCAAAGAAAGCGACTCGGGACTTGGTGCTCTGCAGGGTCAGCTGAAACAAAGAAGGACAGGTCAGTCTTCTTGATGAGAGCAGATCAACACTACACTCTGTTCTCTATCCTCGGTGCTGACGACTCCTCACCCTCACCCTGCTCCTCACCCTCACCCTGCTCCTCACCCTCACCCTGCTACTCACCCTGCTCCTCACCCTGCTCCTCACCCTCACCCTCACCCTGCTCCTCACCCTCCTCCTCACCCTGCTCCTCACCCTCCTCCTCACCCTGCTCCTCACCCTCCTCCTCACCCTGCTCCTCACCCTCACCCTGCTCCTCACCCTCACCCTGCTCCTCACCCTCACCCTGCTCCTCACCCTCACCCTGCTCCTCACCCTCACCCTGCTCCTCACCCTCACCCTGCTCCTCACCCTCACCCTGCTCCTCACCCACCCTCACCCTGCTCCTCATCCTCACCCTGCTCCTCACCCTCACCCTGCTCCTCACCCTGCTCCTCACCCTCACCCTCACCCTGCTCCTCACCCTCACCCTGCTCCTCACCCTCACCCTGCTCCTCACCCTCACCCTGCTCCTCACCCTCACCCTGCTCCTCACCCTCACCCTGCTCCTCACCCTCACCCTGCTCCTCATCCTCACCCTGCTCCTCACCCTCACCCTGCTCCTCACCCTGCTCCTCACCCTCACCCTCACCCTGCTCCTCACCCTCACCCTGCTCCTCACCCTCACCCTGCTCCTCACCCTCACCCTGCTCCTCACCCTCACCCTGCTCCTCACCCTCACCCTGCTCCTCACCCTCACCCTGCTCCTCATCCTCACCCTGCTCCTCACCCTCACCCTGCTCCTCACCCTCACCCTGCTCCTCATCCTCACCCTGCTCCTCACCCTCACCCTGTTCCTCATCCTCACCCTGCTCCTCAACTTCACCCGATCTCCTCACCCTAACTCCTCACCCTGTTCCTCACCCTCACCCTGCTCCTCACCCTCGCCGGGTGGGGAGAGCAGCGATCGTGCGCCAAAACTCAGACGAGAAGCGAACTGTCTGCGCTTGCAGAAGGTAATTCCACTCAAAGAGGTCGTCTGGAAGTGTGGAGGAGCCCACACCACAACACCCTTCCTGACAGGCCAGGAGAAGGTGTCTCGGCAGAATAGGAATTGATGTTTTCAAGTACAGCTCCTAAAATCGATACCCGTCTAAAGCCATAGCGCTGGATTTTTGTGTGTGTGTGTGTGATTTCAAAGACATATAGGAGATACAACGTCGGCCGTACGTCTGAATGGTGTGTAAGTGGTGTGTGTGTGTGACCATTTGGATAAGTGGTGTACACCTACCTGCTCGTGTGTGTGTGTGTGTGTGTGTGAGGTGCGTGTGTGTGGTGCAGGGGTCTAGGTGTGTGTGTGTGTGTGGTGCAGGGGTCTAGGTGTGTGTGTGTGTGTGTGGTGCTGGCACCTTCTTGAAGTTGCTGTGCTTGCTGGTGCCCTCCTGGGTGTTGTGGTTGTGGAGGATGTCCAGGGGCGTCTCGCGCTCCTTCAGCTTCAGGGACTCGATCTCCGTCTTCAGCTCGTTCAGCTGCTCCTGCAGGTGCTTGCTCTTCTCCATGTACTCCACCCTGAGGGAGCAGGGGGACCGCCACGTTACACACACACTCTCTCACACACACACACACACACACACACACACACACCCTGAGGGAGCACAGCTCCACCACGTTACCCAGCCTGGGGACAACGCTACAAGCACCGCTGACTATCCCTCTCTCATACACTCTCTCACGCACGCCCACCCTCTCACCTTCTCTGTCTCTCTCCCCACGTCTCTCACCTCTGTCTTACTCTCACACTCCCCCTCTCACCTCCCCGTCCCTCTTTCTCTCCCGGGCAGGCTGTCTAGAGGGTCGCATCCGGACCACCAGACTAGACAACAGCGCGTACGGGAAAACAGAAACCGAGTCAGTGGGAACACCGTGCAAATTCAATATTAAGAAGTGACCCGACCGATTGAGAGAACGGACGTTCCCCCTAGAAAAGCCCTTCCCAGCGGATGAGAACCTCCTTTAGGTTCCGGGAAACACTCTAACGCCACTTCGAAGGCCAAACGGCGCCGGGGGCCGCCTCTCTAGAGTGGACCACGAGACGTAGTCTCGGTACGATGGCGCGACGGGGTCGTTTCAGTGGCGGTCTTCGCCCACTCGCACACTTTACATCCCCAACACGTATCAGAGGACCGGGCGGGGGGTCACTGGGAAGCTGACATGGACTCCAGGCCAGTCAGTAGCACGACGCAGAGGTGACATTTGTGTGTCTTGCACGCCTGGAAGGACGGGAGAGGGAGAGGCTGCTGTGGGAGGAGGGAGTCTGATTGGATGAAGTGAAGCGGCAGGAAGGGTGGGTGTGGGTGTGTGTGTGTGTGTGTGTGTGTGTGTGTGTGTGTGTGTGTGTGTGTGCGTGCGTGTATGTAAGGTGTGTGTGTGTGGTGTGTTGGAGAGAGGTGTTTGGCAATGTGTGTGAGAGACGTGTTTGGTGGTGTGTCTCTGTATGTGTGTGTGTGTGTGTGTGTGTGTGTGTGTGTGTGTGTGTGTGTGTGTGTGTGTGTGTGTGTGTGTGTGTATGGATAGCAGTTCCACCCACTTCTCCTTCTCGATCTCCATGGAGAGGCGCTTCATGTCCGTGTCTTTGAAGTCGAAGCTGAGGTTCTCCCGGCTGAAGCTCAGGCTGGGGAGGTCGGCGGGCATGGCGTCCGAGGGGGGGGGCGGGGCCTGGGGGGCCGGGGGGGCCTGGGGGGGGGGAGAGAAATGCAAGTTTGACAATGTGTGCGGTAACAATCAAGCTACTACAGGGTATACCAGGATGATATGGTGTGTTTTGAAGTGTGTGTTTTCATGTAGGTGTGTATTGTGGGGAGAGTATTGCAGTGTGTATTGTGATGGAGTGTGTATTGCAGTGAGATTATTGTATTTTAGTGAGAGTATTGTAGTGTGTATCGTGGTGAGAGTATCGAGCGTGTGTGTGGTGGTGGGCGGCGTTCAGGATGTGTGTGGGCGGCTGTTGCATAGGCGGATCTGTGTGCTGCTATAGCTTCTTACGTAACCCAGCATGTGTGTGTGTGTGTGTGTGTGTGTGTGTCGGGGTGGGGGGCTAATATGAAGCAGTCTGCATGGTGTGGGCGTCCTGGCATCCAAATCTGTGTGTATATTTACGAGGTGTGCGCGATGCGTCGTGTGTGCGAGCGTACACGTGCGGTATGGGGGGGAGGAGTGTGTCGTCGCGCGTGTGAGTTTGTGTGTCTGCGTCCGTGGTGTGGTTCAAGTTGAAATGTTGTTGTTTTTTTTTGCCCTTTTCTTACTTAGTAACAAGTGAAGGTCTGTTGGAATTCTTTGGTTCCGCTCCTCTTGACATCCCTAGAGGCCCATCAAAACCTCTTGTGTGTGTGTGTGTGTGTGTGTGCACTTGTGTATGCATGCGTGGTGTGTGTGTGCGTTTTCTGATGCATAAGTGGCGTGAGGTGTGTGTATAGGGTGTGTGTGTGCATGGAGTGTGTGTATGTGTGTGTGCGCGTTGTGTGTATGGGGTCTGCGTGCATGTGTGTATGTGCGCGTGCATGGTGTGTGTATGGGGTGTGCGTGCATGTGCATGTGTGGTGTGTGTGTGTGTGTGTGTGTGTGTGTGTATGGGGTGTGCGTGCATGTGTGGTGTGTGTGTGTGTGTGTGTGTGCGTGGTGTGTGTGTATGGGGTGTGCGTGCATGTGTGGTGTGTGTGTGTGTGTGTGCGTGCAGGCTGTTACTGGGTAGGCAGTCTTGCTGGTGATCTCCAGCAGCTTGTGTTTGGCCCTCAGCTCAGACTCCCTCGCCTCCATCAGGTCCAGCTTCAGCTGCTCCGCCTCACCAGCCCTGAGGGAGAGACCAGGGAGACGGCACAGAGAGACACTCAGTACAGAGAGACCAGGGAGACGGTACAGAGAGACACTCAGTACAGAGAGACACTCAGTACAGAGAGACCAGGGAGACACTCAGCACAGAGAGACCAGGGAGACAGTACAGAGAGACACTCAGTACAGAGAGACCAGGGAGACGGTACAGAGAGACACTCAGCACAGAGAGACCAGGGAGACGGTACAGAGAGACACTCAGCACAGAGAGACCAGGGAGACGGTACAGAGAGACACTCAGCACAGAGAGACCAGGGAGACGGTACAGAGAGACACTCAGCACAGAGAGACCAGGGAGACGGTACAGAGAGACACTCAGCACAGAGAGACCAGGGAGACGGTACAGAGAGACACTCAGCACAGAGAGACGGTACAGAGACACTCAGCACAGAGAGACCAGGGAGACAGTACAGAGAGACACTCAGCACAGAGAGACCAGAGAGACGGTACAGACAGACACTCAGTACAGAGAGACCAGGGAGACACTCAGTACAGAGAGACACTCAGCACAGAGAGACCGGGGAGACACTCAGCACAGAGAGACCAGGGAGACACTCAGTACAGAGAGACACTCAGCACAGAGAGACCGGGGAGACACTCAGCACAGAGAGACCAGGGAGACACTCAGTACAGAGAGACACTCAGCACAGAGACCAGGGAGACGGTACAGAGACACTCAGCACAGAGAGACCAGGGAGACAGTACAGAGAGACACTCAGTACAGAGAGACCAGGGAGACACTCAGGACAGAGAGACACTCAGCACAGAGAGACCGGGGAGACACTCAGCACAGAGAGACCAGGGAGACACTCAGGACAGAGAGACACTCAGGACAGAGCCTCAGGAGAGAAAGACCAGGGAGAGACCCACAACACAAAGGGACACCAACAACAACACACTCCGACAAACTAATCCGCTAATCTGAATCCTCATCGTTGCGGAAAGACAAAGCAGACATGAATCATCCTCGCGTCCTTCTTATCATCCCGTCTGAGAGCACAAAGAAGTTCACTTGTGCTGCTCTCTCAGTAACAGGACTGGGTGGCCCCTGGGTCTGTACCAGACACACAGAGGCCCCATCAACCAAGCCTCTCCTTAGCATCACGTGCCATCGATCGTTACCACTAACAATGACCTGGCACGTCAACGGACCGTGAAGTCGAAGTTCAGGGAGTGAGCGGTGAGTGCGAAAGCGATCGAATAAATCAATCGATGAGCGCGTGCGGGCGTACGCGTGTGTGTATGTATGTGTGTGTGTGTGTGTGAGAACTGGAGGTGCCTCTACCTGCGTTCCGACTCCTCCGCCATCTGCAGGGCCAGCATCTCGGCCTCCAGCATCTTCTGCTCCATCAGCCTCCTCTCCTCCTCCGAGCGGATGGCCGTCACCTTGATCCGCTGCATCTCCGCCTCGGCCTCCGCCGCCTTCTGGGCCAGCAGCTTGGCCTCCTCGGAGGCTATCTGGGCCTTCTCCGCCAGCAGGTCGGCCGTCTCCTCGGAACGAATCTACCGGGGGGCCGGGTGGGGGCGGGGTTTGACAGGTCAGAGGTCAGTGTGTCCCAGGTCAGAGGTCAGTGTTTATCAGGTCAGGGATTAGTGTTTACTAGGTCAGAAGTCAATGTTTAACCAGGTTAGGGGGCAGTCTTTACTAGGTCAGGGGTGTAATGGATTATTAATTTTATGATGATGGCATAGATTTAAAGCATATACTTATTACTGAGGAGGAAGGATTCTAGAATGTTCTTCATAGTTTAAGTTTCCGTAACAATGCCTGAACTGCAAGTTCCTGTGTTTTTCTCGACACCTTTTTGACTTCACCTTACTCACACCCCTTTATCTCTTTTTCTTCGTAATGTCTCTCTTTGTGGGTAAGCACCTATTTCAGTCCCACGTTTATGCTAGGCCTGAACTTCTGAACTGTATATGTGACTGTCTAGGTCTGTCTGAGACGGAAGGATAAAGGAAAGTCTGAAAGGAGCTGTACAATGGTGTCTGAGTGAGAAGGCTAACTCGGACATTCAGACACCATTATACTGTCTTGGAACAGATCCTTTCTTGCCGCCAGAAATAAAACTGAATATAGCTGCAAGTAGCAATGGCGGCATCCTCCTCAAATAAACACTCAGGGGGTCAGTGTTTACCAGGTCAGTGTGTCAGTGTTTACCAGGTCAGGGGGTCAGTGTTTACCAGGTCAGTGTTTACCAGGTCAGGGGTCAGTGTTTACCAGGTCAGGGGTCAGTGTTTACCAGGTCAGGGGTCAGTGTTTACCAGGTCAGGGGTCAGTGTTTACCAGGTCAGGGGGTCAGCGTGTCCCAGGTCAGGGGTCAGTGTTTACCAGGTCAGGGGTCAGTGTTTACCAGGTCAGGGGGTCAGTGTTTACCAGGTCAGTGTTTACCAGGTCAGGGGTCAGTGTTTACCAGGTCAGGGGGTCAGTGTTTACCAGGTAAGGGGTCAGTGTTTACCAGGTCAGGGGGTCAGTGTTTACCAGGTCAGTGTTTACCAGGTCAGGGGGTCAGTGTTCACCAGGTCAGGGGGTCAGTGTTTACCAGGTCAGGGGTCAGTGTTTACCAGGTCAGTGTTTACCAGGTCAGGGGTCAGTGTTTACCAGGTCAGGGGTCAGTGTTTACCAGGTCAGGGGTCAGTG
Organism: Mallotus villosus; assembly: GCA_903064625.1. Taxonomy (NCBI): domain Eukaryota; kingdom Metazoa; phylum Chordata; class Actinopteri; order Osmeriformes; family Salangidae; genus Mallotus; species Mallotus villosus. The sequence continues at coordinate 221,808 of CAEFZP010004673.1, read as the reverse complement.
TTTACCAGGTCAGGGGTCAGTGTTTACCAGGTCAGGGGTCAGTGTTTACCAGGTCAGGGGTCAGTGTTTACCAGGTCAGGGGTCAGTGTTTACCAGGTCAGGGGTCAGTGTTTACCAGGTCAGGGGTCAGTGTTTACCAGAGCCTCGTTGGCCATGTGTGCGTCGTCCTGCAGTTGCAGCAGCTGTCTCTCCAGCTGGTCTCTGGCCCGCTCCGCCTCCTCTCGTAGCTGCTTCTCCCTCTGCAGCAGCTGTCGCTCCGCCTAGGGGCACAGGCGCACAATGATGACATGGCTAGGACAGGTGCACGCCGATGACACGGCTAGGACAGGCGCACGCCGATGACACGGCTAGGACAGGCGCACCCTGATGACACGGCTAGGACAGGCGCACGCCGATGACACGGCTAGGACAGGCGCACGCTGATGACACGGTGATGTACTGTACTTGTGTGGTAGTGTACGAGTGGAGTAGTGTACCTGCTTGCGAGCCCTCTCCTCACGAGCCTGGGTCTTCATCTGCTGCATCTCCAGAGAGTCCAGGCCCCTCCTCCTCCTGAACAGGTCATGGTTCCCTATGCACAGCTGCAGGATCTGACCCGGGAGGAAGAGTCAGTACATCAGCAGGTCCTGACCAGACAGTCAGAACATCAGCAGGTCCTGACCAGACAGTCAGTACATCAGCAGGTCCTGACCAGACAGTCAGTACATCAGCAGGTCCTGACCAGACAGTCAGTACATCAGCAGGTCCAGAACACACAGTCAGTACATCAACAGGTCCAGAACACACAGTCAGTACATCAACAGATGAGATTTTTGAGTAAGACTCTGCAGGACTCACCAGCTTGTTCACCCTCAGCCTTGAGGAGTTGAATTTGAAAACGTCTGTCTTCTTGTCCACAGGTTTGATGGCAAACTTGTAGCACGCAAACACACACACACACACACACACACACACACACACACACACACACAGTATATTAGCACCTCGGAGTGTTAAATAATAATGGTCCGACAATGCCTTGTTCATCTGGAAGTAGTGGGAAGGACATGCATCCGAGTGTGTGTGTGTGTGTGTATGAATCTTGGCGTATACGAGTGTGTGTGTGTGTGTCTGCGCGTGTGCGCCGTGCGTTCCGGGGGGGGGGCGGCCCACCTCTTTGTCGTTGTAGGAGATGTTGCGGATCTCGTTCCAGGGGAAGGAGCACTTGGGCGTGAGCCTGTTGTCCGGCTCGTAGATGTGCAGGCCCAGCGCGTCCACCCCCAGCAGCAGCTCCGTCCCCTTCTTGTTCTGTGGGGGGGACGAAGACGACAGGGTGAGAGGAAGGCAACGGAAGCTTTCCCAGAGGGGGCGGGGCGAGCGGGACCTCGTGCTGAGGCAGCCGGGGGGGAGGCTGGCAGAGGGGCTGGCGGTGGCTCCGAGAGCACCCGATCCCTAAATGACTTTGACAGGGTGGCACCCGGCGGGCACAGCAATAACTATCTATCTCACTTACCCCTCATGAATGCCAGCTGGGCAATGCCAGGGAAAAGGGGGGGGGAGGCGGGTTTTAAGAACCGAGGCTTTCATTCACGTGAATCTGTTACGACTGCTGCTGTCCGCCTGAACGAGGGTACTGTCAGGGCCTGTGGGACTTTGGGAGTAGACCTTGAGTGAGTCGAGGTGAACTACAGCTCTCTGTGACTCACGGGGGGCGGGGGCTTTGCGCGAGCCGCGCCTCCCCGTCCTGATCAGACACGCTCTCTGATCTCCCGCAGGAAAGAAGACACGAGCCCTCGACAGGTTCGGCTGCTACAGATAAAAGGAGATGTTTTTTTTTCTTCCCCTCCTCTCCCCTCTACTGTCTCTCGTTCTTACCGCAGCGTCAAGGACGACACCACTCACTGCTGTCATACTGGCATAGTGGGAGGGGGGAGGGGGGAGGGGGGAGTGGGGGGGGCCGGAGGACACTGGCTTACCCTGATGAAGAAGTAATTGACGGCGTACATCTCCAGGTCCTGGGCGATCTTCAGATACTCCATCTCGGCTTCCTCCCTGGCTCAGACAGACACGCGAGGAGACGGGAAGGAACACAAGGAGACAGGGGGGGGAACACAAGGAGACAGGGGGGGAACACAAGGAGACAGGGGGGGAACACAAGGAGACAGGGGGGAACACAAGGAGACAGGGGGGGACACAAGGAGACAGGGGGGGACACAAGGAGACAGGGGGGAACACAAGGAGACAGGGGGGGAACACAAGGAGACAGGGGGGAACACAAGGAGACAGGGGGGGAACACAAGGAGACAGGGGGGGAACACAAGGAGACAGGGGGGGAACACAAGGAGACAGGGGGGGAACACAAGGAGACAGGGGGGAACACAAGGAGACAGGGGGGGAACACAAGGAGACAGGGGGGGAACACAAGGAGACAGGGGGGAACACAAGGAGACAGGGGGGGAACACAAGGAGACAGGGGGGGAACACAAGGAGACAGGGGGGGACACAAGGAGACAGGGGGGGGACACAAGGAGACAGGGGGGGAACACAAGGAGACAGGGGGGGGGACACAAGGAGACAGGGGGGGAACACAAGGAGACAGGGGGGAACACAAGGAGACAGGGGGGAACACAAGGAGACAGGGGGGAACACAAGGAGACAGGGGGGAACACAAGGAGACAGGGGGGAACACAAGGAGACAGGGGGGAACACAAGGAGACAGGGGGGAACACAAGGAGACAGGGGGGGAACACAAGGAGACAGGGGGGGGGACACAAGGAGACAGGGGGGGAACACAAGGAGACAGGGGGGGAACACAAGGAGACAGGGGGGAACACAAGGAGACAGGGGGAACACAAGGAGACAGGGGGGGAACACAAGGAGACAGGGGGGAACACAAGGAGACAGGGGGGAACACAAGGAGACAGGGGGGAACACAAGGAGACAGGGGGGGAACACAAGGAGACAGGGGGGGAACACAAGGAGACAGGGGGGAACACAAGGAGACAGGGGGGGAACACAAGGAGACAGGGGGGAACACAAGGAGACAGGGGGGGGAACACAAGGAGACGGGTGAGATCCCAAGCCTGGATTCCTGGAACGCACCCTCGCCTCCCCCGCCCTCCTCGAGGACCCCCCGTTTGGTGGGGAGGTCGAGGCGGGAGAGAGGCGAGGACACACTCCTAGGGAGTACTTCTGGGGTGTGTGTCGTCTAGAAACATCCAGAAGGTGTCTCTGGGGTGTGTTTTGGGAGGAGAACCCCACGGTGTCAACATCAGCTGCAGTTTCACACACAGCGTTTCCTGAACAGTCTGAAAGGTTGCACAGTGTGGGATTAAGTAGCGAAGTCAGCACCCCGGTTCTGACTACAGCGCTGATGAAAGCAAGCTCAAATGCAAGTTCTCCCCTCCCTCCCTCCCTCCATCCCTCCCCCTCTCCCCCTCTCCTTCTCCCCCTCCCTCCCTCTCCCTCCCTCTCTGGCAGGTTGCCAGATCTTCTGGGTCAGAACCCCCCCCCAAAACACCCAACATTTACATACTCGAATCCAAAGAAAAACACACCGCCGCAGCATGACTTTGAACTTTCCCGGCTCGTTTGAGCCGCGTTTGGCTCCGAAAACCCAGGCGGATGTTGAAAAATCAAACGTTAAAAAGGCACAGGCGTGCTGCTCGTGTAACTCCGGGCCAGCGGTAAACAACTCTACACCAGATCTGATGACGGGGCCCGATTCTCAAGGCCGAGGAGACGGGGGCGAGAGAGCCTGGCTAGAGCCTGGGGAGAGAACACAGGAGCCGTGGCCGGAGGAGGAAAAACGGCTTCGTCCAGCAGAGCCATCGGGGAGAGGGGATGTGTGTGTGTGTGTGTGTGTGTTCCATGGAGTTGCAGTGAGACCAAGGGAGAGTGGGGGTCTCCAGCGTAGAGGATTCCCAGGTGTGTGGTTGACCTGTACCAGGTGTGTGTGTGTGACCAGCAGTGGCGCCTCACCTGGTCCTACCCCTGTGCTCCGCGTAGCACGCAGTGATCCTCTCCTCCCACATCTCAGCGGTCATCTGGTACAGGTTGATCACCTGGACATGGAGAGGCAGTTCACTACAGCACTCGCCTTCAAAATAAAAGGTTCCACCGTGTTCCTCCAGGGTTCTACCTGGAACCAGACAAGGTTCCTCTAAGAGGTCGTTCAGAGAGACAACAGGACACCTCCCCTGGTTCTCCGTAGCGCCCAGTAGTCACGTGACTGTACTCGTTTCTAGATGTAGTTGCCATGCCAACCACCTCCCACCCGTTCTCCAGGTGAGGCGGGGGGGGGCGGAGAGACTCACGTTCTTGGGCAGA
>CAEFZP010004673.1:0-215000 GCA_903064625.1 Mallotus villosus | reverse complement strand
TCTACTAGGCTAGGGTAGTAGATGCTGGGCTAGGGTAGTAGTGCTAGGCTAGGGTAGTAGCATGCTGGGCTAGGGTAGTAGTATGCTGGGCTAGGGTAGTAGTATGCTAGGCTAGGGTAGTAGTATGCTAGGCTAGGGTAGTAGCATGCTGGGCTAGGTTAGTAGTATGCTAGGCTAGGGTAGTAGTATGCTGGGCTTGGCTAGGTACTGCTAGACTAGGGTACTAGTATGCTAGGCTAGGGTAGTAGTACGCAGGCTTGGCAAGATAATGCAAGGCAAGGGTACTAGTATGCTAGGCTAGTGCTAGGGTGCTACTAGTTAAGACATCACCGTCCCAGCAGGTAATTCAGTCTTAAACAGGTGGTGGTGGGGGTGGGGGGGGGGCTGTATGTGACAGGAGCCATTCCATCATAACCAGTGGGGACCCTGGCGTGCACACGGAGCACATTCATTTGCAGAGCCGGTCATGCAGCGTCTCTCTGTCATGAACTAACAAGGGTCTGACAGCAGAGGTGACAGCCCCAATCAAGGGGGGAGGGACGGGAGGCGCGCTCAGCCCAATCTGCCTCACAAATGAGGCTGTTAGGCTGGAGAACGCAGGACACGCCACAATGGAGGTGGACGCGAGGGCGAAGGGAGTCGATCGCAGTCGCTAACAGGGTAATCCGGATGTCGCGCGGGCGACACCATTTCATCCGAGGCACGCTCCGCCGTCGTGGGAATGGATGGGCGTCAGACTGGCGACGCGGGGCATCAGTCATCCGCGCTCTCCTCCTCCGCGTCGCGTCCGTTTCGAACCGCCAAACCATTTGTCAGCTCCGCGCGCCAACCTGGATCATTTGCTTCAGCCTCGGAAAACAAAATGATCATCGCGCCAAAATAGACCCCATGGAACGCTTTTTGCGCGCTGGTCCCCTCCTACCACAGAAGTGTCTGTATTCCAGGAATGTGCAGAGAATTGAGTTTCTCCCCTGGTCGTGTGCAACAGCATGCTGTGGGTCCCCCGGTCCCTGAAGCAGCACGTCATTAACTGAGCCTATCACTGGACCCCTGACAACCCTAATTGGTCATTGATAAAGGTAGCCGGGGCGAAATTGGACAGAGCGGGCATTGCTACAAATCTCATCTCTCGTGTGGGGAGAAGAGGCAATCCCAGGGGTGCAGGGGTGGCCAGAAGCAATACACACGAGGCACGCTGTCTCCATCACTGCACCATAGATGGGGGGGTTTCCAGAAGCCTCTGTTCATGCAGTGTAGATGGGTGTCTGACCCCCATCCCTCCCACTCATCCCACTCACCCCAGTTGGTGCTCTGCATCGTGGCTAGGCGGCAAGTAGGATGCAGCTGTGATGACCAGATCATCTGTGAGATCATGTATACTTTGGAACTGATCCATTTCACCACCAGAAAAAAAAACGGTTTTGTACCAGATAGAAATGTTCAAGAGTCTGCGTGGGGGAGTCTCTCAGTAAAACCTTTTGGGGTTGACCCTGACCTAAAATCACCTTGTATTTCAGATAGATGAAAAAGAAACATTGAGAAGTGTCCTGCAGGGCTGTGGTGACTCCTGGTTCTGAGGGCCAAGTTGTCTGTCTGGGGAGTTGCTGCTGATTTCATGATTGACAGCAAACGTGAAGTGTGGACACGTCAGTCAATGAGCAGAGAACCGAGATCTGTGACTGAGGTGTAGTAGGAAGGAGATCTTTCCCTGACTGAGATGTAGTAGGGTAGCAATAGCAGATGACCAAGCTCTCCACAACACAAACATCTCTTCCAACACTTCAGTTAGGAAACCTCAAATGTAGAGATTTCTGTCCTCTAAAATGAATGCCGGAAAATGGAACTAATTGCAGTCGGAAGGTAAGCGAGTCGGGTCGACTGAGTGAGCGGTAGCTGACTGTGTTGATTGACAGCGTCGGTACCTGCAGGAAGAAGAGATGCTGTGTGATGCCCTGGACCAGCTCCTCCTCCGCGTTCTCGGGGAAGAACTTGGCGAGGAAGTGAAGGGTGATCGGATTCTCCTTGGGGACTTCCTGATCCAGCACCTGTGCGGCAGGAAGAACCAGAACAGGTGATCCAAGAGACACCCAAACGACTTCACGTAACCACATACTCTGTACATTTAGCTTTGCACGTTCACGGCGCTCAACCAACCGTCTCAATTCACCTCAGGGAGTGGAACATGTACGTTAGGTTTTGATGCACTGGAGAAAGAAAGCCTACCTTCTTGTCCATCTTGAGCCAAGCGACCGTGTCCTTCACGTTGTACTGGAGGCCCGAAGTACCAAGTCTCTCTCAGGCCGAACGTCCGGCACACGTGGTCGAACAGATCCTTTCCCTTCCACTTGACCTGACGCAAAAGAGCGTGTTCTTTACCAGTTTGCTGATGAGAACCGAATGAACTAGAACCCAGCCGACGGAACACTTATACAGATGAAACACATCAACCCTTCGTCTTGTGACGGAAGTGAACTATCAACAACAGGAGGAGAAAACTCGAGATGTAGAGGTTGAAGCGAGTCCGTCCCTTGGTAATGAGAGGGGATCGCAGGCCTCAGCCCCGGTCTGTTATCAGTGCGTCTCCCGTGGACTCAGAACCAGGCAGAACCTGTCAGCCCATGTCCTCTGGACTCCGGCTAAGGGAGAATAACAATGCAATAGCTTCTAACTGAGCTGAGAGAACTGCCTTTATTATCCAATTAAAACAGCTTTGATCTTGTGCCGCTGCACTGTTTCGGAGCCTTCAAGTACCTTGTTGCAAATTGGGCAAATGGGAGATAAAAAAAGGGAGTCAGCCAATCATCTCTCTGGGTGAAATTAATTAGATCTTATTTCATTTTTTATTTTGTCTAGTATTGTTTTCGAATTATTTAGACGGTTACTTTTTCTACTTTTGTATCTAATATTTGGATATCGTTTGCAACCTCCCTGCCACAGAAAGTTCCTTGTTTGTGTGAACTTACATGGTGAATAAATCCCCTTCTGATTCGAACAACAACTCAGAGACTGTCAAGGTCAATCTAATAAACCAAACAGGGCGTTTTACCGCTGCGATGGCAACCCGCTCCAGAATGACTATTTACAAAGCATGTAATTGATCATTACAGCACAGAGAATAGCCAGAGCAAACCCACAATTGGCTTTCAGGAACTCGGTATAATTACCCTTATAGCGAGCTGCGGCTGTGTTCAGCCCCTTTCAGTGGCAATAGCAAGCAGGAAGAATGTTGAGGCACTCTTCGCACGCATCTTCAGGCTAGCCTGACTGCTGCTTGAGCCAGTCTATTGGCCTACAGTGCTTTTAGGCTACACAGGTAATATAGTGCCCCAATATTACACATTGTATTGTGTTGCATTAAGTAAATATAACAAGCTAATTTGAAGATCCAGTCTTGTAAGTGACCTTAGAAGACCAACCAAGAAGTGAACTGCAGCCTTTTCCACCACTGCATGCCTGAATCAGAAACGAGTTGCTCACATTACGTTGATACAACACTGCCATCTTAAGGCAAGACATGATATGATATTGTTCACTAAGAGGGACAATCCCTGCAACATACTAAGACAACATCGTTCTACTACACTACATCATACCTTGTTTGTGCATCGGTTGAGTTGGGGTTGTGGGGATCATTTATAGTATCACAAACCACAACTCCACATACCATTTGTTTGTTTGTTTTTAATCCAAGCCAGGTCATGCTAAAATACAATATTTAGCCCTAAATATATAATACTGATTCTTCCCTTTGTGGGAAATGTGGTGGCCCAAATCTGCTGACTAGTAGTTTCACCTGATCTGAACTGTCAGTGACTTTACATATAACTTACATAACTTACATATACATTTGCTCCTTAACAGAGCGACTTACAGTAAGTACAGGGACATTCCCCCGAGGCAAGTAGGGTGAAGTGCCTTGCCTAAGGACACAACGTCATTCGTCACAGCCAGGAATTGAACCGGCAACCTTCTGATTAATAGCCCGATTCCCTAACCGCTCGGCCATCTGACCCCTGACTTTACAGTGGCTGATGAGTTTAGCGGATCATCTCTCTGAGACTGACTGACTGCCAGGTTGACGGATAAAGCCTTTTGCAAGATGATGACAGGAGGAGACAAAGTTGTTATAAACAGGTCAACCAGCCAAACTACATTATTCATGCTTGTTACGCAACACATCCATCCCAGGTAAAGTAGCTACTATAGCACTACGCACCTCACAGCTGAATTCCATGTCTGCGTCCATGGTTGTTATCTTGACGTTGAAGGTCTTGGCTTGTTTTCTTCTCAAAGAGTTCAGTCCCATTTTTGCTGCCAAGGCACTAGCCATGGTGATGTTTGGTTTGCTAATGGTAGCTGGATAGATAAATACTAGGGTGGCTAGCACAAGCAGTGTCTAATGAATGTGATATCCAGTCATGCGAAGTAAGAAAGTGTCAGGAAAAAATATGTATTCCCATTTTCTTCTGTCAATCCTTAGACTATCTAGTATGCAAGTAGTTTCTCTCAATAATATTTCTAGCCAACGTCATGTAGGCCTACTTTGTAATGTATATGTTGCTTGACAACATTACCTGCCAACATCACCTGCCAGTCCAATCACTTTAAAGATTCTTTAGAATTACAGTTATTTCATTGTCAATTCATATCGAACAAAAAGGGCTCATCATCATGTTTGTGAAGAGGTATAGTAAACTAGCTAACATGGTAAGTCTCATTGTATGGGGTGGTAACTCGATGACTAATACTATCAGTCGTTGCAAACAAGTACATGCTATGCGTGCCTATCGATTAACGCAAAGTACCTGCAACGCGTTGGTGCATCTCTAGAACTATCTGGAAGTAGGGACTAGCTAAATTGTAACTAGTAGTAGCATAGTTGCTTTGTAAACATACCCACTAATCTATGAAGGTGACATCGATCCAGCAAAAAGTTTGTACCGCAAGTAAAAATCGGAGAGATAGTTCGACAGCGAAGGCCGTTTTTGAAACATCTTAATCAAATGTGTCCATTAACGTAGTTAAAATAGCTTTATAAAAAGTTGTGGTAGCTAGCTTACAACATAGCATGGCTTATGGTGAACAGGCTAGCTTCCTCTACAAATGAATGGGCGGTCGCGCCCAATGGTGTACTGCAATGCAATTGGTCACAGAAAAGCCACATGAAATGTAGCCGTTTTAATGTTTATAATTTGGCCTACCATGTTTTTCACAGGAGTAGGCTTTATCTCATATCCTACAAAAAAATGTACCAAAAACAACAGGACTGTAGGTAGGTTGTTGACGTGATGGTATCACTGTCACGCCAAATCATTGTCATCATTTCAAATGCAGTAGGCCTAATGTTTAAACATGTTTGTACACTAGTGAAAAGTGCCCGTGATACAGTCGGTGATTCAGATGCCAGTAAAACACACACATCTATTACTTGAACTATAGCCTAGTAGTGCAAAGTGCCCGTGATCAAATTGGTGGCACACACACACACAGATTACTGGAATATAGGTCACAGTGCCCTTGATTATGTTTATTTAATTGTTCATCAATTGATTGATCCAAATATCATATGCTGCTGTTAGCTCTTTGAGTGCGAAGGGTCGACAGTATCCATACCCTATGCGCGCCTGATGATACAATAGTAAATTAAAAGTCCAACAGCCCAGCACACCGCTTTGAGGGTCCAAAGCAACAGTTTCCTTTGCATTTGAATTTCGTGAATTATTCTCTCTTCGCCCAGCTCGTCCCTGCTGTGTGCATTACATCCTTTGAAACAGGAAGAAATAAACCGTTAGTCTACGTGTAGCCTACCCTACTAGCCTACTTTGATTGAACTTAATAATGTTGATGGTCCAAAAGATAACACGCCCATCAGTAGCCTAAAATACATGGACAAATCAATATTGACCTAATAATCTTGTACAGTAAATAGGATACATTGATCTTTTTCTATATTAATTCAATATAAGATCCTAAAATATTATTCTAAGACCATTAATGGGTGTATGTTACCTATTAGTAGTATCTGCAAATAAATAAGTAGCCCAGTAGTCCAGAAAGTCATAATTATAGGCTCAAACAAATCTGAATAACTATTGCCCTCCGGTTATACTCAATGATATACCCCCTAAATGTATTTTGTATTAGGCTATGTAACAGGAAGGCATTGGTGAATCTAGCACATATGTACCACATGAGCTTTTGAATGGCTAACCGCCACATTTCCTTTCTAGTACCGGACACATTTTGTTCCTCAGTTAAAGGTGTTTAAGGCATTTTGCTTAATAGTCTCATCATGATATATGTTTTTAAATGACAACTTTTGATATAAATACAGTGTTTGAAAGAATACACATTCATAGGCTTATGATAAAAACTGTACAAGTAGGACAATGGTCGCTGTGTCCGGTCAATACATTGATTTGATTTGTGAAAGTCTCAACCTCAACCTTTTCCTATAACACACCATTTGAATCAGGTGTGTTGGAGCAAGGATCATAAAACATGCTGGACCGGGGGTTCCTGAGGACAGGGCTGAGAAAATAGAGCGTAGGCCTACTTTGCCCCTCCTCCTAATTTTGGAAGAACTGGAGGTTCGGCCCCCTGCGCCAGAATGGGGCGGGGCTTGGGCAATGAGGTAATCGGGGTAAACAGTAAAGATGGCGACGTCTGTAGCCGTAGAAGGGTCTTCAAATCTAAATGGGATTATTTCTGAAACAGAGATCAAGAAACTGACAGACCTACCGGCTGAGTTGCTTGAATATATTTTGTGCTTCTCTGTCCTCAAACATGTCGACATTTGCAACGTGTCCTGCAGCTGCAAGCGGCTACACGACGTTTGCCATGGAAGGGGGAAGGTTTGGGAACACCAGTACAAACTCAGGTGAACTGACATCTGACTGATATCTGATAAATCACAGTTTTTGTTTGTTGGATTGCGCCCAGCCTCTGGAGAAGGTTTATCTGCCAGATTTGATATTGCACAGTTAACAATTATTCTGTCTTAAATGTTAGCCTAGCATCCGTTTAGAGTGAGTTTGCGTGGAAGCTGTCAAAACAGCAGTGCCTGACATTCTGCTGATGCACCAAATTCCTCATCACATCACGCCAGCCGAACGATTCTAGCAACTGTAAATAGCTAGGAGCTATGGGCATTATCTAGACTTGCTAATAAAGATCTTAAACTTGAAATAGGATAACTGTTGTGTCGTTCATGACCAAAGGCGAAGTTATCTGACCTTGAATGCAGCAAATAAGTAAACTTCAAGTGGCTACTCAGACCTAGGCTGAACTGCCGTACGCGGTCGTCCTACTACCAGGCTGGCAAGCTAGCAGCGACCACTGTACTTAGCTGATTGCTTTCCTCTCGGTACTGTAGGGCAATGCAGCAGTTGTACTCGGTACTGGAACACCCCCAGGGGCACCTGCCTATCTGCAGTATCTCGCCCACACCCGCTTGGGCAGGCAAGGATACAGTAAAAGGCCAGAGCTGCACGACCCCAGTTACATCTGTGTTCTTACAGAACCAGTTTAGTTGTTGCTCTACTCTGAATGGCTCTCAGTCTGGTGAGCATTGCTGTGCACCGCACCATTGCAGATGTCAGATATGCAGCCATCCACTTCCCCAGCGCCGTTTGAGACTGATATGATAACGCTTACTGAGTCGGCATCTTTTCTACCCGTAGTTTTCGTGGTGATACCGCGACGGAAACAGCAGTGAACACCCTCCTCTTTACTGTTGATAATAGGTGGCCAAGGTTGCAGAAGTACTACCGCCATAACGAGTGCTGTGACTGGCTGAAGGAATACAGAACAAGACATACTGTCGGCTTGCAAATTCGAAGGACGGTTGTATCCATTTCCAAGCGGTTCTTCACCGAAGTCGTGAGTAATTCAATCGTTTGTTTGTGGCTGGCAACGAGATTAGTGAGATAAGCAGAGTTCACAGTGTGTGTGTGTGGGCACTGTATGTGTGAGCATCTTTGTTTCAGATCTGTAATTGCGTGCCCTTGTCTGGTTAGCACTAACCCAGATATCTGTAACTCAGCCTTGCATTGGTCAGGTGCTGGGGGATAGCTTCGCTGAGATCGAGTCCCTCGGCGCACCAGAGCACTTCTGCGTCGACGAGCTGCTCTCCATTCTGAACACAGACAGGAGGTGAGAGCGGGACATGGAACAGGCCAGGGGCACAAGCACACTAATCCCTTCTAAACCCCTGGAACAACTACAGATGTCATATCTATTTCTATCTAACTCTCTTTCTCTCGTACTCTGTCTCCCTACTCCCATACTCGACCTCTCCACTCTCCTTAAGTAAAAGCCTGACGTTGAAGTATTATGCCAAGAAGATCCTGTACTTCTTGAGACAGCAGACTATCCTGCGAAGTCTGAAGATCTTCCTGGAGCTGCCGCCTGAACAGCAGTCTGCGCTGGAGGGTGAGACAACGCTAGCCATTACTAACCATCACTAACTACCACCATTACTAACCATCACTAACCATCACTAACCATTACTAACCATCACTAACCATCACTAACTACCACCAGTACTAACCATCACTAACCATTACTAACCATCACTAACCATCACTAACTACCACCAGTACTAGCCATTACTAACCATCACTAACTACCACCATTACTAACCATCACTAACCATCACTAACCATTACTAACCATCACTAACCATCACTAACTACCACCATTACTAACCATCACTAACCATTACTAACCATCACCATTACTAACCATCACTAACCATCACTAACCATCACCATTACTAACCATCACTAACCATCACTAACCATCACTAACCATCACCATTACTAACCATCACTAACCACCACCATTACTAACCATCACTAACCATCACTAACTACCACCATTACTAACCATCACTAACCATCACTAACCATCACCATTACTAACCATCACTAACCATCACTAACCATCACCATTACTAACCATCACTAACCATCACTAACCATCACTAACCATCACCATTACTAACCATCACTAACCACCACCATTACTAACCATCACTAACCATGACTAACCACCACCATTACTAACCATCACTAACCATCACCATCACTAACCATCACTAACCATCACTAACCACCACCATTACTAACCATCACTAACCACCACCATTACTAACCATCACTAACCACCACCATTACTAACCAACACTAACCACCACCATTACTAACCAACACTAACTACCACCATAGCTTACTATCACTAACCACCACCATTACTAACCATATACTAACCACTAAGCACTATTAACTAGCTCTGTGTGTGTGTGTGTGTGTCCGTGCGTGCGTGCGTGTGTGCACACGCAGGTGTGTAATATATTGTATAACGCTGTGTAACAGCTGTGTGTGTTTCGTAAGGGTATAGCAATTTGTAACACGTACACGTGCGTGCGTGTGTTACAGGTGCCGTGTTAGTGGACCAGTACTGCAACCCTCTGGCTGAGGTATCTCTGGAGAGCATCTCAGCCCAGCTGGATGAGATCATAGACAAGGTCCAGAAGATGCTGATGATCAAGAACGCCTCCCACCCCAGCCTTAGGGCCGGTCCAGGTGGGTCTGGAGCGACACACACACACACACATACACCTGTTACACGTTTCTATACACAAAGCACACACACACGCTCACTCACAAGCAGACTGCAGCTGCTGTCTTAGAAGGCTCCGTTTGTAGTTCAGGTTTTAAGTTTGTTAATCATTTGAAGAGTTCTGGAATTCTCTGTCCTGCTCTCCTGGGGTGTTCCATAGCGGGTTAACCGAAAGCCTAAATTGTTCTATATCTTCTTATTTCTTCAAAGATATATTTTCTGCGTTTCTGCTTTATTGTGATGGTGACAGTGTAGAGGGACAGGAATTGTGTGTGTATGTAAGAGAGAGATATGCAGGAAATGACCTGGGCTGGAATCAAACTCGGAGCCCCTGCGTTATGGCCTTAGCCTGTGTGGTACTTGCTGAACCCGATGAGCCACTGGGTGTTAAAGTGATGTAGAGACCGGCAAGAAAGAATATATCATTTCACAATCGCAAGTTGCAGTGAACCCCGAAAATGCCTTTACCCATGTAACAGTGTGAGGGTCTGTGTAAAGGTGTAACAGTGTGAGGGTCTGTGTAAAGGTGTAACAGTGTGAGGGTCTGTGTAAAGGTGTAACAGTGTGAGGGTCTGTGTAAAGGTGTAACAGTGTGAGGGTCTGTGTAAAGGTGTAACAGTGTGAGGGTCTGTGTAAAGGTGTAACAGTGTGAGGGTCTGTGTAAAGGTGTAACAGTGTGAGGGTCTGTGTAAAGGTGTAACAGTGTGAGGGTCTGTGTAAAGGTGTAACAGTGTGAGGGTCTGTGTAAAGGTGTAACAGTGTGAGGGTCTGTGTAAAGGTGTAACAGTGTGAGGGTCTGTGTACCTGTGTAACATACACTGTGAGGGTATCCCTTCTCATGTAACATTTAACAGTGTGAGGGGTCTCTCTTCCTGTGTACCATGTAACGGTGTGAGGGGTCTCTCTTCCTGTGTAACATGTAACAGTGTGAGAGGTCTCTCTTCATGTGTAACATGTAACGGTGTGAGGGGTCTCTCTTTATGTGTAACATGTAACGGTGTGAGGGGTCTCTCTTCCTATGTAACAGTGTGAGGGGTCTCTCTTCCTGTGTAACATGTAACAGTGTGAGGGGTCTCTCTTCATGTGTAACAGTGTGAGGGGTCTCTCTTTATGTGTAACATGTAACGGTGTTAGGGGTCTCTCTTCCAGGAAGCTGCTTGTCTGTGGAGGACCTGGAGCTCCAGAGACAGGCCGTATCGGCTCTCAACTCCGTCCTGTTTGAGCAGCTACAATACAAGGGCAACGAGTTTGACTACTACAACCCCCTCAACTCCTACATCCACCAGGTGTGTCTATCGCAGCCCCCATCGATCCCTACAAGAAGCCAGACATGCCGCAGTCGCTTTTTGGGGTTCAGGCTCACCTCGTGTTTTGAACCTGTTGTTATGGATATCGTTTGTGTTGTTGATAAACCCCCTTGGTGACGTGTTGCCCAGGTGATACTGCGGCGTACAGGGATTCCCATCAGTCTCTCTGTGGTGTACCTGACCTTGGCCAAGAGGCTGGGCGTGCACCTGGAACCGGTCAACTTCCCCAACCACTTCCTGCTCCGCTGGGGCCAGAAACAAGCAGGGTAAGTCCAGCACAGGCTAGTGACATCAGAGGAGGACAACCGTATTTTTTGGACTATAAGTCGCATCAGTCCAAAAAATGCGTCATAAGGAGTGGCATTTATTTAGACATTTATTTCACTAAATCCAAGACCAAGAACAGACATTTAATCTGGAAAGGCAAGTTATTCAACTACACAATAAAACACAGAACAACAGGCTGAATAGGTGTCCGGTATGTTGACATCACACATTAACAGTTTTTCAGCTACACATGAAGAACATACCTAGGAGGCTGACAAGGATAAATTAGAATAACAAGCTAGCGAGTCCAACAAGCAAGTTACCGGTAAGGTAGTTCACCAAGCTCCCGATCTCATTCCACATCACTGAATCCGTTGAACTCGTTGGTTAATGTCAGTCAGTATGAATTAACATTTAAAAACGTGAAATATATTTTGATATATAAATCAAAATATATACTATAAGTCGCAGGACCAGCCTATGAAAAAAAGTGGGACTTATAGTCTGGAAAATACGGTAAATGTAATCCAACTAAGTATAGGAAGTGTGAAGTAGAAAACCTGGTTACGTGCTCACAAACACTGCAGCCGATCGAAGCGAGCCTGACTCCAGACCTTCCGCTGCTCGTAATGTCGTAAACGACGGTAGTCGGCCCTCACTGGACAAAACGTGTTCCGTGTGACAGGAGCGGGGACATCTATGACTTTGTGTACGTCGACGCCTTCGGGAAGGGCAAGCAGCTGACGGCCAAGGAGTGCGAGTACCTCATCGGTCACCAGGTGACGGCCGACTACTACAGCGCCATCAGCACCACGGAGGTCCTGCTGCGCATGGTGGGAAACCTGCTGAACATCGGCAAGAGAGGGTGAGAGGCGGGTGGGGTTGGGTCAGGGTGGGGTTGGGGTCAGGGCGTATCAGAACAGTTGGCAAGAGAGGGTGAGAGTCAGAGGTTGGGGTTCAGGGTTGTGGTCGTGGTCAGGGTGGATGAGAACGGTGGGCAGGAGAGGGTGAGAGTCGGAGGTTGTGGTCAGGGTTGTGATTGTGGTCGGGGTGAATTGGAACAGTACTGAACATCTGAAACGGTGTCAGGGTATATGACGACAGTGGTCTGGGGGAGGGTACGGGTTGGAGTGGATTGGATCAAAAGGTCAATATTCCTCAACAGTGATGGATGAATAGATCGATCGATTGAAGTCTAAAAAACGGACATGTCTTAACCCGGCACTTGCTGGCCTGTGGGGATAGTGTATGTTTCCACTGTGTGTGTGTGTGTGTCTTGACCATACTCTGCGGTGTGTGTTGCAGTGAGGGGAATGAGAAGTCGTACCAGCTCCTGAGGGACTCTCTGGACCTGTACCTCAGCATCAACCCAGACAACGTCCAGTACCTCCTGCTGCAGGCTCGCCTCTACTTCCATCTGGGCATCTGGCCAGAGAAGGTACACACACATGTTTGTATACCTATTCCAAGTAAGCTTTTTCGTATTAAAACTTCATTGTAGTCGTGTTCTTTTGCTTATGGATACAACTACATCCGTAGAGATGGATTGTAAACCCCAGTAGCTCCCTCTCTTAGTCCATAACCGAGTCAGTCTCTCTCCCGGTCTATAACCGTCAGCCTACCCCCTGGTTTGAACAGAACCCGGTCTCGTCTCCTGGTTAAAGGGGTTGTTGTGTGCGTCGCCGTTCCCTCGCAGGTACTGGACATCCTGCAGCACATCCAGGCGCTGGACCCGTCCCAGCACGGCGCGGTGGGCTACCTGGTGCAGCACACCCTGGAGCACATCCAGCACAAGAAGCACCCCGCGGAGCCCGAGGTGAAGCAGCGCTGCGCCCCCGAGCACCTGGACGTCCAGTTCTCCGTGGGCCTCATCATGAAGCACAAGAGGTGAAGGGGGGAGGGGGTGGAGGGAGAGGTGTGTGGGGGGGGAGGGGGGGTAGAGGAGGGAGATGGGGGAAGGAGGAGGGGTGGAGGTGGCGACACCCACATCTGCTCGCAACTCTTTTATCCCCCATCAGACACACAGACGTCCCCATATCTCTTAACCTGTGTCCCCCGTCCCCGTCCCCCAGATCGGGCTACAATTGTGTAATCTATGGCTGGGACCCCAAGTGCACCATGAGCCAAGAGTGGATCACCACCATGAGGGTTAACCAGCTGCCCAGCGGACCCAACCAGCCCTTCTACAACGTTCTGGTGCAGGACGGGACCTGTCGCTACGCTGCCCAGGGTATGACTAACCCTTCACGCCTAACCCCAGCCCCAACTCATGTTTGTGTACGACCCGCATTCCTTCACTGTTAACCATGGCCCTAACCATCCAGCCCCTGATACAAAAGTTTTTTGTTTGTTTGTGTTTTATTTACGTTGAAATAAATAGGATGCCGAGCTGCAGCGCTGTAATATAGGCGTCACCTATAAAGGGATTGAGCCTTGTATGTATCAAGTCTTATTGAAAGGGTATTCATATCCTAAATCCCGTTCCGATGGGACTTTTATTCAACTTTCCTTGAAAAGTCCAGACGGTGATCGAAAACATGAACCTGTCACACCCCACACCCCCCCCCCGCCCCGCCCCGCCCCGCCCACGGCGAGGTACATCTGTATTGACGACCTGGTTGTTCCTGTGTCTCCGTCCAGAGAACCTGGAGCCCCACTCGGCCCCCCTGGAGATAGGGCACCCGGAGGTGGGCCGCTACTTCTCCCAGTTCTGCGAGTCGCACTACGTGGCCAACGAGGACCTGCAGACGCGCTACCCAGAGGACACGGCGGAGACCCTGGGCACCGTGGGCCAGCTCTACCACAGACCCAGCCCCGGGCACCACGCTGCGGCCACAGAACCAAACAGCCACCTGGCCATGCCCGTGTAGCCTGGGCCCTCCACACACACACACACACATGTCCTATTCAGTCCCATGACATCAGTGTCTTGTCCCCTTAACCATCCGGAATGCTAGAATACATGGACGACCACCTGACCCTCGCCTGCCAAAGCCAGTAAAAGCCATGACCCCCCCCGTCCCCCCCCGTCCCCCTCTAATCCTACTCCAGATTTCCCTGGGGAGTAGAACTGTTTCTTCACTGGAAAAAAAAGGGGGGAAAAACACACCATGGAATACAAATTTACCGAATAATTTCTGTCAGTACGTTCTAACCATGAATTCATGCACTTATGAAAGTTTAACTTTCACATTTCTAGTGTTAATTCTTTTTGTGTATATTTAATAGTACAATGTGGTAGAGGATCTAAGGGCTCGTGGATGGGTCATGAGCTGTTAAAACGAAGACACACATGACTTGAAACGGGAATGGATTAGGGATTTTTGAAGAAAAATAAAATATTCAAATGTTTCAAGATGTTTCATGTCTTTATTTATAGTCGTGACAAAGATTTGCGTTTTCATGTGGACATTTCGAACATTTCTCATTTGAATTAGGCTACTGCCGTGTTTTGATAGGCTAGATGAAATCGATTTCTGAAATCGATTTTGTGTGAGCAAGTACGTGTTTTGGTGCTCGAGTGGTCGCACAAGTAAAAAAGTAAATCAGACTATAATTAACTTCCTTAAAATGTACAGTAAAAACCTGCCCCGGGAAATTAGAATAACTCGTTGGGATACAGGTCGAATTGACTTCCTTATAGACACAAAAGAAGGCGAAACTTGACAGGTGTGACGGCAGTTCAGCTAATCGGTCAGTCGACGCTCAAGAAAGTGCGCTTCACTCCGGATGACCGTAATGGGAGCTTCTCAGTCAACACGCATTGGAGACGAATTCCAGGATTTAGCCGATCAAACTGGATGTGAGTCATATTTATTGTTTTGTTTCTTGATTGCCTGCACTTATTTATGCCTAACCCTGTATTTTATGAAAAAAGAAATAGCTGAAAGTTAATGGACAGTAAAGTGGGCGTGGGGGTACCGCTGGGAAAGATTTGTTTAAGAATCAAAGACCGTATTTTCTCTCGATCTTCTGTGGGGTAAATGTATATTTTTTCCAGCTACAGTTAAAAAGGGTCATAACGTATCCGACAATCAATTGTGTACAACATCATCGAATAATCGTCAGAGTAAACTGTTTACTAAGGCAATTCCAACAGTAATGTGACCAGAGTCCCTCTTTCTGGGTGAAATCAGTGGTTTTCTTTTCCGTTCGATCTTGGACCAGTATCTTATCTTCTGCACCATAAACGTTCCCCAGCAGACAGGGTCAAAGGTCTTGTCCTTACAAAATACCTGTAAAATGATTGACAGAAGTATAGTATGTTTCTATTGTATTATAATTGTATTATTTAACGTTATCCACCAATGAGCCAAAACATTTGAGGTAGAGGCTAGGGCACATGTAAAGGTCTGGTTATTAAACGGTTAGAGAATAATCAGTTCTCATAGTCAACGTATTGCATGCAAGAGAGATGGGCAGGAGAAAAGAACTGAGTGACTTTGACAAGGACTAAACTGTGATGACCAGATGAATGTGGCAAGGCTCGTGGGGTGCTATCGGTCAGCACTGGTGAGTACCTAGCGACAGTCGTCCAAGGAGGGACAAATCACAGGCCAGCGACTGGGAAGAGAGAGCACCAATATGCAAACATCACATCACTTTGGCTTGTCGGTGTATATATTTCTTGTTTTTATGGATGTTTTGGAACTTTTTGGACCCAAAGTTTGACCCTGTCACCTATGTGTGTGGTCAGTCATGCTGTTTACAACCAGTCACTAAAAACAACTCAAGTCAAAACTCGTCACAGGCTATAATAAGCCTGCAATTGAGCAATGTGTACTCACTGTCTGACAGAAAACCTCGAATTAGTCATCATTGCTACTGTTATGCTCTTGCTGCAAGTGTTCATCAGCTCACAAATACAAAGAATCGTTGCCTCACGAACACGCCCAGAGGACAGCACCCAAACAAACCATGACTGCTCCTCAACAAACACAACAAACGGGCGCACTCGACAGCTTTAGAGAAGAGGTTTAGGGTTAGAAGTGAGCCAGCTAAAGTCCCCTGACGTGACCGTGCAGGAGACGGGTGTGTGAGGTGCGGTGTTTGGGGGTGCGTCCGAAACTCCCTGAGAATGTATGGCTGCTACGGATCTCTGGGTGTCGAGCAGGGTTTCCAGGAAATATAGGCAGAACAGGTTTCACCTGCATGGGGGCTCGGGGTCAGCATAGACTCCGCCTTCTGAATGCCAAAGCTCTGCATCTTGGAAATGGATACAAGGTTTGGAGAATTGTTGTGTTGAAACCTCCTACTAAAGTCATTTAGGTCATGAAATGAAACAGCAAGTGAATGATTGACTGATACCCTTTGAAAAGTAATGAAACCGCATCAGCTAACGCTGTTTCCTTATCCGTTAGTTGATATGATTGTGTTCACACTCCAGCTTGTTGAATTAGCCATATTTGGTCACTTTAAGTGGCGGAACCAGACTTTTATATATGGGGTGGCCAAGGGGCGGCCAGGGCTACTTCAGGGGGTCCACAGACCAAGACTGAAAATGTGTGTGTAACCTTAGTCTGGAATCTAAGCGTGAGGGTCTGTGTAAAGGTGTAACAGTGAGTAAGTGACTCACTTATGAAACCAGATAGATCAATCTATCATCAAAAAGGCCCTCTACATATGAGACACAGCTAAAACAAAACATGTCGCTCGTAAAATACCTCTCTGCAAGTCATTTTTTCCGTTTACATTCTCTGCGTTCACACCGCTAAGCTAACTGCACAGTGTGTTTGTTTTCAGTCTCTCTGGAGCAGATTGTTAACCTTCACAAGAGATTTAAACAACTGAGTGAGAACGAGGAAACGATCAGGTAACTCCCCTTGTGGACCCTTCACAAACACTGCTGACAGTCCATCAGGCTGGATGACACTGTTTCCATAAGGCAAAACATACACACACACTCACACACACTGTTGTCAGTCATCCCGTGAATATGCTCTGGTGTAACAGTAGATGACACATTCTCTTGCTTTAAAAAGCCACACATTCCTTTTCTTTAAAAAGCAACAGCAGACAATGCTGCCCTATGACAATACACAAGCTCCAAAGATGATTGGCCCCTGGTAGAGGCTTGGAGGGATATAAGGTCTGGTAGAGGCTGGGGATATAAGGCCTGGTAGAGGCTAGGAGGGATATAAGGTCTGGTAAAGGGTGGGGATATAAGGTCTGGTAAAGGGTGGGGATATAAGGCCTGGTAGAGGCTAGGAGGGATATAAGGTCTGGTAAAGGGTGGGGATATAAGGTCTGGTAAAGGGTGGGGATATAAGGTCTGGTAGAGGCTAGGAGGGATATAGGGTCTGGTAGAGGCTAGGGATTTAAGGTCTGTTAGAGGCTGGGGATATAAGGCCTGGTAGAGGTTGGGGATACAGGCCCTGAAAAGAGCTATCCCTGTGCTATAAACCCAAATGCAAATAATGGTATTTAATCATATCAACAAAGATATGATATCAGTCTCTGTCAACCTACAAACATGTTCTGAACCCATCTCTCATTTCATCAGTAGGGAGAATTTGGAGAGAATCCCTGGCTTGGAGGACAACCCAATCCGGGCTCAGATTATTGAAGCCTTTTTTGATAAAAGGTTTGCACCACCTAAAGAGCTTGATTTGACTTTCCACACACTGCCATTTCTCTTTTCTGGTGGGATTAAATACTTAAAATACATAAAAATGTAATCCTTGAACTTGAATTATCTGCACTGTTTCCAAGTAAGCATCGTACATTTCTCACTTTATCTGGGCTCTTTTTCAAATCGTTTTGTTTCTTGTCTTTTCTTTGTCTATACTTTTTTTGTTGTCTGTAAATAACCTACGCTAAATCATCTGTGTGTTGGTGTGTGTGTGTTGGCGCGTGTGTGTGTGTGTGTGCTGTAGGAACCTGCGCCAGGACGCTGCAGGCTCCCTCCAGGAGATCGGCTTTGCAGAATTCCTCATGGTGATGTCACACTTTCGTCCCCTGCCCCCCAAGGTCATGACCCCTGAGGAGAGGGAACGCCTGAGGAGGGAGAAGCTACGCTGTGAGTAGGAGGCCCCCTCACACCTGCAGCCCTCCAACATGAGTTCAACACCACAGGGCTTTTTCCCCCCAACACATTCAATCTTGTTGGTATATCCTCTCTTTCCAACACCACAGAGTGCTTCGCTAAAATGCCCGGGTCAGCCCCTCTAACCGACCTAAACATCCATATTCTTGTGCTGTCATGAGCAAATACAGGGCTTTATGTCATGAAAATGTTTGTCGTCGTCGTCGTCACCGATGTTTAAATGCTGTCGTGGATTGGATCCACAACGTACAGCGGTAGATTCGAACCTGAGATCTCTGGATCCGCAGTCGCATGCTCTAACCACCGAGCGACACGCATCTCTGCCTTCCTGTTTTCCTGCTTTCAGCACAGCTCAGTCTAGACGAGGCTGGAAGTGAAACCAGCTTCATCCCAGCGGCGCCTCAGAACACAACAAACTCTTAATCAGTCCGCCAATCATGGCGTAGCAAGTCATCCGGTCTGTGTCCTGCGTTGACCCTCCATCTCCCTCCCGCTGACGGACAGTTCCCGGGGGGGGAAGTGGTGGGGGTTAGGTCCCTCCAGGACGGCCCGGACCGGGCCCCAAACAGTCCAGCGTTTGTGAACTAAATGACAACACCGAACAGACGGAAGAATTGACCTCTTGTTTTCCTCCCCAGTTCTGTTCAACATGCACGACACGGACAACGATGGCACCATCACTCTGGAGGAGTACAGGAAGGTAGGGCGACAAACAAACAAACCACACGATACACAAACTCTGCTCGCGTCAAACGTCGCTACTGGGGGCCATGAGCTAGGGGTCGTCCCAGGGACGTCACGGGGGGGACACGCCCGGGGTCATGGTCGCCGACTCATGCCGCCGTGTGTCTGTGGTTCCAGGTGGTGGAAGACATGCTGTCGAAGAGTGGAGATATGGGGCTCCAAACGGCCAAAGCCATCACAGACGCGGCCATGTTGGAAGTGTCGAAAATCAACGAGAGTCACATGGTAGGATGTAAACAGTAATCAGGAAGTATTGTTGACGGGCTACGGTCTGGAACCTGTGGACGTTACGCGTTTTCTCAGGCCCATGTTTCTAACAATCCAGATGTTTCTTGTTTGAAGGGTCCCGATGAGGTCTATGACACGATCACCTTCGAGCATTTCCTAGAGGTTGGTTCTTGCGAGGAGTCATTTGTCGTTCCTTTGCCACAGCGTTGAATCCAACTGACGTTGTCTCATTCTTCCCACAGATCCTGAAAAGTCTCGAAATCGAAACGAAGATGCACATCCGCTTTTTAAACATGGACACTACAACTATTCGTTGTGGAAAATGAGATTTTCTTTCTTAAAAATATACCTATTTTCTGTATGTAGCTGCTGTTTTTAGAAGAAAAAAAACTCTTCATTGAGAAGGAACCAAAAACTTACGTTACTGTTACGTTCATGTAACTATACAATCTGGTTCAGATACTGATTAGTAGTGTACTAATGCACAATATGAAAATACTGTTAATAACTCTATAAAATAACTCTAGGTTTTGGCACCATTATAGCAATAACCCCATCCTATCTTGTGCAATAACACAACCTTATATCTGAACAAAAGACTTTGAATAACTAAATCTAATCGAAGATTTAACTTGAAATACATTTCAAAGCATTTGCAATAATTTATAAGTGAATAAATAACTGTGACATTGATGTGACTGTCGTGATTTATTTGCAAACAGCTTTCTACATAACTGTCAGTTGAAGTTGTTGTCGCTGAACTCATACTCCCAGAATAATCCAGTCTTGGTTCAACTCTGCCTCAATCGGTAGTAAAACAAAAACCCCATGTCCACCACGACAGACAACAGGGCTAAAATCGAGCTAAATCAACTTATTTACATACATTTTCATATAAAAGTTCTCATTAAAAATGGAAAGTATGGATGGAGTTCAGGGATCCAGATGATCCCAGGGTGAACAGTGTGAGCTAGCGTCCAGCCAGGTCAGGGTTCAGTGAGAAGGGTGTGACCCAGACAGTATGTCGTAGGGAACGGCCAGGCCGATGTTGTAGTTATACCCCGAGGACTCCACGTAGTTGGACCGGCAGATGGGCAGAACGTGTTCCTGGGAAACGGAGTCTTCAGAGAAGTCGTAGTGGCAGATGACTCCTCTGTGTCTGACATGAGGATGAACACAAAGGAAGTTAAAGATACAACCATGCCTTCATAAAGAATAGGAGGGGCTTATAGAGATGGGGAGGGGCTGAGAGAGATGGGGAGGGGCTAATAGAGATGGGGAGGGGCTTATAGAGATGGGGAGGGGCTGAGAGATATGGGGAGGGGCTAATAGAGATGGGGAGGGGCTGAGAGAGATGGGGAGGGGCTAATAGAGATGGGGAGGGGCTGAGAAAGATGGGGAGGGGCTAATAGAGATGGGGAGGGGCTGAGAGAGATGGGGAGGGGCTAAAGAGGGCCAGTCACCTGCGGTGGGCTGTCAGGTCGTCGTCGGTGATGCAGGCGCCCCGTGGAGACTTCTCGTCTGGGATGTTGGCCGTTACCAAGGTGCTGGTGGTGAAGCGCACGTGTCTGACTGGGTGCCTGCGGGGGTCAGGGTCAATTTATCATCTCCATGAAGGAAATGTGTCCAGGTACTGTACTGTATCAGCATGAGATAGAGGAGCACCACAGAATAGCCCGAATTGATCCTGTAGATGCTATTAGTAGGTATTATCTACACTGTACACGTATACATATTGGGGAGAGCACACAGGCACTGATTGGTCTATCTAAACCGCCCAGAGACGGAGCTCACCTGTTGTGCATCTCCCACAGCTTGGCGCCCATCCTCATCTCCCAGACACAGACCAATCCCTCGCCTCCGCCACTCACTATCTTCCAATCATCTGCCTGCACGGAGGTCACACCCATGTGGTGGGCGTAGAGCGACGCCACAGAGGATCCGGTGCGCAGGTCAAATACCCTCACCCTGAAACAGAGAGAGGAACAAATCCGTTCATCCTATTAATCAATAAACCGACCAATGAATTAATCAATCGATCAAATGAGCATGTGAGTGCAAGACATGGAAAAAAATGTATGAACTGGAGGGTTAAACCGTCCATTGAAACATCCGTCTTGTCTGATCGTGTGTGCTTGCAATAAAGGAAACACAATAACAGATCTAAACTGCTGTTGTACGGCAAGCCAAACAAAGAGAGGTTACCCCCAGCAACAGCTGGTGACATTGAGCGTCTCTCGCGAACGATCGTATCTGTCGTATAAACAAACATTTAATCACTCGAGCCCCCCCCCCTCGATATCGCTCACCAAACTCTGTCCACCCCCACACACAGCCTCTCCAGCTGATTAAACGCACCTTCCAATGCCTTCATTAAAACAAGAAGGAGGGTTGCTGGAGGCTGCTTTCATGAGGCACACATGCCCAATAGCCCAGAGCTCCATCTGTTCTGATGGGGTGTGTTCCTGGGCCCCTCAGACGCCAGAAGATGACTCCATCCAGGCAGAAGCTTCATTACCAAAATCCAATTCATTTGGTGGGAGAGGTGGGAGGGCTAGACTTCATTTTGCGTTTTTGATGGATAAAGGAAGAAGGGCTCTGTGGCTAAATGAGCATTAGCATCCAGCAGTTAGCCGCGATGCAGAGCGTCTAGACGCCTCAGAGGGCCTTGCGAGGTGCCAGGGTTTCCCCCTCGCAGCAGAGATTAAGACGGGCCGACGCGGACAGGACATCCATCTCGGCCTGGTTCTGAGCTCCACGTCCGCCAAGCTGCCGGTAAACAAAGGAGCGGCCGTTCATCAGCGCCGGTGTTTACCGCTGGAGCGCTCGCCAAGTGACGCCACTGGAAGTGACACGGCCAGTGTCAATGTCCAACTTCCTGCCACCTGACCTCTTGACGGCGGGAGGTCTCTCTCTCTCTCTCTCCTCGCTCTCTCTCTCCTCTCTCCGTCTCTCATCTCTCTCTCTCTCTCTCCATCTCTCTCCTCTCTCTCGTCTCTCTCCTCGCGCTCCTCTCTCTCTCTCTCACTCGCATCTCTCTCTCTCTCCTCTCTCTCTCTCTCTGGAGGAGAGTAGGAACTGTGCTGGGCCCTGGCCCATGGTCAAGGAGGCACGCAAACCCCAAACTTTACACACAAAAGCTTAAGTCTCCCAATCAACAACTCCAAAAAAGAGAGAAATCAATTCCAAGGATTCCATTTAGTTTTTTGGCCCAAAACATGGCGGACGTGTTTTTCTTCTCCAATGTGTAGTTCTAGTGGCGAGGTGGAGGAGGGCTGTCTGTCTCCTGAAGAGCCCGCTCTGCCACCGGGGATGAAAGGCACAGTGAGACATGCCTTTATGTGCCCAAGTTTCATCTTGAACCTGCCAACTCCTACCCCCGACAGCCAGACACCGCTGAGAGGAGAACGGCACACTGTGTGTGTGTGTGTGTGTGTGTCTCTCTCTCTCTCTCTCTCTCTCTCTCTCGCTCTCTTTCTCTTTGTGTGACTTTTTTCTCATTCAGGATGCCAAGCTGCAGATGTGAGAAGTGGTGTGTGTTAGTCTGTTCTGTATTTGTGTGTGTGTTAGTGTGTGTGTGTGTTAGTGTGTGTGTGTTAGTGTGTGTGCAAAACGATCCCGCTGGACAGGGTTGCTTTGTCTGACAGCTCCTAACTCCCGTTGTATCCCACAGAAAAAAGCCCCCAGGTGCTCTTACACACACACACACACACACACACACACACACACACATGCGCACACACACGCACACACACAGTCAAACAAACCAATTAGCCCTACCCCTCAGTGTCTTTCAGAAGCTGTATGGGTGCTTTGTCTTTCAAGGTGAGCTAGAGGAAGGTGTACAGTTTCATTTGGACTGGTTTTCCTGCAGCTATTCTCTGTTGGCTCCTAGGTCCAGCTCCTCTCCTGCTGTGTGTCTGTCGGTTATGGAGCGCGGAGGTTCACAGTGTTCCTGTCAAAACACCTTCTGGCAACACTAAGTCCAGTTCAAATGGCTCTTTGTTAGCCTCTGTGTGTGTGTCTCTTTGTGTGTGCTTGTGTGTGTGTGTGTGTGTGTGGCAGCAGCAGCTCCCCCATACCTGCGGTCCTTGTTCCCACAGGTGAGCAGGTGAGCAGCTTGCTCTCCCAGGCTGACGCAGGTGAAGTCCCCCGCGGAGCTGCCCACGCTCACCTCCGCCTGGCCCGTCTCCAGCCGGTACACCTGCACCTGCGCACACAAACACACGACGTCACTGACCCCCGTCACGACAGGACAGCTCACTGACATGGCCAGACTTAAAGGCAGGGTTGGTTAAGTTTTTTTGCTAACTTCGCCCTTTTTGCTCGAGTTCGAAAGGATTCAAACCAAAACAACCCACCCCAAAGCCACTGACTACTGCCAGGAGGTAGGTAGACAGACACACAGACAAGTCCAATCATTGCATTCGGTCTAAATTGCCGTCCAATCACGAGTGTGACATTACCTACCTTGCCTTTAACTCGAGGGCTCTAACCCGAAAGTGTTCAACTCACTCGAATGCCCATACACTTACACAGGACTGGATACCACAGCAACACACACAACTCAGAGACAGTTGTAGTGCCTGACTGTCTGAAGAGAAACATCACAGCATGCTCAGTGCATGCACAGCCTCTCTCACACACACACACACACACACACACCCTATTTGCTTATTCCATCGCTCAGCTCTCTCTGACTTACGGACCCAGAGCAGAGATGAAGCTTACTGAATAATTCACTGCGTTATCAATCCCCCGAGCTGCCCTTCAGAAGTGTGGCCGGTTAACAGACCTTCGAGGGCCTCGCTGCTAACTAACTGCAGGCTGACATCCTCCAATCAGATGACCCCTCAGCACTCATACAGCCTGTCTGCAGCCTGGGAGATGACCACAAGCACTTCAGTTCCGAAGCCACCGTCTCGTATGACGAACGCGCCGCAAATATTCGACGCCGACGGTCGGTGACGTGCGGCCGCCTCGTCGAACATTTACTCTTCCCGCGGTTCAGAAGAATACTTGAATACGTCATGCACACAGTGTGAGGTGGTAGCTGTCGACATGCCGTTTGACGAGGAGTTTCGTCGCATCGGTGTGAAGTCGTTCAAAGGGGTTCGGGATGACAAATGAGCATTTGAAGCGAAGTTCGCTTGGTTGTCTCTCGATGACAAGAAACGTTCTTGAAACGGGGGGGGGGACGGGGGACGTGACGTCATGTCGACCTGCTCTCATTGGTTGATCGGCGACAGCCGTCGTCTCTTGAGATGGAACGTCTCACCGCCAGTCTGGCAAAACGGTCGACAAGTAATGAAAGTGAAGGATACAGAAAACTGGCCGGGAGGAAGACCCACCGACAGACGTGAGCGAGGACTGGATGGAGAGAGAGAAGGGGTATGGGAGAAAGAAAAATGGTCGAGAGAGAGAGAAAGAGAAAGGGAGACAGACAGAGGGTGAGAAAGAGAGAGACGGAGAGGAGAGAGAAAAGAGAGCGACGCAGTGAGACAAAGAGAGAAAGAGACAGGAAAAAGGAGGGAGAGAGAAAGAGACAGAAAGAGAGAGAAATAGAGAGAGAAAGACAGTGAGAGATACAGTGAGAGAGACAGTGAGAGAGACAGTGAGAGAGAGAGAGAGAGAGAGAGAGATGAGAGAGAGAGAGAGAGAGAGAGGGGACATGATGTAAGGTTTGTCTGGGAGCCAGACGTGGAGTGTCTGTAGCCAGGCCAGTCCTAATGGTGAGGTGCCCCGGAGCCACGCCCATCTCCCACACTGGACTCTGAACTCACAGCTTGATGTGATTAGAACAGGGGAGGGAGGGGGACAACTACAACGGTTTGGGGGGGTTTCGATGAATCACCTTTGTTTTGGGAGGGTGCTTGAATTAGCAAGCGGTCCAAAGCAGTCATTATGGTGAGGCGCTGTCGCCGATATGAGACAGCGCACTCTCATTAACCGAGCAGTGATCAGTGTGTTATCTTCAATACAATCCCATTCTGCCCTAGTTATATATTTATGTACCGTGTTTTCTACACACGTAGGCGAATGCAAACTAGATGCTGTCATGCAAGGTTTCATTCGATGTTCTTACTGAGCTGAGGATACCGTTCTAACATGGACGGAGGTATACAAGCCTTTCACAGAAGGTATGTCACTTTAATGAGAAGGAATGATGTTTGTCTGTACGTGCGGGCGTGTGCATGTGGTGTGGTGTGTGTGCATGTGCATGTGTGTGTGTGTGGTGTGTGTGTGTGTGTGGTGTGTGTGGCTGTGCGTGTGTGTGTCTGCGTGTGTGTGTGCGTCTGTGTGTGTGTGTCTATGTGTGTGTGTGTGTGTGTGTGTGTGTGAGGATATGGTGCCCAGTGAGCAGATGCCCCACTGCCCCAGGTCTGCTGGCAGGGGACAGGACTGGTAATGAGAACCTGGAGAAGCACTCTGACCATGGCACACACACACACACACTCACAAGCCCACACGCACTCACACAAACGCACAGGCACACACTCACACAAATAAACCTAGAGCCACAGACAGAATGACAGCGCGCACAATTAAACACAGAGAGCAACAAAGGCTCAAATCGAAGACTGAAGCTGTAAACACAACGCAGTGCTGAACCCAGGCACACAGGTGCAGCTTTGTAGGTAAGCTTTGCTTTACAGCAACAACAAAAAGACATAGAAAAGATTTGAAAAAAATCACTGAAAACGTGCCATACATTTGAGGTGTTTTTTTGAACGCGTTAAATCAGAGTTCAACAGAAATCCACACTACATTGTGGCAGTTGACTCTGGCATGAAGAGGAGAGATTTTCCTGGTTGCCACCTCAGTCTTCTTCGACAGGTTTTAATTAGACATATGTCCCCTCTCTTGTTCAACACGACGACACCACTCCGACTCACTCGATTTTGCTGGCAACTTTGACTTCCTCTTCACAGTATGAAATGGATGTCAAATACGAGATGTCGACCTGTTAGGCGGATTGAACCCTGTGGGGGTTTTTTACATTTAATGAGACCGAATGTGGATGTCATCAAACGTGAGAATCATAAATTGGCTTCATTTGGAGATTCAGGCGAATCTGGGCAAAGCAGTCCATTCAACTTCAACTGAGGTCATATTTGCGGTTTCTACTGCAACAACCTTGTTCTCTGCGACTGTCTACCAGCAGAGCTAAGTGCTGCTTCAGCGCTACCTCTGTCACCGTAATGGAATGATGTCACAGGGCTGGCACTGCCAAGGGCCTGTCCAAAACGCAGACAGAGAGAGAGAGAGAGAGAGAGAGAGAGAGACACAGAGAGAGGGGGGGGGGAGAGACAGAGGGGAGAGAGAGAGAGAGAGAGAGAGAGAGAGAGAGAGAGAGAGAGAGAGAGCATGAGAACAAGATGGAGTGAAAAATAGAGGGGAAACTAAGCACACGAGAGAGAGAGAGAGAGAGAGAGAGAGGATGACAGAGGGAGACGGAGAGAGTGAGAGACAAAGAGGAGAGAGGGAGAACGGCCACTCCTTAATCACTTGTCGAACTTCACTTCCCAGATCCGTGCCGCAGACCAAACATCCCAACCCAGCGAAGCAGTGCGGAGGCCAGACCAGTCTTGGGTTGAAGTACCCTGACAATCATGAGGACTGACGACTGACTGAGAACTTCATCCAAATCCAAATTCACCTAGCTACCTCCCCACAGTCCCTAGTCTCCACACCGTGATGTTAAGTAGGCTAAATAAAGCCATACGCCCCCACAGGAGTCGGGGTCCTTAGAAACATCCCGTAATTAGAAACAAACATGGGCTTCTTTGGGAGTCAGAGACGATGGGATTTAACTGAGGGCTAATTATCTCCATGCCCAAGAAGAGCTGGGACACTGTCCTAGTCCCCCAGTACTCACTCCAGTCCCCACTAGTCCTCTCCCCAGTCCCCCCAGTCCTCTCCCCGGTCCCCCCAGTCCTCTCCCCAGTCCCCCCAGTCCTCTCCCCGGTCCCCCCAGTCCTCTCCCCAGTCCCCCCAGTCCTCTCCCCGGTCCCCCCAGTCCTCTCCCCAGTCCCCCTAGTCCATTAGTCCTATCAAGATCATGATACCTCCTCATGTCCCTTGAGCCCATAACACCCCTGACAACTTCTTCACACAAAAAACTCACACCTGTACCTGTACAAAGGAATACACTTACACCTGTACCAGGAAATACACTCCTACATGTACCTGTACCAGGAAATACAGTCACACCTGTAACAGGAAATACACTCACACCTGTACCAGGAAATACACTCACACCTGTACCTGTACCAGGGAATACACTCCTACCTGAATTGTCGTTCGAGTGAATCCGAACAAACTACATTAACCAACCTTGTTTGCCTCCATCGTGCATGGCCCAGCCACTGCTCTTGAGCCCCAGTGCAGCCTGGGAGTTGGAGGCGTCCAGGCAGGTGACGGGGTGTCCATAGACACAGTGGAGAAGGCGCGGGTCGGCGTGCCGGGAGGACAGCGTGAACACGCTGTCGTCTGCAGACAGGACAGCCAGGGGCTGCTCTCTCTGCCCTGGCACCAGCACCACACGCTCCACCTAACACACACACACACACACACTGGGAATAAGTCTTCATGTAGCAGTAGCTGCTGTAGTAGTAGCAGCTGAATGCTAACT
Source organism: Mallotus villosus (assembly GCA_903064625.1). Taxonomy (NCBI): domain Eukaryota; kingdom Metazoa; phylum Chordata; class Actinopteri; order Osmeriformes; family Salangidae; genus Mallotus; species Mallotus villosus. The sequence continues at coordinate 187,150 of CAEFZP010004673.1, read as the reverse complement.
GTGGCTAAATGCTAAATCCCCAAGCCTGTGCTATAGTAGTGGGAAACTCACAGGCTTGGGAAGCCGAGCCTGGACCAGGGTCTTCCAGTAGCCACGCTGGTCAGGCTGGTCCAGACGGACATCCACCCCAGTGGCGGAGGCCAGGGTGGGGCTGTCTGGGCTCAGGGCCAGGGCGTGGACCCTCCCCACACTCTGGTAGTGAAAGACGGGCTCCCCTCCAGTCTCAGCGCTCCACACCTCCACAGAGTCTACACAGGGGAAGGAGTATGGATAAGAACTTACCATAACTCAATTCAATTCAACTTTATTAGCATGACAATTCTGTGTTAACCCAATAATGACAACATTTGAACATGTTTCAATGCCAGATCTAAAACAGGAACAACTTCTCTCAGAGAACAAGAGATCGATCCAGTACAAATGTAAGAACACCATATGTATGTGTTCTAACAGTTTGAACAGTTTGAATGATCGTAGTATTACTCATGTGTAAAGGGTGTTATTTGCGTTCGTCCGGTCAGACTGACCGTCCAGGTAGGCGGCGGCGGCCAGAGTCCGGTTCACCTGCACGAGGGTGACCTGAGGCCTGGGAGCGGCGCTGCAGTCCAGGGAGCGAGGCCTCAGGTAGGACGCTGCGCAGTCCCAGTGTAGCGTGTCCCACAGCCGGACGTCCCCCGAGGTGTACCTGCGGGACGCACGCGCACCGATGTATTTACCTAACCCACCAACCTCTCTCTCTCTCTCTCCCCGGTGAGCAGGCTTGGGTTATAGCTCTGTGTGATGCTGACGGGACTTCCACAGACAGAATCACAACTCACCCCCCCCTCCACACACCACCACCTCCAGCCCCTCTTCCCCCCTACACACTCTGAGCAGGCATCTGCTCCCCTGTCTGAGGTAGAAGGTGAGAGAAGGGGAGAGAGAGTGAGAGAGAGAGAGAGAGATGAGAGAGAGAGAGAGAGAGAGAGAGAGAGAGAGAGAGAGAGAGAGAGACACCAGCAGCCAGGGCGACGTCGGAGGCAGCGACACCCCAGCTGACATCAAGGCTGTCGTGATAACAGGAAGTCAATGAGAGGAAGCTCTTGCCTAACGCACCGTCTCCATGCCAACAAACAACAGGCAGCCGACAACTACGTGTCAGCTGACTCTACAACTTCAGACGTACTCAAATGTCTCTCAGTGACGAGATCGGGCTGAACAAGCCGACAGGGCTTTGCTGTGACCAGACAAAGGTCAAAAAGAGGCCGGAACACTGACAGAGGTCATTTAGGAGTGGAGCGAATCAATGGGCGTAGCCTGAGCAACATCGCCATGTCACTTCAGCCACCCTGCAGCTCAACTCCAGTTCTTACCCAGCCACCACAAAGTTGTCACAGGAACTGACATCACACAGTATTTTCCCCAGCTCAAACTGCAGCTGGCTGATGGATCCCACCCGGTTCTGCAGACAAGAAGAAGAATTTAGTTTCATCACTGAAACCACAGATATCCCCATGTTTGTATTAACATACAGCCTGAAACATTTGAGCCTGACTGGACACTAAAAAGCCCGTCGTTATCCTAGCATGCCTTAGCTAGCTTCCCTGGACTCACCTTCCAGTTGGAGTTGACCGTGTGGTCAGAGAGTTTGCAGTCTCGGAGGGTGCTCTTCCAGGAGGGGGAGTCGGACACGCTGGCCTCTCTGTGATAGCCCTCCTTCTGGCACAGCCTGTACCACAGCACGCTGTCCTCTGCTAGACACCCCCACGCCTTGCTCACCTGCGCGGGCATGGAAGTCAAACGAAAGGTCGGCGAGAATGTTCAGGCGAGGGAAAAGAAACGGCTCTGGGGAACGGAGCGTTTTCAGTGTTTACCTGGGCGCATCGTCCAAGCTCGGTCCGGTTCAGGTACTGGAATATCTTCAGCGCTAACTCGTACGGTAGCTCCACGTCAAAGAATGGAATGTCATTGACCTCATTCTGTAAAACAAAGTGTGTGTTATGTATAATACCCAGTTTAAACCCAAGGCACTATTTTATGAAACACTGTTACCTGATAATAGTGAGATGTGCGCGCAGTGATATGTGTGTAGAACTTAACGGTGAACAGTAAAGCCACGGTAACTGTATGGTTAACCATGAATTCATGTGTCTTATTACTTTTGTTATGGTAAATACAAAACAGTATGTGTGAGTTGGGGGGTGGGTGGGTGGTGGTATGTGGCGCTATGCAGATAAAACAAGACTACTCCTATAAGCACAGTTTATAGTTAGACAACAACCTCGTTATCCTACCAGGTCTTGAATGAATTGGTCCACAAGTTTCTCGCTCTTCTTGACTTTGCTCTGTGGTTGTGTTGGCATGGAGTTTTTCTCACGCTGGGATTGCCTCTTCCTTCGCATCCTCTCCTCGTGAATCCTGTCCATCAAGGGACTCGTCCTTCCATCCAGCAAGCCCTCAGCTATCGACACATACTGGGGCTGGTCCTGGTGTTTTCCCAGCCGAGGATGACAGCCCACCGTCGTTCCCCGGTAATGATGATGGTGACCTCGGGCTACTTTCCTTGATGCTGCTCCGTTGTGGAGATGCAGTGTCAGCATCATGCCTACCGGTTTCTGGTTGACTTCTGCTTTGAGAGAAATCTTCAAAATATCTATTTTTACAGTCCTTCCGATTTGGCTGAAGATTATCTCTAGGAGCAGGGGAGTCCGAATGGTCGCTTTTAGTCGTCAGTTCTTGCTTCCAACTCTCTCTGAAAGCTAACAATTCATCTTCCGCCATGATTTAGATGCAAACATAAAAATACTAACATTGACTTTGACCGCAGCCTCTTGTAAACAGTAAATCCTCAGGTTGGGGATAATGTAAACATTGGATTGTTTTTAAGTTACGCTGCTTGAAAACAACACTAAAGAGACACATTAACCGAAGCAGTTCTAAAGCAAAAACAGTCCGACTTGGCTCCGTTCATAAATAACTTCGTTCCGCCTGTTTAAATTCCGCAGACTTTATTATAAGGGCAGCGTTTACACATTTAGATTCATAGGCCTATGAATATTGGGTTTAAACAAATAATAAACGAGCCACAATAAACTTGAAAAGTATTCAAATTTAAGGGCTGCTATGGTGGTGTTGCTGGTTTCACATTTCCGAAAAACTTTTCCCTCGAAAGCTCTCGACTCCCATGTCTGATATTTCAAAGTTTAAAATGATTTAGGAAGTAGGGACATGAATCAAAATAATTTATTAGAGAACTAAAAAATAAAAAATAACATTAATTCGGCATAACTACCTTTAAACGTGCATGGGTTAAACATTTAGACATCTCCATGTTTGAACTAAATATAAAGAATATCGATTTTTGGAAAGTTATTTTGTCTTAAAAAGACATTAGAACTATAAGCGGCTGAAAACATCACCATACCTCAAACGTGTTGACTTTCAGAACTACTGTGCTCTAAATTGTGAAAGTCCCTTCGGAGGCCAGCAACGAGAGGAGCGTTTCAAGAGTTAATGATTATTTCTCTCTTTTGGGAAAAGATGATGTAAACCACCACACCATGTGACACTTTAATGAATAATACAGTACATAGCGAGAGAGGGAGAGAGAGAGAGAGAGAGAGAGAGAGAGAGATGAGAGAGAGAGAGAGAGAGAGAGAGAGAGAGAGAGAGAGAGAGAGCGAGAGAGAACGAGGGAGAAAGAGAGAGAGAGAGAGAGAGAGAGAGAGACAACAAGAATTAGATTTGATCCGGACAGCAAGGGGATCATATTCCAGGAGACTGAAGAGAGAGTGGACAGGGACATTAAACAACTCCCGCGGTTTGGTAAACATGTGCTGGCTGCCGATAGATCAGTCGTTATCTTTGACCGGCGACTCAGTCTGTGCCCATGAAGTACCATCACCGTGCTCCGTGACACAGGCAGCCGCTTTCCGACTGAGGCGGATCGGAGACCAGTTGGAGAAAAGCTGGACCATTGGGAACCGTAGATCGAAAGAGACCATGGAGTTACATGGACCGTTACACTTGAACAGCTTCGTGCACACAGCAATACATATCACTGTCCTCATCCTCAGCATGACAAAGCGACACCTGTAGGCGCAAGTTCTCACGACGGTGAAACCAGCAACAGGTAGCTATACGCATTACAGGTGTTCAGGTTATAGGCTAAAGACTGTCTGCACACTGGAGTAATACCTACAGTATATTGCATTGCAATGGTCTGGTCTGGACTGAGAGATTTGATTTAGGCTTGTTGGTAGATTATGTTTTATAGTGAAAGCAAAATGCTTCAACAAGAACGGATTTATTCATGTACATTGAAACTTTGATCCAACACAGATGGCGCCTTCAGCATTCCAACTCGGAGACGTGGGGGTGTCCGAATATTTGGATCAGGACAAAGAGCTGCTGTCCAGCGGGCTATGGTGACTCACCTGGAGACAGAACCGCTTCAGGAATCGGAAGAAATCCGTTTGGGAGCAAGAAATAATCTTTGAACTATTCCTTTGTCAAGCAAACGACGATAGTGCTTTGACAGAGGTGAGACTGGCCCAATATTTAATTCACTTACTGTCATTCGATGATGACGGCATGGTTTGGGTGTGAAACAATGTTGACAAATTGTACTCAAATCAGTCGAGCCACTCACGCATTAAGGCTAGCTCCTTCTCTAGGTGATGTCATTGTCCCCAGACGTCCGCGAGGGGAAAATCTTACGAATTAAGCCTTGGCACACAACTCTCAAGGCCACTTGACTGAAAAATGCAATATTGATTTAATATAAATACCTGTATGTTGCGCATTTCTTGCAGATGCCTTTCTGTACTTCTGTACTGTACTGTGCTTTTCTGTACTTGTGCTCATTGAAGAAATTGCACTGTACATGTTGCATAAGCTACTCTAATCAGTCTGAGAATGTGAATGCGTGTAAAACTCGTCTGATAATTAGGCTGCATTATCCTTTTCGTCAGATAGGGCCTAAATGATGTGATTGTCAAACAAATATTGCCAATGGGGGCAAAAATCATTAACTGTGTAACATTTGGGACATTTTGTAAGAAGCTTGAGATTGTAATTTGATGGCAGTGTTAAGGCAGATATTAAGTACGAAGTGAGAGTTGTACATAATGGCATGCTGTCCATGTTTCCTGTATAAGCTGGTATCATACTGCTGCACAACTTGCAGTTGTGCATGTCTTTTATATACCCATTTCTTATTTATAACTTTTGAAAAAAAAACATTGTGCATATATAGTGCACTCTAGATAATAAAATGTTCCCAAAACCTTTCTGCAATTGTGCTTGTTACACAAATGAAAACATACGTGACAACGTGGCAAAATGCAATGGTTTAATTAAAGTAAAAGTAACAATTCCTTAGACACTCCAATCACGTCAGCTAACTCCTAATAAGTCGTGCCCTTAACAGCCAGTTACGTCCGTATTCCCGGCAATCACCCGTTATTTGGATACGCTTCCATCCTACAGGTGAACAAGAATGATATATCTACACTGAGGTGACCCTACTTAGTATGAAACATGATTATAACACGTTTAGATCAAATGTTGCTGAAATGTAACACCTAGAATGGACGTACAGACTTGCGTGTGTATGTGTGCATATATGTGTGTGTGTGTGTGTTGCTAGTAGATCTGAAAGTGTGCGGAGGTGGTGCCGTCCTTCCAGCAGCGCAGGGTCTCCGTCACCGAGGAACGACAGAGGGGACAAGCTCTCTCCCTGTCGAACCACAGACACATACACTCCTCGCAGAACACGTGCTGAGGAAACACACACACACACACACAAACAGGTTGACCAATTCTCGCGCCAACTCACTTTCGAATACAGCAGATCATTCGTCAAGCCCTCCTCAGCCAGCTCACCTGACAGTGAAGAACGAGTGGCTCCCGGAAGTCACCCTGACAGATGGCACACACGTCTCCCGCCTCACTGCACTGCTGACTGCTAGCCCTCTGACCATAGCTCTGACCGGGAGGAAGAGACGCCACAGAGAGACAGAGAGGGAGACAGAGAGACAGAGAGGAGACAGAGAGGGAGACAGGGAGACAGAGAGACAGAGGGAGACAGGGAGGGAGGCAGACAGGGAGACAGAGAGGGAGACAGAGAGACAGAGAGGGCGACAGGGAGACAGAGAGGGAGACAGAGAGACAGAGAGGGAGACAGAGAGACAGAGAGGGAGACAGAGAGACAGAGAGGGAGACAGAGAGACAGAGAGGGCGACAGGGAGACAGAGAGGGAGACAGAGAGACGAGAGGGAGACAGAGAGACAGAGAGGGAGACAGAGAGACAGAGAGGGAGACAGAGAGACAGAGGGGAGACAGAGAGACAGAGAGGGACAGAGAGACAGAGAGGGAGACAGAGAGACAGAGAGGGAGACAGAGAGACAGAGAGGGAGACAGAGAGACAGAGAGGGAGACAGAGAGACAGAGAGGGCGACAGGGAGACAGAGAGGGAGACAGAGAGACAGAGAGGGAGACAGAGAGACAGAGGGAGACAGGAGACAGAGAGGGCGACAGGGAGACAGAGAGGGCGACAGAGAGACAGAGAGGGCGACAGGGAGACAGAGAGGGCGACAGAGAGACAGAGGGCGACAGGGAGACAGAGAGGGCGACAGAGAGACACAGAGAGACAGAGAGGGGACAGAGAGACAGAGAGGGCGACAGGGAGACAGAGAGGGCGACAGGGAGACAGAGAGGGCGACAGGGAGACAGAGAGGGCGACAGAGAGACACAGGGAGACAGAGAGGGCGACAGAGAGACAGAGAGGGCGACAGGGAGGGAGACAGAGAGGGCGACAGGGAGACAGAGAGGGCGACAGGGAGACAGAGAGGGCGGCAGAGAGACACAGGGAGACAGAGAGGGAGGCAGAGAGGGAGACAGAGAGGGAGACAGAGAGGGAGACAGGAGGGAGACAGAGAGGGAGACAGAGAGTCAGAGAGGGATGCAGAGAGAATCAAAGAGGATGAGAGAAGCAGAGCAAAAGAGAGTGAGAGACAACAGGGTAACGATTACACACTGCGAGTGAGCGGCGCACTTCACCCAGAGTGGGGGGCGATGGAGCCAGAGTAGAGACATCCTACCTGGGAGCTGCACAGCACGGCCAGGGCCTTGCAGAGGGACGACACGCGCCCGCAGAGGTCAAAGGACTACGAGAGAGAGAGGGGGAGACAGAGATAGAGAGAGACAGCAGAACACAGGCACGCACACACTTTTCATTACCGCGGCGACTTACGTCAGCAGTACCAACTTCTTCAACATTTTGTCTTGTGGTTTTGGCTGTTTGCGTCTTAACCCCATCCACCACATCCTTTGAACTGGGTGACTCTGAGGGAGGCTCTATTCTGACCACCCCCCCCACCCTCCTCTCACAATGAGTAGTGAGTGTATATCTGATCGAGATGTCTCGCTCACCCACCCGTTTTACGTTTCTTTTCCACAAACTTTCCACAAACTCTTCGACGCATGCAAGCAACACACACACACTTACACAAACTGAAAACATGCGCTTGGAACCCCAATGTCAACAGAAACGGTTTCAGAGATGGTAGAAAACTAACCATGGGTTGAGCCATCAGCAAAACTCCACATTACAGAGCCTGTAGGTGCACATCTGCTTGTACCAGACCGTACCAGCGTCCTCCAATTAGAACTGTGCAATTCAGATCCTTGATTATCGGCTACCCTATTGCACTAGCCATACCGCACTTTGTCTAAAAGGGTCATGGATACAAAGATTCTAAGCGGGGCTCCCTTACCTTACACAGGCTGTATATGATGATGAGCATGGCTTCCAGGAAGTAGCTGTTGGTTGGCTCCTCCCCCAGGAAGTAGCGACACCACAGCTGGATGGGAACCAGGGCCCGCAACAGCTGACTGAGCTCCTCCATCAGCAGGTACACCTTACCCTGGGCATACACACACACACACACGTACACACACACACACAGACCCACCCCAGCACATACATAAGCACACATATACACACACACAGGCACATGAGCACACATATTCACACACAGACAGATGCACACACACACATACACGGACACACACGGACACAGAAACACACTCACAGTTAGTCAGACGTCATTAACAAACATCAGTAACGACCGTCGAGAAATAACAAAAACAAGGAGTGAAGTGAATAGAGGGACAGAGAAGACTGGAGAATCAACAGAAGAAAACTTCTCTCTCTTTCCCTCTACTGCCATCTCTTCATCTCCAGACTAACAACTCTTGCTCTGCACCAGCCCAGTCTGGACACAGTCTCTGGAAGGTTCTCTAGCTTCACCAGCAGTGAGACGAGAGACAGCTCAACTGGCCTTCCACCCGGCGTGCCTCCCGACCCAACATGGCCGCCGTCCAGGCCTCAGCCTCCACCCAAGCACGCTGTCGGGGAGACGCTTTGCACCACCTGCTCCCCACACAGCTCAGCCCTGGCACGGCGCGGGCACACGTAGAGCCACATAGAGCAGTCTCCACCAGCCAGGCTTCCTCTCCCGTACCCCTGAGGCAGGGAGGCAGGAAGGAAGGGAGGCAGGCTCTACTCAGAACCTGGAGCTCTCCCTGCGCCCCGCTAACGACGATCCAAGAGCCAGAGGTTAGCCAAACAAGACGGCCCAAAGCGAGGGTCGGGATTCCCTGCGGCCCCGGCGAGCCCCCAGCATCCACGCTGTCTTTCCTGGGTACAAGCTGACAGTGATGGATGAGCTTCGGCTCAGACCAGAGGAGGGGAGTAGGGGGTCTACGCTAACAGGCTATTCATCTTCCCCCACCCAGCCGCCCCCGCAAAAACGCATGTGGAACCAACCGCTGGATACGAGCCAACCGCTTCCTGTGTATACCACTTCCTGCTCGTCGGGCTTTCATTAGCGCCGTCGACCTCTTGGCTCCTGACTGGCTGCCAGCCTGGCGGTGAGGCCGGGCTGTCACCAGGCCCGGCACGGATCGCTCCGCGGCGGGAGCGCGTTCTCATTTTCGCATCCACTTCCAGGTGGAGCTGTAGGCTATTAAAACGACATTTCCCTGGAGCCACAGACTATTAAAACTACATTTCCCTGGAGTGGAACATCACTAGTGGGGGCTCTAATGAGCAAAGGAAGGATTCGTGACGTTAAAATAAAAAAGCTAAGTTGAGCTAACGCAGCGCAGGCTAATGTACCTGGTGGCCATCCTGAGAACTGCAGCATGCCGTGCCATGCTAACACTACTACTTGCGCCTGACCAGACTTGCAGTTTATGGCTCACGTGAGATCATTAGACAGTCCTCCGCTGGATGCAGTAATGAGACAGAATGGCTGACTGTGCAGCCATTACATCATCGGGGGTGAAAGAGGGGCCACCAGGGTTCAATTCAGGTTGTGGGTGGGGGTGTGGAGGGTAGACTAGCAGGGTTCAGTCCAGGTTGGGGGTAGAGGGGTGGGACTAGCAGGGTGCAGTCCAGGGAGGGGGGGGGTGGTTTACTACCAGCACACCTAATGTGTGGGCACTGGACATGCCACAGAGGTCAAGTACAAGGTGGAGGGATGGTGAGTGGAGTCAGGGATGTCTAGAGCATCAGCAGCCACCAGATTGTGTGATGTGCATGCGTACGTGTGGGGTGGTGAGCAGTAATGGGCTAGCCCCACAGGGAGGGATGACCTCACCCCCTGCACCCCCCAGGGAGAAATGAGCTCAGAGGCAGGCTGGTCTCTGATTGGTCTGTTTATCAGCGGAAAATCTAATCCGAATCGCACTCTGTGACCCCAGGACGAGAGCTAAACCTTTACGTAGATTCAACACCAAAACATTGGGTCACGCGCACACACACACACACACAAACACTTTAGGCCACACACAACCTGTCTACAAGCAACAACACACATACACAAACTGTGACCCTCAAGGAAATAAAACCCTATGAATATAAAACAGCCAACTCAGTTTGCTACTGCCCAAGGTCCGCATTTCAGAAAACCTGGGAGATTCTTCCATCAGACTGCACACATGCACAGACGAATGATCCTCCTCATCATCATCATCATAACCTTTTCATCATGCAAATCGGCGGAAGAGGTAGGAGAGAGTGAAGAGATAGAAGAGAGAAAGAGATTGGAAAGGTAGAGACAGAAAGAAAATAGAGAGAGAGAGAGAGAGAGAGCAGAGAGCAGAGAGAGAGAGAGCGAGAGAGAGAGAGAGAGAGAAGAGGAAAGAAGAAAGAGAGAGATATGCTCTAACCCTTGATTTGAAAGCCAGGAAGATTTTGGGCAGAAACAGGATGAAGCATTTCAGGCCGATGGTGAAGAACTTCAGGATAAAATCAGTGAGGCCCACGGCCCAGATTAGACTGAAGAAGTCAAAGTTGTTGATGTTGGGCTTTGCAAACATGAGGCTAGGGGCAAAGGAAGAAAGAACACCATCTTAGTTATGGGATAACCAGCAAAAGCACCGTTTTGAAAAGGCAGGAAGTAATGGAGGAATAGTATGTTGAGGTCAGTTCACATACTTAGACAAACAAGCGTACTGTGTACGTCACTAGAGATGAAAACATCTTCTAAATGACCAAAATGTAAAGGTAAACAGACGACAGAAAAAACAAAGAATAACAATAAGGCTAAACTTCATCCTAACGGGAAAGGTCAAATGATAAATAGATACTGCATACTCACAGAACAAGAGGGCACATTGCAACAGACACCTAAGGAATGTGGAAATAATAAAGAGTACATGAACTCAAAGACAAAACGGAAAAGAAAAGATACGACGTATACAAAAAAACACGTGGAGGGTTGGACAGATGCAAAACAAACCAGAGGGGAACAGACCACATTGCTGCCCTGCGGGCCTGACAATGGGTCGAAATCAAACTACAAATCCCATTTGGATTTGTCGTTTGATTCGCTGATCCTCTACCTGTTGTACAGCTCCTCGGTGCTGAAGGTGTAGTACACATACACAATGTTCCCAGCCAGGAAGATCTGGATCCAGACAGTCATCAACACTGACCTCTCCTCCTAAACACAAAACACCCCCCCTCCCTCGTTTAACACAGCCTGACAGCTTAGCATCTCTACACAGAAACACTGAAAGGATGGTTCCATTTACCCGGAGGGAGACCTGGTGTTTGAAGCTCGAGTTAGCGAAGGCGAACGTGCTGGCCATGCCGACACACACGGCGATCCCTGCCCGAAGATAAGAGAGAGGGTTTTCACACACCCGCCGGGCCGCAGTCAACATGATCATCATCAAACATTGTGCCCCGGCTAACACGGGAATCGTGGAGACGTGCGCCGTTACCCAGCTTGTGCTGGAAGCAGACTTTAGCCAGGAGGATGAGGATGAAAGGGAAGCCCCTCTGGAGCCAGGTGACCACCGCCTTCAGCTCCGACAGCGCCGGAGCTGGGGTGGAGGGGTCGTCGGAGGCCTCCTCCCGGCCCCCATGCCTCTCCCCGGGCCCCGCCGAGGTGGAGTGGAGCAGGGAGGAGCGATGCTGGAAGGGGTGGTGGTGGTGGTGGTTGTTGTGGTGGGGTGGGGGCCGCGGCAGGTAGGGAGCCACCTCGGAGCGGCCGCCCTCCTCCCTGGACGAGGCAGTCATCTGGATGAAGACCTCCGGGGAGGAGGCCAGGACCAGGCCGGCCGCCTGGAGGGACGCGGAGGAGACGGAGGGGACCCCCACCAGGGTGAACAGCTGCTGAGAGGAGGGGGAAGGGTCGGGCTTCAGGCAGTCAAACACACCACCCTCGTCCAGGCTGCTCTCAGATCCCAGGGTCTGGCTACGACTTCTGCAGGGTCAGGTTTTGGGAGGAGCGGACATTTACAGTAGGCCTATGCAGTCTCCAAGGAGTGTTTGGCTTCATTACACATGATAAAGTACGTGGTGCACCAGCACACAGGCAGCATGCGTGTTCCCACCTTTCTGGGGGCATTCCCTCCGTGTTGCTGCTGTGTCTCCTCTGCATGGCATCCAGCTCATTCCGGAATCATCCTGTCATGTCGGTAAAGGGAAAACACGTAGACGTTTTGAATGAACAGGCACCTTTGCTAATCACTTCGCTTAATAACGGTCAGGCCAGGGGAGGGGTAGTGCAGAATCAGCCATTACAGCATAATAAGAAAACATAAATAAAGATCACATTATATGTTTTTGATACGAACGTATTTAAATGTATAATTTTAATGATTTGATTCACCTGAATCATATATTTATCGTCGTTTCCTTCTTCTGTTTATGGAGGCATATATAGCAGTATACGGGCTGACTCGATGAGGATGCTTTTCCGGTATGACGACACAGAGACGTGCTTATTGACCAATCAGCGTCTACATTTCGACTGCACCATATCCGTATTTGGACATTTGTTTTGACTGTGGACAGAACGATAAATATCAGCAAATTTCATAAGGGTTCATTCAACAAGAAATGTAGCTGGCTGTAATGCCTGTGGGACATATGCATGTGTGGTAACGTGCTCTTAGATCTATAGTTGCTAATGTGTTAGCCAGTGAGTGACCGTTAGCTAGTGTTAGCTAGCAATCACAGGCTAGTAGTGTAACAAAGCAGTCCTTGTTATCAGAAAAATGGGTTAGCCTTTCTAGCTAAGCATTTGCGGTGCGATGCATTCAGACTAGCTTTCCAAATAAATACATCTGCATAGCTGTCCCCAACAACATACGTTGTCACAAAAATCTTAGCCAACTTAGCCTCATTACTAGTACAGTGCAATTCTCTGGAAGTGGGTGGTCACAAGACTAACCCTACACCGCCATGCCATGGTGCTACGTCGGCTGCTAAGAAAACGCTGGGTTTTAGGGGTCGTTTTTGGACTTTCCCTCATCTACTTCCTAACCAGCACCTTGAAGCAGGTGATTATCAACACTGTTGACCCTTTGTGTTTGACCATGCCACGGTGCGAGGATGCGGTGAGTAGAGATGCTGTCTTGTATCACGGTGCAGGAGGAGAGGACCATACGCGACCGCACACTCCTGGAGGCGAGGGACCCGGACCACCGCATCCCATGGAAGGTCCGCTTTAACCTGGGTAACAGCAGCCGGCAGATCACCCAGTGCAGGAACTCCATCCAGGGCAAGAATCTGCTCACAGATGAATTAGGTGAGTGAATACGTAATATTAGTTTACCTGGACATTATATACAGTAACCCTAAGTCCTGACCTACATATGTGCAAGGTCATACATGTAGGTCAATATATGCATATCAACATATGGATTTTATATATATATATATATTTTTAAAGTAACCTGTTAGCCTAAATAAAGATCCAACCCCATGAACATGTTCCAGGTTACGTGTGCGAGAGGAAAGACCTGCAGGTGAACGGCTGTTGCAACGTGTTTGCTCCCAGCTCCAGACAGTACCTGTGTAAAAGCTGCCTGGCAAACGGCTGCTGTAACATCTACGAGTTCTGCGTGTCCTGCTGCCTGCAGCCAGACAAGGTAGCTATGACAACCTCGCATGAACCTACTACACACCCGTAGGTGTCAGCATCGGTTAAACGTCGACAGGCGTTGAACGTAGCACGGCAAGACTTTTCCCATAAACGGCCGACGGGTGTGACGGGTATCCACTTGAGTTGTTTGCTCATTTGTAGGTGTTAGTGGCAGGGAACAGATCGTGTTACTTGATATTTTGGAGGTTTTGGCGTTCCCCCGTTCCGAAAGAGTCGCACGTTGACTCATTGGTGGATTTGGACCTTTTTCTTGTGAATTGTACCTAATTCTCAGTGAAGTCGCCGAGGAACGGCAGATAGCATCTCTTCTCTCTCTTCTAATCTCCCGCCCCTCTTTCCCCTCCACCCTAATCTCATCCCCTCGCCACCGTCTCTGCTCTCCACCCTTATCGGCGCTCTCATTCGCTCTCTACGCCGCTTCTAACCCCTCCTTATCTCCCATCTCCCGCTCTTCAGCAACCTCTGCTGGAGCGTTTCCTGAACAGGGCTTCCGACGGCTTCCAGAACCTCTTCACCGCGGTGGAGGACCACTTCGAGCTCTGCCTGGCCAAGTGTCGCACGTCCTCTCAGGTACGGCGCACCGCGGCCCCACAGGGGCCCGTTCACATCTCAGTGGTGTTTCCGTGTCGAGCGGGCCCCTAATGATTTTGCCTCTCGAACCCCTCGCGAGGCCATGTTGTTGCAAAGTGTCAAATCCATTTTTTCTCCCCCCCCCGCACAGCTTTGGCAGTTCATTTGCAAACAAATCACTCCCAAAAACAGTCTCAAATAAAAGCTTTGGACAACCCCTTTTTCCCCCCCCTGTCAGTATAATCCGATATGTCACTTGCTCATACACAACATTTTTGAAGTCCTCCTTAGATTCAGATTCAGATTCAGATTTTATTTGTCACATACACAATACATTGCAGTGAAATGTTCACAGTCGGCTCCATGCTAAATATACGCATAACAAACATAGCAAAACAGTAAATACATTCAATATGTCAGACGGTTATTGCACAAAGTCTAAAGAGCGGCGGAGGGGGGGGGGAGGGTTACTTAAATAAATATCTATAAATATATATAAGTGCAGTTGCTCAAAGTGCTTTAATCAGTGCCATTTAGATACCTGACAGCTTGGGGGTAGAAACTCTTCCTGAGTCTCTCAGTCCTTGCCGCCAGTGAGCGGTATCTCTTTCCTGAGCGGAGCAGAGAGAAAAGTCCGTAGCCTGGATGGCTGGGGTCTTTCAGGATGCTGCTGGTCTTGCCCTTGCACCGCTTGATGTAAATGTCTGCTAGACTGGGGAGTTTCCCCCCTATGGTACGCTCAGCTGAACGCACCACTCTCTGCAGAGCCTTACGGTCCTGAATGATGGTGTTCCCATACCAAGCGGTGATGTTCCCAGTCAGCATGCTCTCAATGGTGAAAACCATCTTATGTCTGTGCCTGATCTCCTTCTCGCCCCACCAGAGTGTTCAACATGAAAACACCTACCGCAATCCACAAGCCAAGTACTGCTACGGAGAAAGCCCACCCGAACTCCTTCCTGTGTGAGACGAAGCACTCCTGGACTGAGGAGAGGAAGTGATCGGGGGCGGGGTCACCTGACCGGGGGCGGGGTCACCTGACCCCGACTGACACTAGAAAGAGGAGGGAGTCGGCTGGAATCCCTTCCCAAGAAAAGACAAATATGTGTTTGGAAATGTTTACACTTCATAAGTGCATTTAACGCTCTCAGAACCTCATTGTCGGTGGTCGTCACGTGTCATATCCTGTAGCTCGTCGTCAAGGATCGACCTCAGACACGCTCCATGTCGTAGTGACGGTGCTACCGGCGCAGACGTCAACCCTGCCACACAGACAGATGGTGTCAGATACCGTCCTGGTGGTGACGGTGTCCACGCAGCGAAGAAGCAGTCATGGTTTTATGTTTGTAGGCGTGCGGGTTGACGACTGTTTGTTTAATAAAGTTCCAGACTGTGAATTGAATGAGTCACAGTTTTTCTCTCGAATGGCCTGAGGACGATGACAGTTATTTTTGTTAAAGTTGTTGTCGTCTTTGTATTTCTCATCTTTTTTCTGGACGTTTTCTGTTGAATGTTCTTATTTTATTGTACTTGACTCCTAACGGATAGTTTACAGAGTTTGGTAAAAAAAATCATACATAAAAGTAAAATACATACAGTAAAAAAGTTCAGATGCTTTTTATGAGATACGCATCTTCCTCACATTAAACAAAAGCACTTCTATCGGAGCTCCCAAGTTTGTGAGTGTTTTAATATAATATTAATTGGACCTAGCTTGGGTTGAAGTGTCTGCTGGGAATAAAATGGAGGCAACATTTATCTTCTGGGCTGTGACGTCGACTCTCCTAGCGTTGACGTGAGTGACAGTTTCATCTACTTTCCCCTTTTCTGTCCACCTGACGATCTATTATTACACTGAGGAGAGAAGGGCCCGGAACCCCACCAGAGAGGCCCCCCCAGAGAGGCCCCCCAGAAGAGCGCTGACGAGGCCCGGCCACATGTCCGTCCCTCGCCTGGGAAGCACGGCCGCAGCACAACAATTAATCATTCTGATGGCTGAGAAAACAAAGTGTGTCTTGTAATTATAGAATATATTAAGGATCGTCCTAATTTTCCTTTTTTGACAATTTGATTAATGACTGTCAACTGGGACCCGAGCACTTACAGTGTGAACAGCTTAACTGGGTAGAATCCAAACCTGTCATGTAGTCAACAGAGGTCTCTAGAATGCAGTTTAATCTATGTTTAGAAGCGTTGAATTGTGAAGATTGATAAACCACTTGATAAAGTATGGCGCATTAGATGTAACAGATGCAGATCCTTTTGTTGTGCAAAAGCCTTTATTTGCATGAAAAACTATAGCGTACATACAGTATGAATATAAATATAGAAATTGTTAACAATATAAATATAAATTCGATTCAATATGCTAATGTTTTAAAAATACATTTAGAATAATTTCATACATTTTGGTTTTCTCCTTTACCCGAATACAGTTTATTTGTCAACATAACTGGATTGATTTATATTTCTATGGGCTGTATGACAGAAAATTACAAGCACTTAGGCACTAAGTAGGAGGTTGTTGTGCGGTTGATAAATTAGACATTAAATCTCTACTTCCCTATAACTTTTAAGTACCCGTGGCTTCGTGTTGCAAAAAAGAGAATTGTCTCCTCCAAAAGCACTTGATTTGGCAGCTTCCACCGTGGAACTTTTCTTTCCAACCATCCTAAAGTCTCTGGAAGCTTCCAACAGAGTGTTTCCCCACTGCTTTCTCTGGAAGTAGCCAGGGGGCATCTTGGGTAGATTCTGGGAGCACTGCCCCCCCCCCAGTTCTGTCTTCATGCACATCTGGAGATTGGCCACTGTGTGAATACAGTCATAGAAAAGCTGGTGAAGAGCGGTGTTGTCAGGGTTCAGGGTTTGTTGTCAGGGTTTGCTGGACTGAAACAGCAAGGTTGTGTTATGTTGTGTGTAGAGCACTCGTCATTGTTGACCGTAGCAAACTCACAAAGGTGGTCAAGGAGTCCTTGACCATCTTCTTGGCCAGACCGACTGGTCAGCTTTTGGGCTGGGCAGACTCTTACCCTGGTATCCAAACGGACCGTTTTCATCACCCAGAAACCGAGAAAGAACAGACATCCTGCAAACACCAGCCACATCCACATATATTTAGTCAAACAGGCACGCTGTCACTGCCCCAGGAAAACCCCCAAAATTACAATCATGGTATTGACAAGCAGGAATGTAAGATGCAAAATATCAGGAATACAGGAATGTAAAATATGTAGGACTTGAATTTCCTCAGAGCAATTTGTCCTCAGAGCAATTGTTGCAGCATATGGTTTTGTAAAACATAGAATTACCTGCAGGTTTCATGATCAGATATGATGTACAAGCCTTCAATTTCCTATAAACACCATGAACATAACCAACAACCAAGACCAACAATCTCATCTTAACAGAACAGGAAACGTATATACTCACACACTGGCCAGTTGGGGAGTGTGTATATGTAATATCAGCTTCCTTCATCGATTATCTTATTTTGACACACGTCAAAGGAAAAACCATCAAGATTAATTTCTTCAAAATTGACTTGTTGTGTGCCAGTAATTAAGACTGATATTCATCTACGGGTGTCACAATTAACTCAATGACACACTCTAGCCTGCCATGCAAAACGATCTCTTAACCCCAAACCCACACCCTATCCTGATGGAGAACTGCCTCTTGCCCTAACCCTATATTCCAGAACACTCTACTTATTGTTCTGGTTCATTTGTTTTGTTTTAAGGGGATCTTACAGTAGAATGGTGTCAAAGATCTGACCTTGTACACCCCTACCGTGAAGAAAACATCCTCAGAAAAGTAGAAATCCTAACAGAAAGTGTGAGTATCATTGCCACTGAACATAGCCACATCCTACTGGGAAAACGTGTGACGTTTGATAAGGTATAAAGTGCAAGTGAGAGACACAATTATAGTGCTGTTGAAATATTTCATTTATTTAACCATGGCTCTCTATTTTTGACCAGCAAGCCTTAATGCAACACTTGATTCAACATTGAAAATACTAATGATCTTGTTTGGCCACGTTAGATAATGACACTTTAATGCCAGGTGATGCAAAAGTGACTGTGAGCTTGCCATCCTTTGACGAATGAAGAAGCAGAAAGAACAACTTGTCATGTGCATCGGATGGATTGATGGTGATGGTGATGGTGATGGTAATGGTGATGTCTTCATCTGAGCTTCCTCTCTGTCTTGTCACTGAGGTCAAGTGGAGAACCACAGATGTACACGGGGGGATTACGGGATTTATGCTTAGTTGCTTGAACCTCAATTTAGATATTTTCGTTTGATCCGAAATCGTTCACAAGATAATGATGCAGCCTTTAATTTTGGCACACTATATGTTGGTCTGACCTGTGCACATTCAACACCTGACAAAGAGATAGCTTGTTACGTTTACGAAACATTTTTATTAAATAGAAAAATTGGTACAAATAAATATTGTCTTATACATCTGAAGAAAAAGGAATGCAAGATCTGTATTGGAATGAATCTTATTGACAACATATTATGATACAGCTGAGTCCAATGCATAGTCCACTAACTTGTTCTGTTAAATATATTAAATATATAAATATAACTTGAGCAAAAATAAAAAAGGCTTATCTCCATTGATGAGCTGTTTTCTATGAGTACAGTCACCAGTGCCAACAAACAAGACAACTCAAAATAAATATAAATAACCTTTCACCTAAGATGAACCAACATGCTCAGTAAGCGTCTTCTGCGATTTCGTTTTTTACAGACGTCCGTCACGTTTAGACTTTGAACAATGGGATTTCCCTCATCCAGTAGGTTTTTAATGCGGTACAAAACACACAACCCGTATATCTTTTTAGCATGGTCGCCATCGTTGATCACGTGCCTTGGAGGTTGTGTAGGCCTAAATGGGATGGATAGCTCTTTGATCATGTATCTAGAGGTAAGAGACATAGTTGAGTTTAAGTTCTTCAGATTTTCCAGGAGACCCTCCGGGTATGACAGGTCCTTGTGGTAGTGCCGGACCTCGACAAGATGGTAGTTGCACAAGGTGTTAAACTTGTAAAGGTTCTCCAGTGTCTTGTTGATGTCAGAGGCATCGATGACATGCTTGGGGATGTTCGGGCAAATCTCTTCATCTGACGGCGAGAGGTTGAAAACGGTCTTCTGAGGTCAACGAGGGGAAGAAAGGAGAGGAATGGGTGAGGCCGTTATCAGGGACAATGTGGAACAGGTGGATGGATCGAACCACCGTCTTCAGATTCAAACGGCGTTATGTAAAAGGGAAGCTTTCTGTTGGAAGCAGTTGTTTCACATCGAAGGATTCTCACCAAGTGTGTTGGATAATGGAGTCATATACTGCACATTTGTTTGGATAATAGTCATATACTGCACTGTCAGGATTCCTTCCTTTGAGTCTTTGAAACAGTATGTGCCAGCACTTTGAGTGCAAGAAGGGCACATTACAAATTGTATTATCATTATTATGTGGACACCAATTTGACTTGGAATACTTCTGAATAAGTCACCAGCCAAAGCCACAGCCATCTAACTATATCAGTTACATGAGGATACACGTTGCTAAGCAGAGAGATCAGGGTCGACCATACACCCCCATGCAGAGATCACAAAGCTTACACACACATTTCCCAGATACTCACATATGAATCGAGGCTTGTTTTTGATTCATGCTCCATTGAATTATATAGTTTTTTCAGTGTGTGCAAACAACTGCCTTTCGTCTGTCCCAGGAGGCTGAGCGCTAGAAGAATGGAGAGCACAACTGCGGAGAGATATCAGAGATACATTAGGGAGACAGAAGCTATTTGACAAACATGCTCGAAAATCAGAATGTACACACAGCCCTGAGTGAACTGAACAGCTTTTTAGAATCGATATCAAACAGCCATACAGGGCAAAGTTCCTAAGAATTTTTTTCATGCAAATGTACCAAACTTTTATTCTTGAATTTAAACGTGAGAATCATAGTGCATAAAAACATTATAGAAAGCATAAAGGAACATTTTCACATGGAGACATTTCTTATATTAAATATTAAAGAATGTCTTATATTAAGTATTAAAGAATAACAGTATTGAGGCTAATGTATGAGGGCAAGTCACTCCTGTTTTGTTTCTAGTCCCAGTATCTCTGACCCAAGAGGTTAGTCTGTGTTCTTACCGAGGTGTCTGGTAGATGCTCCTTGCTGGTAGATCATGGTGAGGCAGGTGACGATCAGCTCAACAAAAACCGAGCATTTATGACATTCTCATCCACCATCAAAAATGGATCAGCTGATAAGTTTAGTCGGAAATGGGTAATTTCCTCATCTCGATTGACACCCACCAGAGAACACATCAGTCGAGCGCTCACTTGTGAACACCAACTAAAGCAGACTCATGGAAGAGTTGTCACATTTAGATTGCGTCTGTCACAGCATGACACTATACATCCTCAACTCTCCACTAGCCTCACGGAATCTACCCGCCCATGTCAAATGATCTGGAATGAAAGTGGATGCTCGATCATGACCATCTCATGATGTAAGATCCTTTTCCTAAAAGGATATTTTAAACCTCTTACTCCTTTCTGTCACAGCGTCAAGTGATGGACGGACGCATACCAAAAACATCTCTGGACTCTAGACCAAGTGTTAGTCAGCCAACATGAATTCTTTAGTACCATGACAAGTGTATTGAAAGTGCTTTCCCAAACATTCTGCAATTGCAATGGTGTTTATGATGACCAAATACAGCAAACTTTTAAATCCATAATCTTTATTGAATAAAGCAGCACAATCGAAATTAGACAGAATACTTATTGTAATTGTACAAAAAAAGTAATTGTACCAAACAAAATAGCACTGCTAATGATATTAGTGAGTAGTTAAACTGAACAAAACGTCTGGTAGAGCTACAATGTGCAAATCAGAAACAGTTGAAATAAGACATAGTGTTGTTGACCTCAAAATGACAATAATATTTTCAGAAACGTTGACTCTTAAAAAATGGAGAAGTGCCTCTCACCTAACTGGCCTCATATTTAGTAATACTTTTGCGTTTTATTGTTGTAAATCAAATCATTTGTATTCCCAGTGTAAAAAAAAACATCTACTTCTAAATACTTCAAAAGCCTCAATAAATTCAACAGGAATACTTTTGGCTGAACCAAAATAACAATTTGTTTGAGTAGCTTGAGATTTCAATATTTAGTGAACATTCGGAAGACAAGGCCTCCTCTCCAGAGTTTTAACAGGAAATCACCTCGGACCTTTGACACAAAGGGGGTGTGCTCTCACACACACAGCATTAGAATACCCACTCAAGGTGTACACTGGATACCGTGTGTTTAACACGAAGAAAAAAACGGATTTCCGGTTTCTAAATTTGAAGTCCTTGTCGAACTATGCGTTTAATAGAAGGCCCCTCCTTCTAGGAATACACTCCCTTGGAGAAGTGATGGTGGTCATGGCAACACGTTCATGGTTAATACTGCTGGCGTAGCAGTGCTAGTAGTCTAGGCACAGATGCAGACCCACTCTCTGGCCCCCCCGAGCACGAGGGGTCTGGGGTAACCCCGGTGACGACACGCCCCCCCCCTCCGCCATCAACAGGCTGGCTCCTCCCTTTGCTGCCGAAGCATCGCCGTCACACTCACTATGTCCTCCTCGGGAACCTGGAGGGGAGAAGGGGAGAGGAGAAGGGGAGAGGACATGAGGGGAGTTGATGAGGAGAGGAAAGGGATAGTTCACGTGACAAATGAAGGAAATGATAAACCCGACAACCCGGTCGAGTGCTGAACTAATCATTTCCGTGTCCGATACGACCATCTATCATTTATCTTTGGCTGCATCATCATCATCATCATCATTTCCTGACAGGAAATAGGAGAACATTTGTGAAAGTGGACGTCAGAGGACTGGCGGTTGAATATTGACCGCGACAACTGGTGATATTGCTTATTTTTGCTACACGAGAAGTCAGCGAACTGGTGACCAGGTGGTTGCGCACTTGACGATGCAATGCAGGAAAGATTAGCAGGTCTCTGAGCTGTCCTTGGGGCCAAGGCGCAACCCAACCTTGCGTAGCACATTTTTCAACCAAGGGTTCATCAGCTATATGCAGAACGGAGGGGAACTGAATATGTGCAACTTAATGTGGGATGGGTATAGATCCGGGTTAGAGTATTGTACTGCAAAAGGTTGCAGGTTCAAATCCCCCATCTGCTTTGGATACAAATAATACATCATTACCATTATTGAATGCAGCATGTATATTTTTCACACCATTCAAAAGCTTCTTGATTGTGAAACACTCAATGAAATGCAGAACTCTTGGGAAAAAAGGTGGGTGGATTTTCAACAGTATTTCACAACTTCTGAAAGGCTCTAAATAGCTGCATAGTAACACTGCTGTTTGATAAGAACACGATTTCTCTGCGGATCTAAGATAGTGGAACCAGAGGTTTACACTTCCAAAGAATGGTATCTATGTGTGTAATATTGCTGTGTAATACCCCCCAGCATACGGCTTCTAGAACCGTCCCTGGTGCAAGCCCTAGACCCAAGCTGGTCCACTGACGGGCCTGTCGCAGATGCACCTGCGGTGGTTCCCGTCAGACAGAACGTTCCCCCTGCCTCCGTCAGCCGTGACTCAAACCACTCCCTGACCATGAAACTTTAACCCTTCGACGGGGGAGTTGGAAGGAAACGTCAACCCTCCCAGTCAGACCCAGAGGTGTGGGCTACGCGATGAGCACGCAGGGCAGGATGATTGAGCGTGGAAAAGACGCGGTGCAGCGGGGGTTCTACAGTGTTTGGTCACCCCGCCACGATCTGACAGGAACTCACACTGGTGTTGCAGGTGTCACAGCCGGGCTCAGTTAGGTTCCTCTTTTTGTCTTGCTCTTTCCAGGGTTTGTCCCTTGGACCTCCGATGCAATTGCTAGTCGTTGTATGGCACGGCTGGGTGACATTGCTACAGAGGAGTGTGTAACCACTGAAATTTGTTCAAATTGAAACGGTAAAAAATCGTCATTTGACCCCCAAAAATCTGGCAATCTGAGATTTAAAAAAAATGTTTGTTGTTGTTTTCATTAAATTCAAACCAGGTGAAATTATAACAACAGGCATTTTTTGCTTGTTTAGCCATGTGCTTGGTTGAAAATATGATATATTCATCCTAGCCCTCCAAAATGCCACTTGGAATAAGGTACCGTAGATGTCCGAATAGTGCTAGGGTCAATATATGGGTACACATAATTTATTGAACCCTTAGGGATTAATATGAAAATGATGTCAAGAGCTAAAGTGTGCCGATCGTTCAACGCCTTTAACTATAGTGAAAGCCTATAATCCCAAGTGAAAAGCAACAACATTTATAGTGTATGGCCTGTGATCATGTCTGACAAACAACACTGTAATCCTCCTCCTCACAGGAAACACCCTGAGAGATACACCTGCACTTCCCAACAGTTATACTATGATCTAATCGGACGATGACCACAGGAACCTGTTTATAAATATATATTGGTCGAACCTACCAAATTACGAAATCATTAGTGACTGTGGAGGATAGCGATGTGAAACTTTGATATGTTGAAAGGCTAGCGAGCAATCCAACTAGAGGTCTGACCAACTTGGTCCAGTTGCCACTTAAACCTTAACCTCTAGGGTCAGAGCTGCCCTCACCACTAAATGTGTGTATGAATGTCTAACAATCAAAAACATGTTTTTTTTTGTTTGTGGCTTAGATGCAGATAAAAAACCCCTGATAAGAGTATTCAGTCGAACTTCAATTTGACCGCCACACGAAGCCACGTTCTCTGTGTAAAGAGCGCCCTCGACTGGTGACGGGTGGAACTGACTGAACTGAGGAGACGAGGCAGGCGACGGGAGGGAGCGTGTCGGAGGGGGCGCGGCGGACTCACCAGAGCGTGGTCGAAGCTGAAGGTGCTTATGTAATAGGCGGAGATGTCACTGTCGGCCAGGGGCTGGGAGATCTGTGCTACGATGCCACACTCGTCTGGGGAACGGAGAGAGGGGAGGACGAGAGAGAGAGAGAGAGAGGCAGAGGAATAGAAAGAGGAAAGACAGAGAGAGAGAGAGAGGTAGTTAAAGTGAGAGACAGAAAGAGAGAGAGACAGGGAAGATGGTCAGAACCCAGGAGAGAGTGTAACAGGGTTGACAGACCTTGACAGACCCACAAATCCGGCAGCTTACCAAACCCCAGCGGCTGGCCTCCGATACGCACCATCCTCCACAGCTCCCCTGACGAGCTGGTGAACAGTAGGTCTGCTGGGAACCTTCAAACACACACACACACACACACTCATTCAATTACTGCCACTCAAAGTGCTAGTGACTCCAGGACACAATCTGCTACTTTTAACAAAAGCTAAGATAAGGGGGGGGGGAATCCAAATAGAGTTGAAGCGTGTGTGCGTGAGTGTGTGAGAGCGGAGAAAGAGAGCGATTCAGGAGAGCGGACCGGAAAGAAAGGGGAGGGGGAGAGAGAGATCCGGAAGAGAGGACGGCAGAGTCGTACCGTCTCTGAGCCTCCGTGTCCATGACGAGGGAGACGTAGCCGTCGATCAGGGAGAAGGAGAAGAACTTGATGCAGTCCAACTCGGGGCAGGGCGAAGCGCCGTCTTTCGGACTGGGAGGAGGGAGGGGAAGACAGAGACACGGCTGACTGAAAATGTGTTGAGTGAAGTTCCCCCGGTCGTCACGGCTGCTCTCTCTCAGCGCCAGGGGCCTGTCTCTGGTCCCCCTGGGGCATACGGGACAGCCCCTGGCCACACCCCCCTCCCCTGACTCGGGGGGGGGCCGTTTCACTCCATCTCACCTGCTGGAGTAGAAGAGCACCTCGATGAGGGTGGTGGCGATGGCAGGCAGGGTGTCGGGGTCCAGACTCATCACGCAGAACTGGTTCTGGGGGATTACTACCGGGTGTACGGTGGGCTGGGTCACTGGAGACGGGAAATACTCTGTTAGCGTGTCTGGGAACAGGAAATACCTTTTTTTTTGTGTGTGTGTGTCTGAAGACAATCAAAACACTCTGTGAGCATAGTTTGGAAACAAGAAATCATCAAATCATTCCAACAGACCATCAGCAGAGACCCCAATAACGATGTCTCCCCTCTAACGCATGCCTTAACGAAACGAGTCCTCGTCTAACCCGAACGACCCCCCCATCCCACAACCCCCGGGGCCACGGTGCAGCTGGGATGTCTACCTTCCCGGTCGTTCCTGCGGAGGCCGTTGTGCGTGTCCTGGCTGAGGACCGGCACCGACTCCCCGCCCACCTCCCTGTATATGCTGAACTCCTCCTCCAGGGTGCGGATCACCACGGCCAGGTCTTTCTCTCGCACCTGCAGGAACGCCCGTCAGGAGGTCGGGAGGCCAGAAGATGGAGGTCAGGACACGACACGAGAGGGAGAGAGAGAGGGAGAGAGACAGAGAGACGGAGAGGGAGAGACACCGAGAGATAGAGAGAGAGAGGGGAGAGAGAGACAGAGAGGGAGAGAGACAGAGACAGACAGGGAGAGAGACAGAGAGGGAGAGACACCGAGAGATAGAGAGAGAGAGCGAGAGAGAGAGAGACAGAGAGAGAGGGAGACAAAGACAGAGAGGGAGAGAGAGAGGGAGAGACAGAGAGAGGGAGAGAGAGAGGAGAGGGAGAGAGAGAGAGACAGAGAGAGAGGGAGAGAGAGAGAGAGAGAGGAGAGAGAGAGAGAGGGAGAGAGGGAGGGAGAGAGGGAGGGAGAGAGGGAGGGAGAGAGGGAGAGAGGGGAGAGAGAGAGAGAGAGAGAGGGAGAGAGAGAGAGGGAGGGAGAGAGAGAGATATGTTTACAGAAACCCCCCCAAAAAATTGTAATGTAGAGTGGAAAATAACTGTTATTTTCACTCTGTTCACTGCATAGCTAAGTTCATGTTTCCGTTGTCCTGAGGAGTGATGGGAAATGAGCTCTGCTTAAAGTGGCTGGAGCAGAGCCGTTCACGCAGAACCACATGAAGCATTAACATATCTGCTGACAGTAAGTCTGGCCTTACTGTCCACTAAACTTGTATTTATTTATTTACTACTGACCCCTCCGGTCTACCCTTACCCCCCCCCCACCCCTCTCTACCCCCGCTGGTTTGTAAGACATTCCTGGTTAAAAACATACTTGGTCGACACACTCTGCGGCCCATATCGCTTAGCAACAGCCAGTGCTAGTGGACACATGCATGTTCAGGAGTCCGTCTGAATGTTCAGTAGCAGGGTCAGATGCCACATGGACCAATAAGATGTGAGGATAGGGCTGTACTATCTGTGCATACTACAACGCTCCACACGATTGGACGAGCATCGGGGGACGATTAATGGGCAGCGGTGCACAGATGAAATTGGGCCGGACTTGTTCATTCTGTGTTTGTGTCTTGTTGATAAAGACTATAAGCCATGAACCTCACAGGTGGTCTGTGTGTGTGTGTGGGAGGGGGCCTGGGCGGGTCTTACCAGGATGAAGTCTGTCTGATAGGTGGAGAGCATGAAGACGGACACGTGCTGCTGAGCCAGCGGGGCGATGACGGACTTGGCGATCTTCGTCACGCCCACGGCCTGCGAGCTGCTGGACGCGTTGCCGTTGGAGACCACGTTGAGGGGCAGCCAGACGGAGCTCTCCACCAGCAAGTGGTCCGAGGACGGAAGTTCTGGTCAGAGAGGGGAGGAGTCAGATTGGACACACACACACACACACAGACAGACGGCAGCTCTGACTGACTGAGCAGAGGTCCGTTCCAGGTCCGTCTTCGGTTCCTCACAGCTGCCTTCCTGCGTCCCCCCCCCCGTCCCCCCCCCAGGCACCTCCTGCGTTCCCCCCCCCAGGCACCTCTCCCCCTCCTCCCTCGGTACCAACACAAGAGGCTAAAGGTCCCGAGATATATTTAGCCACACATCAGCCTAAACATATGACAGGGACTGTCTCGTATGTACCTCAGTCCCACACACACACACACACACACACACACACACACACACACGATGGATACTGGCTGTGTGTCAGAGGTCATCCAGGGTTTAGCTGCCGTGCAGGCCTCGTGCTACCTCCGTCTTAACGCAACAGTGCTACACTGTTTCCAACGAGATGGTCTGTCTTGCATTACAAATACCGGCTGAAATGACTCGGCTCAGTTTGGTCCGGGCAAGCCATGCTATTTATCTGTTCATATAATAGCAGTTCCAACGTCCTCTAATGAGTTCTAACGTTTCCTCCTTCCTTTACTCTCCCCACAGGGACAGTTGCCCTGGAGGAAGAGAGAGAGACAGAAAAGGAAAGAGAACTAGAAAGAAATAGAGGGAAAGAGAGAGAGAGAGAGAGAGAGAGAGAGAGAGGAGAGAGATAGAGACGAGAGGAGAGGAGAGAGAGAGAGAGAGAGAGTGGGTGGGTGGTGTGTAGGTCCTGCACCTTTGAAGCCCTCCTGGTCCAGCACCACTGTGTAGTTCTCTGGTGTCTCTGTCAGGCTGAAGAACTTACACCTGAAAGATAGAGGGAGCAGAGAGAGGGAGCAGAGGGGAGAGGGGGAGAGAGAGGGAGCAGAGAGAGGAGAGGGGGGAGAGAGAGGGAGCAGAGAGAGGAGAGGGGGGGAGAGAGGACAAGAGGGAGAAAAGGAGAGAGAAGTGAGGGAGAGGGAAGAGAGATAGAAGTGTAAAAGAAGAGATAAGTATATACATTTAATAGCAAATACAAACGACTGGTGCTTACTATGTGTGTGTGTGTGTGTGTGTGTGTGTGTGTGCGCTCGTGTGTGTGTGTGTGTGTGTGTAGGGGGCTGGTAGAGGTAGATTCTGGCCCAGTGCCCAGTGCCGAGCGCCAGGCTCAGTCAGCAGAACTGAGCCCCAACCCTTCCTGTCCACCAGTGGAGGCTCTGATCTGGTCTGCTTCTAAGAAACTGTGACGGGGGGGGCTTTCGGTACAGCTGAACACAAGCACGGGCCGGGGGGGGTGCGTATGCGTACGTGTTGTTTTTTGCGGAACAGTTCGAGGCCCAAACCCAAATAGTTTGCGTCTCAGAGACAGTAGCTAGCTGGGCCTGGACACTCTGTCCCAATCTGGTGAATGAGTTCTTTGTCAGATCGCTTTGTCCTGGTAAGATAGGAAGCTGGGGGCGGGGGGGCAGGGGAACCAGCAGGATAGCTGGGGGGCGAGCGGGGGGGCAGGGGAACCAGCAGGAAATAGTCTGTCTCTCTCTCTCTCCCCCCATCCAGCTGATGACTCGGCAAAATGTAATCCTTTCCATGAAAAGGGCCGGGGAGCTGGACAGACAGACAGACAGAAAGAGAGAAAGAAAGAGATGGAGAGAGAGGGGGGGGGGAAAGCACATATTACATGCCCTTGTTCCTGTGACTTCCTGTTGACCCGTCACCACGAACGTGCTACTTCCTGCTGACCTGTCACCATGAGCATGATCCCGTACTGTAGTGGTACTAGAGCTGGGGCAGTACTGGAGCTAGAAGTGTCCCGGGGCTAGCACAGCACTGGGGATAAGACATCAGTGGAGCTAGCCCGGGACGACCACCCTTCAGCTGAAGCAGGCTGGGTTTGTGTTCTTCACTTTGGAGCTGCAGCTGCATGAGAGGGCTGGTCTTGCTGCGCTAGTCTGGCTTCCTGTTTTGTGGTTCTCACTGTCTCAACATCCCACCACACAGCAACGTAACACTACACCACATTACCCTAGACAGCTGCGCGACAGTACACTACACAGCTACGCCACACAACCCTTTATCACAGCATTACACAGCTACACTACACAGCTGCACGACATTACACTCCACAGCTGCACTTACACAACACTACACAGCTACGCCGCACTACACTTTATTACAGCATTACACAACTACACTACACAGCTGCACTACACTATACTATTACCCTGCAGGAATATAGATACGAAAAAAGAGACATGGGAGAGGGTGGAGGGAGGGAGGGATGGAGTGACAGAGAGAGGAGAAGTTAGAGAGACTGTTAAAGAGGTTAAAGAGAATGCAGGCGACAGGTTTCATAAAGAGCAAACACAATGATGGACTTTGACCCTGAATAAACAGAGGAAATCAAAAGTATGCTTTGGTGAGATAGACAGAGTGAGATAAAGAGAGTTCATGTCCCAGATGGCTACGCTATGTTACCTAGGCCTCAGCTACCTTCCAGCATTGTGTTACCAGAAACTGATAGGACCCTCTAGGACCAGCACCACTCTAGAACCAAGACCGGCTACAACCAGGCCCCTCCAGAACCAAGACCCTCTAGAACCAGAACCCCTGTAGGACTAAACCCCCTCTAGAACCAGGACCGCTCTATGACCAGGACCTCCAGATCCAAGACCCTCTAGAACCAGGACCGCTCTATGACCAGGACCTCCAGGACCACAGCCCTCCAGAACCAGAGCCCCAGCAGGCCCCTCCAGAGCAAACAGAGGCTCCCTTCCCGGCCAGCCCTGCCTGCTGGGGCAGACAAGTGGAAGAACATCTATTGTTTTGGCCTTAGAGGCAGCATTGTAGCCACAGCCCTGTGCTGTTGTTAGTGGGCTACAAGGGACTGGGGTATCAGCCTGGGGCCTTAGACAGTCTACACACACACACACACACTTATATGAACACAGTTGTAGCATACACACACACACACTGTGTAGCTAGACAAGATGGATCAGACCCTTATCACCCTGTATGGGTGGGGTTTAAACTGTAGTCTATGCTGCTTCGCTAACCTCAGCCTAGCTCCTCTCCTGGCAATCTGCAGCAGGTTCAGTTCAGTTTAGCCAGGAGGAGAACTTTCAGCTGTTGACAGAAAGCCATAAAGCATAGGTGCTCTCACCACCTTCTAGACTGTTCTGGAGGAATGGGCCCGCTGAATGACACTGAAAAACATTCCAACGAGGCCACTGCAGTTGGAACTGGGACTAAAACTTGTGGTGGAAACCAGTGCTTGGAGTCGGGGACTGTGCCTCGTTGCTAGGCACTGTGCTGAGTAGAGGCCTGCTTAAGATTCCAGTCATGGATGCCTGCCTTGCTTGTGGGTCGCTTACTGGGCCCAGACTACAGGGATGGAGGATAGGAGAGAGGGAAAACACTCAAAACCAGTTCACCATTAAAAGAGGCCTGAATGCTAACCACAGTGTTAACATTGGCCTAGTTGTTAGAGAACTTTGTGGACTTCTTGAAACAATGCTGTCCCCACTTCCACACTACCCCCACCCCCCCCACCCCACCCCGACACACACAACCCCCCTTCCCCACCCTCCCAAAAAACAGGAAAAACACCCAAGGCCACAGCAGAACAGTGCGTTATGACATAACTCCACAGTGTGTCGACAACACACACAAACACAGAAACACACACACACACACACACACACAGAAACACCCCAGCGGAGGAGAAGAGCAAACTGGGGCTTCTGGCGTTTTCTGGTGGTTCGCTAGACGCCCTGCACAGGCCCCTGCTAGCTGTCTAGCTGCCTGCCGACACACCCATGATACAGGCTCACAAGCACTGACTCACTGGAGGTTGGAAGGTTGTGTATTAACACACTAGTTGTCTTTCAAAAAGGTACTATTACACAATGATGCTCTTAGAACAAGGAAGTACTGTCCATGGTGCAGAACATTCTGGATTGATATAAAACCGCATCGTGATAACAGGGGGAATGTTTGACGTGTTGAGTGACCAGTCCACACACTTTTCCTCATCGAGGATACAGATGGTAGATCCATCCTAATAGGCAAACTCATAGGTGCCAAAAGTAGGCTACTCCTACAAGCCCTCCCTAAATAGTGCCAAGTACACGACTAGTTTGTGACTGCATGGAGAACTGAGACTGGCTTCATGTTTCAGGCAGTATAACTTCCATGTCAAAGAGGGTCTTGGATGACATTAGGTATGGGGGTCCCAAAATGTGTTCCAGGATCCCTTCTCTCATTCTCTCTTTCTCTGAGTTTGATACATTCTTAAAACGGAATTAGGCCGATAGCTTTCAACTTTTAGTCAAGCCAGAACTGGATAACTTTATCCTTTACTGAAAGTGAGGTTTATAGAAGCGCTAACTGGTCTACAAATGTTGGCCTAGTGCCCTATAGACGGTGCTAAATCCACTATACATATCCGAGGCCATCTGGGAAGTAAACAATGACATAACAAAGCAGATACTTCCAGGGATTAACCAGACACTACACACAGCTGCTGTGGCCTCCATCGATTCCAGCCTGATACACTGCCTCACAAGTCCGGGCATGAACCTGAATCTAAGGACAATGCCAAAGTACGTCTTAAGTGTCTTACTTTATAACGCGTGCCACTCATCCATTTGTTAAAATAAAAACGTAATTTCTTCCTCCATATATGTTTTTTTTTCAACCAGAGGTAGCATATTTGCTCGGGGCAATTAAACTGACAAAGTCCTAGAATTTTCGGTTGGGTGTAGGATTTCTATTTTCTGTTATAGTTAAGGTTGTGGGTGTTGCTTGCAGGATTGTTGCTCGGCATGTGCGACAGGGGCTTTTAATATTAGCATTTGTACCTATTGAATGAAGCCTGGCGTCCACACTGGGGATGTAATGGATGTAGCTGGCTGGCCGGGGCTAGCCGACGCTACCTCGCAAGCTTCCATTCATAGCTTGCAACAGAGATCTCCCCCAAAAATATAAATGACCGATTGAGCCTTACCTTGTTCTGTTCCGCAGGAATATCAGTTTGATCAGAGGGTGTGTGAAATTTTCCAATCCATTTTTGCAAATGCTGGTGACCCGAAGTCTGTGGTCTAGAATGTGTAAGTCCATGATAGCTCAAGCCAATTGCTTGTTTTTACTGTAGCAGCTACAATTGTGCCCTAAACTAACGCTGTATGTACGCTATGTTATTTAACATTCCTTTTGACGGCGAATGTCTGATCTACTGCGAGTCTTGCATCAGAGGCGTATAAAGAGAAAAACATCCGCCGATATCCGACTCCACTCACTTACTGTATTCAAATAAAAGACAGACCCGTACAACAACACGCCCCCCTCGTCTTAAAGCTACAGGTGACTACTGAATCGTTCCGTCCTGGCTGTTTAGAGATCATTGATACAATCATTTACAACAAAATAAATTGATTTACATACAATGACAGCTTGTGTCAGCACGTAAGCTTGGGCAAACACAAATCTGTCCAGACCATCCGTCAAAACGAGTTTATTTAATGAAGTCATACTGAATTGCATGTCACATTATTACATTGACATGACATCAACATGATCTTATTTATAATTGTGCTCTAATTTGCCAAATTAGATACAAAAGCATGGTCATAATCAAAAGAAAGCTTGTGATTAACATGCTGTAGACACATCCTCTGATCTGGTGTTTTGTAAGAGGTAGACAGAGCTATGGGCATTTTTGACCTGTAGGATCCTTGAAAATGACATTCAAAGCTAATCATGTTTTTACTTATCAAGTTATAAAAGTGGACCTCTCCCTGAACTGTTTCATTTCATAAGTGAGGTCTCCATTTGAAAATCTGGGGCGATGTTTTCCACAAAACATCAACCATATTAACATGATCATTAAGCTTCATCCACACTCAACCTAAACACAGGCCCACCACAATACTTCACTGGCTCCTAGAAAAAAGTATTCTTCTTCATGGAATTGATCCGACAGCTTCGCAGTAACTCTGTTCCACCCTCGTCTTCTTCTGTGGTCCTCTACGGGGAGGCTCCACCCCAGCCCTGCTGTGGTGGGCTGCTGTCTGCTCACTGCAGGGGAGAGCTCTGGGTGGGGATCATGATCCTGGACTGCATGCTTTGGATCAGGGGTACTGTGGAGACACAGACATCACAGTTCAGACATCACACTGTGGAGACACAGACATCACAGTTCAGACAACACACTGCGTAGACACAGACATCACAGTTCAGACAACACACTGTGGAGACACAGACATCACAGTTCAGACATCACACTGTGGAGACACAGACATCACAGTTCAGACATCACACTGTGGAGACACAGACATCACAGTTCAGACAACACACTGCGTAGACACAGACATCACAGTTCAGACAACACACTGTGGAGACACACACATCACAGTTCAGACAACACACTGCGTAGACACAGACATCACAGTTCAGACAACACACTGCGTAGACACAGACATCACAGTTCAGACAACACACTGTGGAGACACAGACATCACAGTTCAGACAACACACTGTGGAGACACAGACATCACAGTTCAGACAACACACTGTGGAGACACAGACATCACAGTTCAGACAACACACTGTGGAGACACAGACATCACAGTTCAGACAACACACTGTGGAGACACAGACATCACAGTTCAGACAACACACTGGAGACCTCGGGGCAGAAGACACAATGTTATGTTTATATTCAGTGTAAAGAGAGTGACATTCCAGTTGAAATCAAGAATATTTGAAACTTGTGTGTGTGTATGTGTGTGTATGTGTGTTCCCTTACCTGTGTAATACACACTGGAGTCCCAACCCTCCTTTTGCCAGGCTGCGTTCCTCGTCTCCTCCCTGGACTGGAGGTCTTTATAAGCTGAAACACCACATCGATATCATCAGAGTCTGTCACGCAATACAGAGCATGGGTTCACCTCACACATGCTGTCTTTACAACCACTGTGTCTTTGACTGAGACACACCATGAAAAAAACATTGATTTATATTACATAACGCACAGAAGCATGCTATACTTTGCCGCGCTGTGTGTGTTTGTGTATGAGAGAGAGGGAGAGAGAGAGAGAGAGAGAAAGCAAGTTAGTGTTAGTGTGCTGCAAGAGCATGTTAGCGTTCGTTTGTTTCTGTGTGTGCTTGTGTGAGAGAGAGCCTGTTCGTGTGTGTGTGAGAGAGACCATGTTTGTGTGTGTAAGTGTGTGTAAGTGTGTGAGTGCATGTGTCTTCTTGGTGTTGTCACTCACCCCAAAGGTGATGGACCACGTACAGATCTCCTATCTGGGAGAAGAACCCTCCCACCGCCTCATCGTTCTCCTGACGGTGCCTGATGGCCCGCGCCCTGGAAAGCACACACACACACACAGTAATACACACAGTAATAATCGGTGTCGTCATTACATTTACATTTAGTCATTAGCAGCGCTCTCATCCAGAGCGACTTACAGTAAGTACAGGGACATTCTCCCCGAGGCAAGTAGGGTGAAGTGCCTTGCCCAAGGACACAACGTCATTTCGCACGGCCGGGAATCGAACCAACAACCTTCTGATTAATAGCTCGACTCCCCAACCGCTCAGCCGTCTGACCCCTCATTAACAATCCCAGCTCCTACTGTGCCGTGTGGAGTGTGCTGAAACCTACCAGTGGTTTCCCCATTCTATCATCGTCCCAGGCTGAAAGCACAGCAGACAGACAAGACAGAACACCATCATTAGACCACGTATACCCAGAACCGCTCACACCCCCAGACTGGGCTGGAGAACAGTCTAACAATCCCAGTCTAACACACAGACTGGGCTGGAGAACAGTCTATTCATCATTACCGGTACAATCAGTCTACCACCCGGGAACACCATTTCCCAGTATGCTATGCTACAGTATAACAAACACTGGACAGGGGGGATTTGAACCTGAGACCTCTTTTTCTGCAGTCAAAAGCCACTGAGATACACACTTCCCTCTAGTATGCTGTGTCGTATATTATACTGTACTAAGCTCGGCAATTGTCCTGAACGAGTATGGTTGTCCTGAACGAGTATGGTAAATCTAGGTGAAATCAAGTTCAAGAGTTAAGTTGCTTCGCGTTTAGGATGCCCACTAAAAACAGCTCCTAGAACGTGTTTCTGGTTACAGCTTCACTAAAGCAGTGAAGCTTCACGAGGCCACCGGGTCGAGGCGAGCCCTCGGCCTACCTTGAGTTTGTAGGTCCGCATCTCGTAGATGTTGGGCCCAGCTCTGGGCGTGGGCTCGTTCCAGAAACTGAACTCCAGAAGCAGCTGGTTGCTCCTGGAGAGCAACATCTTACTCCTCTCCCTACGGAACTCCTGGTACACCTTCCCAGTGACAAGTGAAGGAGACAAAGTAGCATCTCAATATTCTTCACCTAAACAAAGCTCTTGATAAGATACGCTTTTATATATATTTATATATACACACACACTAACGTGCTTTACATATTCAAATACAACCTAATTCTACAACAAATAACAATGGAATATATATTATAATCTACTGTCACCTTGTTGTTGTTTAGTTTGTTCAAGCATTCAGTCAGGGCAGGATATCCTCCCCTATACCTCCACAGATGCACTACAACACCAGAGACAGCAGAGGGCGCCGTCACACCACTGAAACACCCTTACAACAGCTTTCTGTGTCTCCTCTCCCACCGCCACACCACTGTCCTCACACAGCCAAGCTCGGTGATAAACAAACAGCCTCACTATGCGCTAGAGCTCATATGGAAAGATTCAAATGTCACTGTCGTGGATCCGATGATATTTCAGCTGATATTTCCGTGGTATTTGTTTAGGTGTCCGAGTGTTAGGGAAGCTCACACACCTGTTTGGTCCTGATCTCCATACCAGGTGTTCCAGCTGCCCACCACCTCACAGGGGAAGTCCTGGTCAACATGGAGCTTACTTTGTACCTCAGCCCTGGGGGAGAGAGGGGGCCATAATTAGACAGTCATAATAATAACAATAGCACTACCATTTACATGATTGACAATGAGTCATAATAAGGGGCAGAACTATTGGTGTTAGGAGTTAGAATAACTTAGCGTAGCCCTTCTCCTACACATCAATGCTACTCCAGAATACCGTCGGACTGATTCGAGAGGCTGATATTGGGGTGTCAGGAAGCAGGTGTGACTACATCAGCCCCATGAGCACTCAACGCCCAGGAGTCCTGTTTACTGGTGGTGACACCATAGAAGAAGAAGGAGGAGTAGGAGGATGAGGAGGAAGAAGAAGAAGAACAACAGAAGGAGGAGGAAACATACTCACTCCAGGTTGTTGTACGCCTCCAGACACTCCGGCTTCACGTTGTGAACTGAAAGACAGAGGGATGGTCACCGCTTGACGTGCTCATGGGACGGTAAGAGGGGAGCTATACGGACCCAGTCGCAGCTGTGGTCAGACTAGACATGATTTGCCTTGGGGGTAATTTCTGCATCATGCAGCACTACGCTATTGATTGGTATTTGTGTACGCTCATCCCCTCTCACTATGACAACGTTGCTGCTGCATCTCATTATCATTCAGGTCCCTGGAGGGCGGAACGCATTCAATCACGTAACTAGTTTTCGATGTCTTCCTTCGAGGCAATCGGAATGTCACACAATGGCATTCAGCAGACACGACTTCAACTGAATTCAATGTAAGAGTTTGGTGATATTTGGCATGAAATATGCTTTCGAATAGAGGTAATACATGTGTTTGTGCCGAGAATGCGTTGTGTTGTTGCCATTGTGTAGTCTCCACCCACACTGCATTTTGTACAGGTTACTGGTCTCCTTCTTGGACAGCAGGTTGGAATGGGTATCCTTCCTCGCGTCTACTTTGTGCACGAACAGAGAACGGAACCAGCCTTTGTCACCGCCGTCAGAAA
This sequence comes from Mallotus villosus, assembly GCA_903064625.1. Classification (NCBI taxonomy): domain Eukaryota; kingdom Metazoa; phylum Chordata; class Actinopteri; order Osmeriformes; family Salangidae; genus Mallotus; species Mallotus villosus. The sequence continues at coordinate 150,527 of CAEFZP010004673.1, read as the reverse complement.
ACCTCCTACGTAGACAAGGGAAATATACCCCTTTTAACAGGTTGGCAGAGTGCAGTGGAAAGCCAGAGGGTTGGAGAGGCAACAAGTAGCTTGTACTTGCTTCCAGTCACCCAAAGAGAAGAGCAGAAGAGATTGTACTTGACGCCATCATTAGAGCACAGCAGAAGATGCCTTGGGTTTGTTGCTTCCAACCATGAGTTGGAGCATGGTTTTGTCACAGACTGTTGTTGACTGGTTGGACGCATGGTATACAGGTCCCAGGCTATGTTAACTGTAAGCACCAAATCTTTAGACCAGCTGCTGGGTCTATGTAGCTCTGGTCCTTACATCTGTTGGGTATTATCTCAAACTCTAAGCACATATGTCTGGTATTATCCGAAACAGTTTTTGGGGAACGAATCTGATTGTGATCATTCCCTTCAGTCAAACAGGGCAAAGTTCAGTAGCCCAGCAAATGATTAATACGGTTTAGGAAAAACAATGCTATGCCTTCTAGTTGTTGTTACAACATAAGTGCTTGACTACTGTACTGACATTGTTAACACTTCGGAGAACAATATGACAAAGGGAGACCGACGCCAGGTTAAAGAGCAATGTGCTGAACGAACATTGTTTGGCTGCAAACGCACTTCGTCACCGAGAATGTAATTAAAGGGACAGTCGTTTACGCATTTCAATAAAAAGAGAATTCGATTTTACCTGCACACCCGCAACGTGACAGCATTTCTGTACAGTTTAGTTAGCTGGACCTTTGGTAACACTAAACTTGTTGCCGCCATCTTGCTCTGAAACACTGCTCTTGTCAGAGATATGATGAGTATGTAAAGTCCAGGTTAATGTTTAGCTAGCAAACATCTGGCACATACTTCCTTAATTCCGCGCATAGTTTAAGTAACAATACATGCGCCACGGGTGACGCGTTTGTGCACTGGAGACGATAATTCGAAGAATAATATTGACTGTATATATATATAAATTATGTTGCATAACATATAACCAGTTGGTATTCCTTATTTGTCGACTTTTCAGTTAATGAAGCTGCTCTGCCCGATTGACGTAGTGCCAGGTCAAATTATAATCTGGATTTCTTTCAAACATTTACAGCATTTCCACTCAAACTCAGTACAAACACAACTGTGTAATATTTTTCAGTTTACTATACAGCAGACATAATTAGACAGGTTTATATGTGAAATACCAGATTAATATAGTTGCTCCTTTCTACTATGTTAAAGGTTAAAGCTGATGGATAAAGGTATATTAACCTAAAGGGTAAACCCACACCTCTGAATACAAAATATAATAATAAACCGAATGGTCACCCCCAAACTTAGTTAGTAGGCCTAGGCCTACACTAAATCAAGCACAATGCACAGTTTTGCAGGAACGACACATGTTAACACAACTTATCATGATAAATCATGGCAGTTTTCTAAGCAAATATAACTTGAAAGAAATGATGCAAACAAGTTGTTGAATGAAGATTTAGTTGAGTTATCAGGTGTCATCTGTCACGCTTGATGTAGTGCCACCTGGTGCTGTGGAGAATCAGCTCATTTGCCATCTTGAGAAAGAGAGACGTCTTCATCTCCTCCTCGTCACCGCGAGGAGAGAGCAGAGCACACAGACCACGTGACGACAAGACCACTCTTTCAGCGCTTGGCTTTCCTGAACGTATCGATCCTCCCTCCGTGTTTGACCGTCAGGTTTGGGAACGCGTCTTTCATGGAGCTCAGCAAGTCCTCAAAGTCCTGGTTCACGGGGATGTCCTGAGGGGTCGCCCAGGGAGAAAGAGAGAAACGATGACGGACAAAAACTCACCCGTCGACATCACACCGACATTTATATCATCGACGGGTGACTTGAGGACACAAACATGGCTGACTCACAGAGAAGTCCAAAGACTCGACGGCAGACTGGGAGTTTTCCTGAATGGACTTCAGAACTCCGTAGCAGCCTGCTGTCTGAATGGGGTTTCTGCCCATCTGGAAACAGAGACGAAGAAACACCACATATCAAACGCCTCTGGTAATCACACACACACGCACACACACACACACTCCACACACACACCGCTCCAGTCACACACACGCACACACACACACACTCCACACACACACCGCTCCAGTTACACACACACACCACACACACACCACACACACACACGGTTCCAGTCACACACACACGCACACACACTCCACACAGACACCCTCCAGTCGCACACACAACACCCTTCAGTCTAACATACCCACACATGCAAACGCACACACACTAAGGTCTTGGGAACACAGGTAACAGATGTAAAACCACCTGTCCCTGTAAGGGACTCTCTGAAGGTTCTGAGGTGCCACAAAGCTCAGACAAAGGTTCCACGTAGAACCCCCGTATGTTCTGTTTGCACCTAAAAAGGGCCAGCCGCAGAACCGTTCCACAGTTCACACGGCTCTCATCCGAAGCTCTCGCTCGCTCGAAGGAAGCGATTGCTTTGGTCTGTGTTGCGTGATGTTGTACACGAGCCGGCTGACAGGAGCACATTGATCTGGGGGACGGGGTAAATGCGATACACGAAGAAAGTGGAAAAACAACTTTGTCTCCATTTTATCTCCCAACCTCCAAAGGCCCTCCTGCTGGTTTCGGAACTACATCCAATCTCACGTCTGTGTCTTACCCGAAGCACTCTGATCGTCTTGTTTACTCTGAGGCCCATTGTGAAGCGAATGGCCCCCTCGGGGGGTATGCGATTGTTACTGAGGAAGAGAACACACACACACACACACACACACACACATACAAACACACAATGAGTGTGAAGCAGGCAATGTAACAGTTCTGCCTTTTCGAAGGAAAATCACTTAAAAGTTGGAGAACGAGAAGCAAATTCAAATTCAACGTGGTATTTTGTGTTGGATTGTAGTTATGAAGACACAAATAAAGTCTGACTTGGAGGTACGATATTCACATTTGTTTAAACACCAAGACACCAAACGCAACATGGAGCTGATCATCTACAATGTAGATTAAATTCAGACAGTCTGAAGGGAGTCAGGTGGCTGAGCGGTTATGGAATTGGGCTAGTAATCTGAAGGTTGCCAGATCGATTCCAGGCCGTGCCAAATTACATTGTGTCCTTGGGCAAGGCACTTCACCCTACTTGCCTCGGGGGAATGTCTCTGTACTTACTGTAAGTCTCTCTGGATAAGAGCATCTGCTAAATGACTAACTAAAGGTTACAGTCACATTGTACTGTTGATGTTGAATGACTGATTGATTGCTCGACTGACTGATCGTTTGATTGAAAATACGGTCTTGTCAAACAAGCCTGGAATTCTTTCTTGCGTCACATTTGCGGAGTCAAACCATAAGACAAATATACAAACATTGACCACAACATCAGAATCCCAGGAGACATCCGACAACCTCATACTAATGACCCATAAATACCTTATATCCAACTCCTCCAGAGTGTTGTTATCTTTGAGAGCGTCTCCTAGCGACACCGCGCCATCTCGTCCGAAGCCGTTATAGGACAAGTCCAGGCTACGGAGGAATACGTTAGCCTGGTAGACAGACGGAGAGAGAGACATCTGTGCAGCTCAGTGTCACAGCACTCATATAGCACATTCTCGGTTTGCCCTGTGTGTATCGACGCCAAACAAACGATCATACTTTCCCCCCCCCAAAAAAGTGTCAGATAAATAAATACAGTACATGACTTTGTCTTGACCGGAAACAAACAGTAAACAAGATAAGAAGTCAACTTTTCCCAGAGTCTTTCTGATTCATCTGTTGTGTGTCGGGGATGTGTCATAATCTAGATGAATGTGTGTGGCAGCGTGCTGTGGTTAGGCTGTGTGGCAGGGTGCTGTGGTTAGGCTGTGTGCTGTGGTCAGGCTGTGTGGCAGGGTGCTGTGGTTAGGCTGTGTGCTGTGGTCAGGCTGTGTGGCAGCATACTGTGGTTAGGCTGTGTGGCAGGGTGCTGTGGTTAGGCTGTGTGGCAGGGTGCTGTGGTTAGGCTGTGTGCTGTGGTTAGGCTGTGTGGCAGGGTGCTGTGGTTAGGCTGTGTGCTGTGGTTAGGCTGTGTGGCAGGGTGCTGTGGTTAGGCTGTGTGGCAGTGTGCTGTGGTTAGGCTGTGTGGCAGGGTGCTGTGGTTAGGCTGTGTGGCAGGGTGCTGTGGTTAGGCTGTGTGGCAGGGTGCTGTGGTTAGGCTGTGTGCTGTGGTTAGGCTGTGTGGCAGCGTGCTGTGGTTAGGCTGTGTGGCAGGGTGCTGTGGTTAGGCTGTGTGGCAGGGTGCTGTGGTTAGGCTGTGTGGCAGGGTGCTGTGGTTAGGCTGTGTGCTGTGGTTAGGCTGTGTGGCAGGGTGCTGTGGTTAGGCTGTGTGGCAGCGTGCTGTGGTTAGGCTGTGTGGCAGGGTGCTGTGGTTAGGCTGTGTGGCAGGGTGCTGTGGTTAGGCTGTGTGGCAGCGTGCTGTGGTCAGGCTGTGTGGCAGGGTGCTGTGGTCAGGCTGTGTGGCAGGGTCAGGTGTGTTACCCCCAGGCCCGCAGCCAGAGCCAGGGCTCCTCTCCCTCGCAGGCAGTTCCAGGACAAGCTTAGATGTCTCAGACCTGTGTTCTCAGCCAGCGCTGGTCCTAGAACCTTCCCTGGGGCAGACACACACACACTCAGGTTCTGCTAGGCTGTAGGTAAACACACAGAGCTTGTATGGAATGTTAGACGTTATTTAGGTTTCTAAACACATACACACACACAAAGGTTCTGCTGGGTTCCAGACACAGACATATCTTTTTCTAACTTTGAAAGAGGGAGCGTGAATGTGTATAGAGAGAGAGAGGTAGAAAAGAGAGGCAAAGATAGAGTGAGAGACCGAGAAAGGGAGACTTGTGATTTCACGCGCTTGCACAATGTATTTATTTGAACAAGGCTGTGCTCTGCAGTGTCGAAAGGCTGCCCGCGACTGCAACATCAACAACGACGGCAGACATCGGCAGACAACCGCAGAGCAGGCAAATGTCACCCCCTCTTGACTGACAAGCCTAATATCGAAGTTTCTCTGGAAAAACAGGGCCAAACAGGGCCACGTGAACACTTCCTGTGGCACATAAAGAAGCCTTATCCTTTGAGGTACCGTAAAGTATTGAGGAGGGAGATGGAACGCCGGGGGGGAGATCGATATCGATCACAATTAGAGACGGCAGGAGGCGTATGACGGGTCAATATGACGGTATAGATCACGGTTAGAGACGCGAAGACCACTCGTGTAGGTCTCAGTGAATGAGGTGCAGAAGATGGGCTCACTCTCTTCGGTGAAGCCATTTTCCTGCTTTCAATTACCCACACCTGTCTCATTCCTAATAACTCTCCATTCATCCGTCCGTCCGTCCGTCAATTCTCCAAGGGGCTCCTGTGGAAATCTCATCCTGTTGGCAATCCACCCAATTTTAATGAAGGAGAATATACTTGACCTTTGAATGCCACAAGCTGCTGCAGTACATGGTATTTTACTCAGCCATGCAACATGTTATTAGTGTTAATGTGTGTGTGCGTGTCAGTGTGCGTGAGTGTGTGCGTCTGTGTGTGTGTGTGTGCATCTGTGTGTTTGCGTGTGTGCCCAGCAGTCTACCCAATTGTAGAAGTTTTCGTTATTATTAAAGCAAATAAGCATGTGTTCAGCGCTCTGCAGGGTCTATCCTTACGAGCTGCTCTGCTCTCAGAGCAGATTAGGAAGCTATGAGCTTGAAATTGGAGCGGAGCAGTTTGGTTCGACTATCTGGATAAGTCACGGCGCATCTCTTAAACGTGTTTATCCCCCAGTTAGGGTCTGTCGTCTGGAACAAGCAACACCGCCGAGCAATGTCCTCGTTAGGACGGAAATCTTTTGTTTTGAAACGTCGGCCCGCACGAGGAAGCGACCGTGTGTGAGATTAGAGGACGCGCATTTCACAGATGAACGTTTCCGAAACGTCCGAAAAAGGGGAACGTTTCCTTTGTTTGGAGTTGGAGCGAATCTTTCCACGATGTTAGCTTTTAATACATCCGGAGGGGGGGAAAGAAATGCTTGCGGGGCACTGTGACAGAGCACGACCCATCCTCCACCTCAGCATCGCACTCCCGGCGTCAACACACCTCCTCTCCCAGAAAGAATCCCCAACTGCCCCCTCCCTCCTCACCCCATCCGTACCTGCCTCCTCTCCCAGGGAGTTATGGCTCAGATCCAGGCTCTCCAGGCGGGTGTTGGAGGTCAGGGCGCGTGCCAGCGGCCGGCCGGCCCCGTCCCCCAGCTGGTTCCCTGCCAGGCCCAGTCTGACCAGCGTGCTGTTCTCCTGAAGCGTGCTGGCTAGCGCCCACGCGCCACGCTCCCCCAGCTGGTTCTCTGACAGGTCCACGTCTGATACGCACCCACACACAGGCACACACACACACACAGGCACACACACACAGACAGACAGACACACACACACACACAGGCACACACACACAGGCACACACACACAGACAGACACACACACACACAGGCACACACACACAGGCACACACACACAGGCACACACACACAGCACACACACAGACAGACAGACACACACAGGCACACAGACAGACAGACAGACACACACAGGCACACACATACAGACAGACACACAGACAGACAGACACACACAGGCACACACAGACAGACAGACACGCACGCACAGGCACACACACACACATAGACACACAGGGAACACATGGGGATGTCATTTACAGCTAGGGTTAGATCATTCTACGATGGTGTGTATGTGTGTGCATGTGTGTGTGTGTGTGTGGGGGGGGTTAGGTTCTTGACTGATCCATCGGAGGAAGTTATAATAAAGACATGCTGCGAGTGTGTTTTATTGGGCATGTTCTTATCTACTGGAGAAGGCGATCATTATCCGGTGCTCGTCAGCGGTAAGTCATGCAGGTTCATCATGCTGGGCTTTTAGAATGACAGTAATTAATGTTAGAATTAGCAGCCCTGTCATTCTGGTGCCATGTAATAACATGCTTGGCAGAGAACAATCTAATATGTCATCTGTGGAGAGGGAGAGAGGGAGAGAGAGAGAGAGAGAGAGAGAGAGAGAGAGAGAGAGAGAGAAGAGAGAGAGAGAGTGTGATGCCCAGTAGCAGACATGTGGGGAGAGTAGTGCACAGGTGGGAGAGATGCCGAGAAAGGGAGAGAGAGGTAAAGTGAGAGACAGTGAGGGATGGATGGAGAGTGAGAGAGAGAGAAAGAGAGAGAGAGAGAGAGAGAGAGACAGAGAGCGAGATCACCTGTGATGTAACAGTTCTCCTTTAACATATCCGCCACTGCCACTCCTCCCATCCCTTCCATCCAATTATCCCTCAAGTTCAGCTTCAGGACGGAGGTGTTGGTTACCAAGGGAACGGCCAGCGCTTTGGTACCCTGCACACAGCATAGGGAAGATTCTCGAGTTAGCACCAAACTTGCTTTTTCTACCGCACTCGTTTTCTTTTCTTGCTATTCCGAAAAAAAAGGAAAAAGATTTTGCTCAGTAGAGTGTTTGTGCGGGGGGAAAAGCAGGCAGGTGTGTGACTGAGTGGTTTCAAGGCAGCTATTATGCCTGAGCTGCACGCGTCTAATGGCTGTTAAAATGATCCCTTCTTTAAGGGCTTCTGTGTTTCAGCTCAACTGAAAGAAGCAGCGGGAGGCTGCTGAGAGACTCGAATAAAAAAAAAGAACCATTTGTTAGCGAGCCCACTGGAAACGTGCGATCCTAAATGAACCCAAGCGACGCTGTCTCATTAGACGAAGAGGATTCCGGATTCACAATAGAATAGATGAACGCGTGATCGTCCTGGATGGGTGGATGACGGCACGAGCTCTCCCTCTCTCTGTGAGGGTGCGACGAGGGTCCGTGATTGGCCGGCGTGACGGCGGCTCCTACCTGTGGGCCCAAGCCGTGGTGCGTCATGATCAGCTCGCTGCTCTGAAGGTGTCTGAGAGCGTAGGACGCTGGGACCACCCCGAGCGTGCGACACGCCTCCCTGTAGCCGGCCTGGCCTGTGGGGTCGTACGCCCCTGTTTCACCTGCAGCACACACACACATACACGTACACACACACGTCGATCACACATAAAACACACGTATATACATTGCAATTCACACAGGAAAGTAAACCACACGCGCACGCGGCATACACACTCGTTCGCAAACTCGCGAAACATCGAGCGAAGTGAAGTGATCTGCCTGTGAGGACACCTGTCACTGTGACTTTGGGGGATTCCTTCACGGATGGTTCGGTTGTACCGAGTTTGGGGTCGCTCACTCACAGAACAGATGGCCCGTCGCTTGATAGAGAGGGAGAGAGACAGAGAGAGAGCGGGGGCGGGGGCGAGGGGGGGAGTAAGAGTGAGGGAGATGGAGAGAGACAGAAAAGGAAACAATAGCAGAGAGAGAAAGGGAGGGAGAGAGAGAAAGAGAGAGAGAGAGAGACAGAAGTATCAAAGAACCCCACATCTCTCTCACACCTTTTGTCATAATGCAGGATGATTCACCCGCCTTCTTCCTCTCCCTCCGTGTCTCTCTTTCGACCACCCTCCTTCCCTCCTCCCCCTCCCTCTCTCCGTGTTCTTTGACGGACTCGTTTTACCTTCCGTCTCCAAGTCGGTGTCGTACTCGCCGTCCTCGCTGACGACGCCCTCTGTCCCCCTGGCCTGGCCCTCTGTGTCCTCCTCCTCCTCCTCCTCGCCCTCCCTTTTCTGACCCTCGCCTGGCCCCTCCCCCTCGGGGCGGGGCCGCCGCCCGCGGGAGACCGTCCCTGGCTGGGTCACTGTCTGACAGGAGGAGAGGTGTGATTGTTGGTTGAGGCCTGAGGGACATGTTGACAGTCCAATCAGCTGTTAGAGCCAGATGGTTTGAGGCAGGCTCTATGGGCTTGGACAGCTTGAGAAGAATACGAGTTACTATGCAGCGTGTGTGTGTGTGAGTGTGTGAGTGAGTATGTTTCTTTATTCATGCGTGCATATGTGTGCGTGTGTGTGTGTGTGATGTGTGCATATGCATGTGTGTGTGTATATATCTGTGTGCATGCGCATGTTTATGTTTGGATCTATCGAGACAGGCTTCTTCGTCACCCAGTGAAAGCCTGTAAGTGTGGCACCAGGTGTCTGGATTGTTTGTCCAATCATCTGTAATTACTGACTCATGAGCTGCTGATCAGAGCCAGATAGACGAGAGATGTTGCCTGCCCTCCAGCACCGACTCGGGTTGTGGTCGTGGCGAGGCTGTGCTGGGTAATGGGACTGTAGGAGACCAATCATCCTCATCGCGATTCTGTCACTGTTATCATCATCTCATCGTCATCCATATCCTCATCCCTATCGTAATCATTGTACTCTTCATCATCATCATCACTACTCCTCCAGTGTGTCAGAGCAGCTGCCATCTACCTTCCTGGTTTGTTCTCATCATCATCCTTATTATGATCATCATCATAATCATCATTATCATCATCATCACTATTCAGTGTGTCTGACCAGTGACCATCTACCTACCTGGTGGTCATCATCACTACTCCTCCAGTGTGTGACCTACCTGGCCGTCCTCCAGGCTGAGGGCTCCACGGGTTCCACCGGCTCGACAGTCTCCCTCCTCCCCCTCCTCCAGGCCCCGCCCATCGGTGTCCCTCTCCCCTCCCTGGTCCTCAAGCACAGAGGCCAGGCGGGCCTCCAGCACCAGCTTCTTTCCCCACCATGCTTGCCTCTGCTTGGGTCGATGTCCCAGGGTTGTTGGACTGGAGAAGGTAGTCTGGCTGGTGAGTGTGTGATCAGTGCAGCGTAGTGAGGCTAACCAGTAACCTCCCGCTGGCTCCTCTAACCGGGATCCGTGGGAGGGTCAATCCTCGACTGCCACCCCGCTCGGCTAATTAGAGAGCTGCTGGCGTGACTTCCTGGTTGCTGGCAGCCAATCCACAGGAGGGGAGGGAGTTGGTTTAGTGTTTGTCTGGTTTGCTTTGTTGGTGTGTTGCCATGGAGCTGAGTGGTGTGCTGAGTGTGTTGTGAAAGGCTGTTCGAAGTAGAGCGGGCAGTCTTGCTCTCTGAGACAATCAACTGGCACAGGAAAGACAAGCTGAGAACTTTCTAGACCTTCTCAATCAACCGTCTTTACACGCAGAATACCCATTCTACATAGTCAGACCTGACCTTCCTAACTACAGGGATGCAAACACATGTATGGTTAAAAAAGAGAGAGGTCATTGAAGCCCCCGCCCCACGGCAAATATCCATATACTTACATTGCCACAAACCCCCTGACATCCCTGGCCCACCCATATAGGCACATAGAGTAAAATGACATTAAATACACGGACACTAATTTGTAATATTCAATTTCATTTTTTATTCCGAGACATAAACTATTATTAAACGATCTAGCACTTCTTCTGGTTTTACTCATTCTTCCTCTTCTCCTGGCCACCTCTAAGGAGACTAAATTGCCTCTCACCACAGGATCAATGGAGGACAATGACTAGGTTATTACTTTTGAGAGGTAGTTTGTTCTACTTGCCACAAGCTGTGTAAGACTTGGTCACCTTCCCAATAAAATCCATGACAGTAGGTGATTTATTTAAGACTGCAAGGGAAGCTTGGCTTTTCAAAAAACATTATTGTCAAATATTTACTATTGTGTTAAAATTTTAAATGTGTTAGAACACGTTCATCTTGAAGACAAGTTTGTTCATAATCAGATACATATAGCAGCAGATCGACTGACTCGATTTCCTTCTCATACTTTTCCGTAGTGTCACAGTACATTTAACGGTTAAAGCCCAGCGTCCAGGTAATTCCTTACAGAAACTGTCTCTTAAATGACCTCACACTTCACCTTAAGGATGTGTTTTCAACAGATCCATGTTTTCTTGTGTCCCTGATGGCTCAGTGGATAAGCATGTATACCATAACGTTAAGGGTCTTCAGTTCGAAATCCCATGGAAGTCTGCAATGGACTTTCCTTACAGAAACTGTCTCTTTAATGACTTAATGAAGTTACCATAGAGAAAGGCATCTAAACCTCCTCTCTCACCCTGCCACTAGGCGTGCGCGTAACAAGCCTGTGTTGGTCTTCCCTTACAGAAATGGTCTCTTTAATGACCTCACACTTAACCATAAGGATGTATTTTCAATGAGTTTACATTTGCTTGTGTCCCTGATGGCTCAGTGGGTAAGCATGTATACCATGAAAGTTAAGGGATCTTGGGTTCAAATCCAATGGAAGGCTGTGTTGGTCTGTCCTTGCAGAAACTGTCTCTTTAATGACCTCACACTTCACCTTAAGGATGTATTTTCAACGAGTTCATGTTTCCTTGTGTCCCTGATGGCTCAGTGGATAAGCATGTGTACCATGAGTGCTAAGGGTATTGGGTTCAAATCCCATGGAAGGCTGCGTTGGTCTTTCCTTGCAGAAAACTGTCTCTTTAATGACCTCACACTTCACCTTAAGGATGTATTGTCAACGAGTTCATGTTTCCTTGTGTCCCTGATGGCTCAGTGGATAAGCACGTGTACCATGAGCGTTAAGGGTCTTGGGTTCAAATCCCATGGAAGGCTGCGTTGGTCTTTCCTTGCAGAAACTGTCTCTTTAATGACCTCACACTTCACCTTAAGGATGTATTTTCAACGAGTTCATGTTTCTTGTGTCCCTGATGGCTCAGTGGACAAGCACGTGTACCCTGACAGATAAGGGTTGTGGGTTCAAACCCCACGGGTCTTACCTTGCAGAAAAGGTCTCTTTAATGACCTCACACTTGTGTTCAAATGTGGCTGAAGGATCTTCCTACAACTCAATTGTTGCTTTTGGACTTGGAACAAAATGCTGGACTTATATATAAAACTGATAAAAGGTAATTTATTTTCCCGGCTCCCGAGATCCTCTCTCCCAACTGTCTTTCCTGGTGGGACAGTCGGGTACTGACAAAGACAGTTGGGTGATCCCTGCTGGGACAGTCGGGGAGTGCGCTGCGGTCACAGGGATCTGGGCTCACGGATCTGATTGGCACCACGCCCTGTGCTTCATCTGAACCCAGCTGTTGAGCACCCACGACCCACGACACCTTGGGGGCGACCTTAGAGCAAGCTCAGTCAAAGGATTTCTCTGGGTTCGAGGGTTTGGGTGGATTTGATCCCATGCCGTTGGGATTTGCTTGTCCGCATGCTTATCCATTAGGCCACTGGGGCCCCATATCTCCGGCATGTGAAGGTTGCATTTATCTTTTAAAAAGTGCTCTGCTTAAAGAGACACTAACATGTTTTGCATGCCAGAAAGCAAGCATGGGGTACACTGCCTCCAGCCAGATTTGAACCGGATGGGTCAGGACTCAAGATCCCATGCACAGCCACTCGGCCACCAGGGCCTTGCTGAATTTCCCTCGGAATCTAATTATGTCTTTATGAATTCCACTTGAAGACATAAGTTCAATGTTCAATTGAAAGCTTTCATTTAAAAGCACCTTGGGGGATGTGATCCCCCAACCTCCTGATCTGTAGTCATACTCTCTAACCATTTAGCCAACCTTACAACCACAAAAGTTGCATGTGGACAGTCACACTTTGTCATAATCACTCATTTGTGAACCACACCTGGCAATCGTTTGTGTTGATTGGCAATCAGATCACAGTGCTTTCAAAACTAAATAGGCCTTAATGGGAATCTTATGGATCCAGAACATAGAACATGTTGATTTCATTTGCAGCAACTCATCATGATTTTCTTAACAGTCTCTGCTCTGTCTAGAACAAATCTGGGAGAGAGAAGGCTGCTCTTTGGCATGCAATGAGCCAGAAGTAAAAAAGACACACACAACGTGTTGACGTATAATGTAAATGTTTTCTTTTATTAGTAAGTTGATGTAAAGTCCTTGCCAAGTATATGCATTAAAATGGAAATCGTCAAGGTTCAATTTCACAAGAAGAAGAAGGGTCATCTTCAGAGCGGAGGCTGTTTGGGCTGGAGTTTGGATCTAGCAGCAGCAGCAGCAGCAGCGATACAAACAAGAAGAGAGACACACTCAGATACCACGAAGAGATACCACAGAACCCTCCCCCCCTCCCTCTCCAGAGAAACCCCCCAGATACCCCCCCCCTCCTCCCCCCGCACCCGGGCTAGCCTCCAACCACCACCCCGGGTGCCCAGAGCACAGCACCCACCCCCCTCCATCCAGTGACAGAGCTGGCGGACAGAGAGCTGGACAGCAACACAGGTCTTCCACACAAAGCAGCTCTGCACAGCATCATCTCCACCTGTCTCTGTGGGGGAGCAACAGCTGCTCCCAGTTTGGAGGTGGAGACTTTGACGTCTGGTTACAGTAATAGTTAGCTAGTTAGCTGAGCATTGATATGATACCGATATCTAGATACAGACTATAGATTGGGCCAGATGATATATATATATATCATCTATATATATATATATATATCATATATATATATATATAAATGGTCTGTAGGTTGGCCCTGATAACGTTGTGTTTTTAATCAAGAGGAGACATGGAATATCATGCATTCAGAATACTGCTGGATGTCCCATTCCTAGAATATATCTTTTGTATACAGCAGGCAGAGAAAGACAAACGATATCCATTTATATCATCAAAATACATTCTTAGAAAAAGTTGAAATAGTTCCTTTTGAATATTGTCCTCTGTCTGTGAATATATATAGGCTCTATTTATAGAGATTCTTTTTTGTGGTTGTCGTTTCACATTTTGCATCACAGAGATTTGGCGTCTCTCATTTCAAATTTAGATTAATCAGCATAAACAAGTATGGTGGAAAAAACATTCAATCAGAGTTAAGAGTCGTCTACTCTCCCGGTAATTGAACGAAAACAAAATTTGCCACAAAAATGTCATTTATATGCATTAGAAGACATCGCTGAAATCCAATAGTGTTTTTTTTGTTTGTTTGTTTTTTATCATGCTAGCGGCCATTTAAAAAAAACAAGGACAGCGAGCTTGAGCAGGTGAGAGCATGGAGGAAAACCGCCACGAGTTACTGCAGGTTTGGCGAACGTGAAATGGTGCTTTTTGTCCATTGACCTTTGACCCTCACAAAACAACGGCCTCGCGACCCCACACAAGGGAACATGGCAGTGTTGCCTTTGAACAGGAAATGAGAAACACACTGTGTCAACAACCTAAGCCGTTGAGGAAGTAGCAACGGTTTCCTCAGCAAACACATCGTAACAGCTAGCTGCTTTGTCACTGGACGGGCTCACGTGCGTACGTACCAAGGTGGGTGCTTGGGACAGGGTGGACTGGGAACGCTAAACACACTCTGGATTCGGAGGTAAAAGTGGAGGACAGTGCCGGCGGACCAACACTGCTGTCATCACGACACGCACACTTGAGCACGCACACACACACACATCCACGTGCACACAAGGCCCTTCCAAACAGGTGTCAGGCCACAGTGAGAGAAGGGATGAGAGGGTTAGCATCACCACTTATAGTGGGTAGGTACAACAAGGTGTTGGGGAGAGAGGAGGGAGAGGGAGAAAAAGAGGACGAGAGACAGCGGAAGATAATGAGCAAAAAAAGAGGAGAAAAAAGGGGGAGGGAGTGAGACACAGAGAAGAGGGAGGTAGATAACGAGAAGGGTGACAAGGGAGAGGGTAGCAGCCTCGTCCGAGGACAGCCCCGCAGAGCCGTGACAGCAACAACACGACAGCGTGCTGCAGTCTTCAGCACGGTCTGACCGTCATGTGGACACAGGGTAGGAGGACAGCACACGTCCTGATGAGACAGGAAGATGTAGGAGAACACAGACAGGACTAGGAGATGTAGGAGAACACAGACAGGATGGGAGATGTAGGAGAACACAGACAGGACTGGGAGATGTAGGAGAACACAGACAGGACTAGGAGATGTAGGAGAACACAGACAGGACTAGGAGATGTAGGAGAACACAGACAGGATGGGAGATGTAGGAGAACACAGACATGACTAGGAGATGTAGGAGAACACAGACAGGACTAGGAGATGTAGGAGAACACAGACAGGACTAGGAGATGTAGGAGAACACAGACAGGATGGGAGATGTAGGAGAACACAGACAGGATGGGAGATGTAGGAGAACACAGACAGGATGGGAGATGTAGGAGAACACAGACAGGACTAGGAGATGTAGGAGAACACAGACAGGACTAGGAGATGTAGGAGAACACAGACAGGACTAGGAGATGGGGGTTATGTTGGCACTTAGAAGCATGGGTGAGTTTGTCAAGAACAAACTCCACCCTCTCATTTTACATCCCTCCCTCCATCTTTCCCTCGCTCTCTGCTCCATCCATCCCTCCATCCTTTTCTCTCTCTCTCGACTCTCTCTTTCCAACATTAAGAGTTTGTTATCTATCCAGGCAAGGAGAGCTTGGAGCAGGGCTGAGTGAACACACCTGTCTGAGGATGACTCATAGCATAGCAACATTCACATCCACATTACAGACCAGAGTAATGGATAACACACACACCCACATTACAGACCAGAGTAATGGATAACACACACACCAACATTACACACCAGAGTAATGAATAACACATTCACACCCGTATTACAGACCAGAGTAATGGATGATGTCTTAATACACCAGATTTGGGGGATAGGATAATAGCACATCTCTGAGAGGAGCCACAAAGCAGCTGATGTATTCTGACTGGCTGTCGTGATCTCAGGCTGGTGCAGGTCGGTGGATGACAGAACATGGCCAAGAGGCTGAGGTTGTGTGACAGAGTGTGCCTCCTCGTTATTCCGTAAGAGTCCCCAACGTCCCTCCTGTCACCGTCATGAGGCTCACTTCTCTCTGTCATGCTGTCTGTCACTCTAACTCTCTGGCTCACTGGGTACCAGAGCGTGTGTGTGTGTGTGTGTGTGAGTAGGTGCGTGCCTGTGTGGGCTGGTGTTTGTGTACGTGTCTCTCGCCCCCTCTCACCCTCTCTTGCGCTCCCTATCACTCCAAATGTTCTCTCTCTCCTACCGCGTGTCTTTCTCTCCGTCTCCCTTTAATCCTCCCGTCGTAGCTCTGTCTCTCTTCCCCTTGTGTCTCTCTCTCTCTCTTGTTGTGTCTCTCCCCCTAGCATGATGAAGTGAGAATACAACAGCAAGCTGTGCCCAGACGAGATTCTACGGCGAGCCGTTAGCTTGGCGACAAAGCGTCCAGGTTTCTCGTAATTGTACAACCTCAGTAGAAGGTGTCGGCTCTTCACAGTAAACAACACAGAGTAACTACGGCTTTACTAGATTCTTGTCTTGCTCATGCATTAACAGGAAGGCAGGTCACTGAGCAGGCACCACGTCGGGAATCATTATGAAGACGTAACCGGAAAGAAACTGAACCAAATACTTTTTTTCTTCTTCTCCGTTTTCTCGACAGAACAAAAAAGCAAATCATTTCTGAAATATACTGATGACATAAACGGTCTGACGGTCGCTACGGACGACGTGCAGAGACCCGCCGGAAACCGTGATTAAAAAATCAAAACAAGAAGCCGAATGAACGAACGAGGTGGGGGGGGTGGGGGTGGGGGAAGGAAAGTAGAAGGAAAAGAAGGAAGTACAGTAGAAAAATTGGCACAGTATTGTGGAGCAGCTGCGTTTCCCTCCAGCGTCCTCCCCAGTGATGCACAGCGGAACGATCCGGAAGCCCCACACACAGCCCTATGAACAGAACACTCTGAGAGAGAGAGAGAGAGAGGGAGAGGGAGAGAGAAGAGAGAGAGAGAGAGAGAGAGAAGAAGAGAGAGAGAGAGAGAGATCGATAGAGAGAGAGATGAGAGAGTCTCTCTCTCACTCTCGAGTAGACTATGATCTCGATCGCCTCGCTCTCTCTCGCTCTCTGCTCTCTAGCTCTCGCGCTCTCATCTCGTTTCGTCGTTCTCGCGCTCGGTAGTCGTCGATCTCTGTAGCTTCGTGGGATTACAAGGGATGGAAAGTGAGTTTGGACACAGACCGAGACATTGAAAGAGAGAACGAAAGAGATAAATGTGAGGGCCCATTTGAGGCCTGTGACCACATAAGTGACAAATTCAAGTGACACTCTCCACAGGAAGTATGTGGGCAGGGCTCCATACATTAGGGACACTTTAACGAGGCCTCATGGCCGTCACGGCGCTCTCATGACAAGTGAGCATGAAAAACGCTCTTATCTCCTCGAGAACAAACAAATACGGAGAAAAAAAGCAGGGAGAGAGTGTATGTTAAGAACATGGACGCTCGCTCCTCTAATCCTGTTAGTCAGAGGCCCTTTTCAACCGGTTTCTATGGTTACCATTCTGCATTTTTGTCCTGGTACACACCAGCGGCTGTGCTGCCTCTGCATCTGTGCGCCCCCCCCATTCGCACTATGACCCCCCCCCTCCCCTACTCCCACCACAACAGTGTGTGTGTGGGGGGGGTGTCTGAGAGCGCGAGTGGAGAGAGTGTGCGTGCGTAGTGTCTGTGTGTGTGGAGAGAGCGTGCGTGTGGTAGCGTCTGTGTGTGTGTGGGAGAGAGCGTGCGTGCGTGTAGTGTCTGTGTGTGTGGAGAGAGCGTGCGCGTGTGTGTGTGTAGTGTCTGTGTGTGTGTGGAGAGAGCGTGCGGTGCGTAGTGTCTGTGTGTGTGGAGAGAGCGTGCGCGTGTGTGTGTGTAGTGTCTGTGTGTGTGGAGAGAGCGTGCGCGCGTGTGTGTGTAGTGTCTGTGTGTGTGGAGAGAGCGTCTGGCGTAGTGTCTGTGTGTGTGGAGAGAGCGTGCGTGCGTGTGTGTGTGCAGTGTCTGATCCCATCACTCACTCGTCAGAGTCTTTTTTGCTCTCCTCGATGTAGGCGATGGACTCGGAGCGGAGACGGTTGGTGACCTCGTAGGTCCGCAGCGTGACCCCGAAGATGTCCTCGTGATAGCGGTTCTCGTCCTGGTTGGAGACCAGAGACCAGAGGGAGATCAGGAGAGGGGGCGCGGAGAGCGGTAGCTTAGTGTTTGTGTATGTATGCCTGGAGGAAAACAGCTGTCTATGGGGGGGGGGCTAAGGGACACAGACCGGTAAGGGGTCAAGGCCTGTGTCTCTGTGTCAGCATGTATGTACGTGTGTGTGTCTGTGTGTGTGTGACACGGAGTTTCTGAGCGATGAGTGGAGGGTGTGTGTGTGTGAGTGTCTGAGTGGAGGTGTGTGTGTGTGGTGGTGTGTGTGTGGTGTGTGGACTGAGCGTCTGTATGTGCGTGTGTGTGATGTCTGAGTGGAGGTGTGTGTGTGATGTCTGAGTGGAGGTGTGTGTGGGTGTGTGTGTGGTGGTGTGTGTGTGTGTGTGTGGTGTGGTGTGTGTGTGTGGTGTGTGTGTGTGTGTGACTGAGCGTCTGTGTGTGCGTGTGTGTGTGTGATGTCTGAGTGGAGTGTGTGTGCGATGTCTGAGTGGAGGTGTGTGTGTGTGTGACTGAGTGGAGGTGTGTGTGTGTGTGTGTGATCTCTGAGTGGAGGTGTGTGTGTGTGTGTGTGTGACTGAGCGTCTGTGTGTGCGTGTGTGTGTGATGTCTGAGTAGAGGTGTGTGTGTGATCTCTGAGTGGAGGTGTGTGTGTGATGTCTGAGTGGAGGTGTGTGTGTGTGTGTGACAGAGCGCCTGTGTGTGCGTGTGTGTGTGTGATGTCTGAGTGGAGGTGTGTGTGTGTGACAGAGCGCCTGTGTGTGTGTGTGTGTGTGACAAAGCGCCTGTGTGTTGCGTGTGTGTGTGTGACAAAGCGCCTGTGTGTGTGCGTGTGTGTGTGTGACAGAGCGCCTGCGCGTGTGCGTGTGTACGTTCCCCACCCGCAGCTTGCTGAGGTAGAAGCCAGCGTCCTCCTGGCTCATGTTCCCCTGCAGCTTGATGATCTGCTGCACCGTCTTCAAGACGTCCCCGGCCATGGTCACGTCGCCGCACACGTAGATGTGGCCCCCCTGCTCCCTGAGGGAGCGGTACACGTCTCCGGGAGCTGCTCACGGAGCACGTCCTGCACGTACTTCTACCGAGGGGGGGGGGAGGGGGAAGTGGGAGGCAGAGAGAGAGAGAGAGAGAGAGAGAGAGGACCTTCGTGTTTACGTAACAGAAAGTCGTCGTGCTTTCAGAACCAAGCCGCAGGGTTCAGTGTCTCTTCCCACTGTCTGTCTGCGGTGGGTAGTATCTATCGCGGGGGGGGGTGAGGGTGATGCGGAGACCCCAGGTGGTCGGGCCCACGGCTGCAGCTACCTTTGGTCTGCCCGGCTCCCTGGAGTAGGCTGTGTACAGCTCCTGGAAGGCCCCCTGGTTCTTGGCTTGGACGGTCTCCTCCTTGTAGATGTGGTCGATCTGGGACTCCCGGCAGCCAAACACCAGTGTCATGGGACTGGACTTCACTCCTGGGGGAGGGAGGGAGGGGGGGGGAAGGGGGGGGGGATGGGGAGGATGGGGGTCACAGGGGGGAGATTTCAAATCCTGCACCCTCCACTGGAACCAA
Source organism: Mallotus villosus (assembly GCA_903064625.1). NCBI lineage: Eukaryota > Metazoa > Chordata > Actinopteri > Osmeriformes > Salangidae > Mallotus > Mallotus villosus. The sequence goes on along the minus strand of CAEFZP010004673.1, from coordinate 131,067 downwards.
AAACCATCGCAACTATCTCCCCCTTGCGCAAACCTGCCCCTCACCGATATCGCTGTTACTCTGTCCCAGGGAGAGGACTGTCTACGGCTCTTTGAGAAACACTCACCGAGGCTCTACAAATCTCTAGGGGTCAGATGGCTGAGCGGTTAAGGAATCGGGCTATTAATCAGAAGGTTGCCGGTTCGATTCCTGGCCGTGACAATTGACGTCGTGTCCTTGGGCAAGGCACTTCACCCTACTTGCCTCGGGGAGAATGTCCCTGTACTTACTGTAAGTCGCTCTGGATAAGAACGTCTGCTAAATGACTAAATGTACAAATCACAGAGTCCGATTCGGAATCACAGAATCGAATCACTGCTCGAAACGGCCTCTTCCAAGTTCTAATGTGACTGCTCTGGACTGCTTCTCAAGGCTAATCTGATTCTGAGACACTTCCTGGGAGTGACAATCCTCCAGCTGAGATGCCGCCGGGCTCTTGGAAACACGCATGCCGACCCACCTTTGTGTTCGTAGTCGAACAGTCTCTGCTGCCAGAAGCTTCTGAAGGGGGCGATGCCGGTGCCGGGCCCCACCAGGATACACGGAGCGCTGTGGTCCTTCGGCAGACGGAAGGTTGCCGCTCTGTAACCATGGAAACGTTGCAGTTGTTATTGTTGTCGTCTGGAGAGAGACTCGAGAGGGGGCTTCGCTCACTGAGAAACAGGAGCCGTGTTTCTTTTTTACCACTTCATGAATTTGACAGGTGCCGCTGATACGGAGACAATTATGGTGTTCAAGAAAAAGTGACGTTTGTACCCTCGGACGAAACAGGGGACCACCTCCTCCTTCTGTATCCGGCTGAGCCACGAAGAGCAAACACCGTGGTGAACTGGTCCTGATCCATCTGCAAACAGACCAATACACAACTCATCCACTTTACCTGTCTCCTCCTCCCCTCCCTCTCTCCTACCCTCCCCTCCCTCTCCACTCCTCTCATTTCATCTCCTCACCTCCCTCCCTCCCTCCCCTCCCTCCCTTTCCTCCCTCTCCTCCCTCTCTCTCTTTCCGCTCTCTTTAGCTATGTGAACCAACACTGTGGAGTGGCCGTCGTACGGCATTTCCTCCATGCCTGTAAGGGTGTGTTCAGCCTCTGCTGAAACTAAGTGCTGGAAATGGGAGCACCGTCCCCGCCATTCGTCACCATAACCGCAACACAAACAGGAAGCAGTACGACCAATCGATTCGCGGGACAAAGAGGCGCACGTAGATGCAAGGTACAGTCCCAGTTCGATCCAGCGTCGATAACGCGGTTCGTCGTTAGTGCGAGACCACGGTTTGGCGGCTGAACCACTTTACTTCACGGCGGTAATACCTTCCCCCGCAGGTGGGCACACTGCACTGAGAACTGGCTTTGCGAGATAACTTTCAACTGCCTTCTGCTTTCAACTGCAGTCGGCCAGACCCATAAAAGGTTGACTAATTAGATTTAGCATGACTTGGGAAAGGCCAGAGAGCAGCTGCAAAGGCCACGCAGGGACGGTAATAAGAAAGTAGCACAGCAGCTGTGATGTCATCGTGCTCCTGACTAACCCGACTCCTTTCTCATGTCTGCACGTCAGGCAGCTGATGCCGCATACAACCAGGAAGTGGACGACAGGAAGAAGTAATACATTCCAGGAAGTAAACAACAGGTGAGGAAGTCAATAATGAGAACTCCTGCAGAGGGTAGGGAGGTCACCAGAGCGCTCCTGACTGTCGACAGTATCTCTACATTCTGCCTGGTGACCTCGGTCCTCAACTTAGATCAGGTGGAATTGATCTCTGATCCCTAACTACTGCAAAGTCATTCCCTGATATACCGACGTGCGTCTGTGGAGGGAAAAGTCCGCTTTGCGTCGAGTGCAAACTAGGAATGATACCTGCGTCGTTGACAAACTCAATTGCGCTGGGTGCAAGATAGGGCCCCCAAGTGCAATGACCATGAAGACATTCATCGTCATCAATGAACCCTTAACCCCCCCAAACACCACGTAACAGCCTTTGAGCACGCCCTAACCCACTACCCACCTGCAATGACCCCCCTACCACCCCCTTTCACCCTGACACATACATCGCCCAGCCCCTCACACCCTCCTGACCTCACCTCTGGCTCTGTAGGAAACCACGGCCACAGTCAGGTGGATCTCCCCTGGGTGAGCGTCCGGGGAGGAGCTGATGGAGTAGTAGCGAGGCTGGAGAAGGGGAAGCTGGGTCAGCAGCAGGGTGGAGGCCATCTGGATGGAGGGGAACTCTTCCAGAACTTCCACCAGGGTGGGGGTGTTGTACCACTTCCACTCCTCGTACTCCTGCAGACCCTGAGGACCAGGAGGGGGGGGAGGAGGAGAGGGGAGGAGAGGGAGGGGAGGAGGAGGAGAGGGGAGGAGAGGGAAAGGGGAGGAGGAGAGGGGAGGAGGAGGAGAGGGGAGGGGAGAGGGGAGGGGAGGAGGAGGAGAGGGAGGGGGAGGAGGAGGAGAGGGGAGGAGGAGAGGGAGGGGAGGAGAGGGGAGGAGGGGAGGAGGGGAGGAGAGGAGGAGAGGGAAGGGGAGGAGGAGGAGAGGGGAGGAGGAGAGGGAGGGGAGGAGGAGGAGTGGGGAGGAGGAGGAGAGGGGAGGAGAGGAGGGACAGGGGGAGGAGGAGAGGGAGGGGAGGAGGAGGAGAGGGGAGGAGGGGAGGAGAGGAGGAGAGGGCAGGGGAGGAGGAGGAGAGGGGGAGGAGGGGAGGAGAGGAGGAGAGGGCAGGGGAGGAGGAGGAGAGGGGAGGAGGAGAGGGAGGGGGAGGAGGAGGAGAGGGGAGGAGGAGGAGGACAGGGGAGGAGAGGAGGACAGGGGAGGAGGAGGGGAGGGGAGGGGAGGAGGAGGAGAGGGGAGGAGGATAGGGGAGGGGATGGGAGAGGGAGGGGAGGAGGAAGAGAGGGGGACAAGAAGGAGGAGGAGGAGGAAAGGTGGACGAGAAGGAGGAGGAGGAGGAGAACAAGAGGAATCGGTTAAGATTGATTTTATCCAGCGATTCACAAAACGTGAAACAGTTGTGTCGTCATTTTTGACATTTGAAACTCTGAGGCTCTGAGTCAAACCATAGCAGATGTTTGTTCAAACAAATGGCATTCCCATACCCAGGAACTAAGCTAATTCACAGCCCAGTTTCCTGCTCCTCAGGCCAGATTTCGCACCCTTGCCAACATCCAAACACCTCAAACAAGATCAAATCAAGCGTCTAATTCCCTGTGTGGTAATGGCACCGGAAGAGGGAAGCAGCCCTACAAATGTCACGCTCATACAGTATGTTTGAGCTTGACATAGCATTACAGGGCACTTCTAATCTTAGCCTAGTGTCCTGACATCAGGGCCTTATACAACCCACAAAGATCCGAGGGCAATGCGGGTCTGCGACTGGGCACTGGGAAAATAGCACAGCCTTTACTTCATGCTTGTTTGGATGTTTATTTTTGCCCTTATTTTCTTCTTCCGTTTGGCTTTTTTCCTTTCTTTTTAGAGAATGAGCTGAAGCATAAGTGGTGAGTCAGCGCAGACCCTTGGTGACACGACGAGAGGTTGAACTGTGGGAAGAACAACACTTAGTCTGTGGATGAACATCAGCCTATACTGGGACCTAGTGTGTCGAACTGTCCATCTGCCTCATGAATACAGGAAAAGTATATTTTCGACATTTCAATAAGTAGCCTACCCTGGTTTCAATAAATGCAAGAAAAATCCTTCTGCAATGTGAATGGCACCTTGGAGCTAATGTTTGCAGCTAAGGCAAACCATCCCATGTTAATGTAGGCTAATGCTAACCCTTACTCGCTTGCAAACTTCAACACATGTTCATGTTACGCTAACCCATAGGCTACTAACACAATGCTAATATAACGCTAACATCATGCCAAATCCTTGCTTATGTAATAATAACTCAAGCTAACACCATGCTAATATCACACTAACTCATGCTAACACCATGCTAATATCACACTAACCCATGCTAACACCATGCTAATCTAACACTAGCCCATGCTAACCCCATGCTAATATAACACTAGCCCAAGCTAACATCATGCTAATCTAACACTAACCCATGCTAACATCATGCAATCTAACACTAGCCCATGCTAACCCCATGCTAATATAACACTAGCCTAGGTGCATTACCTTACTGAGGAGCTCCAGCTTCTTCTTGTGTTTGTCGTTGGTGGCCAGCGCTGCAAACTGCTGGAGCAGCACCGGGCTGGGCGGCGTGGTGATGTCCAGGAAGCACTGGAAGGCCTGGAACAGGGTGCACGGAGGGATCCTCACCTCCTCGTTCCAGTTACTGATCACACCTGCAGAACGGGGACCACAGAACCATAGCCAGCTAACAGACCAACCAGATCCACGAGCAGCGACGGCCCCACCAGAACCACAAGCAGCTCCGTAAAGACCAGGATATATCATTGTGTAGAGGCTGGATGTTTCAAAGCCCACATACACCATCACACCGCTCATGCAGCGGGATATGGAATAGGTAATGCAGATTTAAATCCTCTCTGTTCATTTGAGCAGATGCTTTTATCCAAAGCGATGTTCGCTTACTATTATTATATCATATTACTATTATATCTAAACATCTACATGTGAATTGCACCACTCACCCAATGCTGTGTTCCTCTCCTCGAGGAACTCCACCTTGATGATTTGATTGGCCGGTGGGGCATCCTCCAGTTTCTCAATGAGTGCCGTCACCAGTTTCTCGTGGTTGCCAGGGAAGACGCCCAAATGGTCGCCAGGCTGGTATCTCAGGCTGTCGTGGTTGTTGGCGTGGAGACGTACGAATATGGTGGAGCGACTGTATAGAGAAGCGCAGGAAAGCGGAGGGCGGGTCGTGATCACAACATCGCTCAGAGAACGCCTCAAACACAACGAAACTGTAGCAGGGCGTGAATGCAGTGTGACCGCGGGTGTTTGTTGTGGGAGAAATCTGAATGAATGTTAGCTGTGGCTGAAAACACTTTTTTTTCTCTCGTGTGCGTTAGTCATGGTCGTGTCTTTCGTAACTGCCTTCCACATCGTAAGGTCATATTTGTTTTGTGTGGCCGTTGGACTGTAAAATCTGCTCACTTAGACATGGGGCTCTGCAGATTTTTGCTCTCCAGCAGCTTGGCTCCGTAGACCTTCTTCTTGTGGACGTGGTAGAGAGCTGAAGACAGACACATCCACGCCGTCAGCCCCTCGCCCCCTCACAGTTACAGCCCAGCCAAACCCCCCCCCGCCCCCGCCCCCCCCCCGACCCCCCCCACGGCGTTCCTCACCCTCCGTCAGCGCGGGCGCCTCCGCCACGTAGCCCAGGCGGAACTTGCTCTGCTTCCAGCTGCGGTCGTTGCTGATCAGGGAGTCGTTGGCCTTCTCGATGTTCACGTCGTCGCCGACGCAGAACACGTCGCAGGCGGCCTTGAGGGGAGAGAGAGAACGGCGAGGCGGGCCGGTGAGAGGGGTTCGTTAAGTGGTGCGTCATGACATGGCCTTGAACAGACAGTGTGGTACCTCGGTCCATCTATTCATCAAGCCAGTACCTCTCAGCGTCAAGTATAATCATAGGTACTCTATAAAACATACAGTGTACCACAGACACACTGGTCATTTATAATATATATACCTGCGATATCTATATATAGGATAGTATGTATATTTGAAAGCCGGTGTTCACACAAACAAACAGACAAGCAGCATACAACCGACATGCTCTGTGACATGTATGTTGACACCGTGTAACTGGCACATACGTGACAACATTCCACGATCCTAATACAGCCCTTGCTTCGACAGAGGCAAAAGATCCATGGGTGAACCGAATCATGTTGGGTGTGGTGCCAGGGCCCCCACCTTGAACACCCTCTTGGCCCAGGTTCGGAAGGACTCCTCCTGGCCACAGAGCTCGTCTCCCTCCCCCATGCGCAGGATGCGCTCCCCTCCCAGCTCCTCGAACAGCGTGTCCACCGCGTGGGCAAACGCACAGAAGTGTGGGTAGGCCCTGGAGCCAAGGCCAAACACTGAGAACCTGGAGAGACAGAGAGAGAGACACGCGCACACACACATACACACACACACATACACACACACATACATACACACATACATACACACAGCCACATAGCCGGAGACAGGCGCGCACACGCAGCCACAAACCCAGAGGCACGCACATACACACACACACACACACACACACACACACACACACACACACCATATGAGGCAAAGCACTCCACCGCGCTCTCTCTCTCTCCTTCCCTGCAGGGCTCTTGACAGGCAGTATAAAACAGCCTCATTATCCCTGATGTTGATGTGATATCTTGAACCAGATGGCCCTGGGGTTAGTAAACACACTAAGCACAGGTCCCCTCCTCCCCAACAGCAGCTCCTCGGCTCCGCGATCCCCCCAGCCTCAGCGGGGCGGGAGGAGGCCGAGTGGAGGGAACAGCCTCGGGGGCTGCCGGAGGGCCGTTCCCTTGCTACACCCTCCCTCCTTCGTTTTCTCTACAGCAGGCTGTTACCTGCTATACCTTCCCTCCCTCCTCTATAATCAGGCTGTTCCCTTGCTACAAACACCGTCGCTCCCTCCTCCATAGCAGGCTGTTCACTGCCACACACTCCCTCCCTCCCTGTTCCCTACGACACCCTCCCTAGCAGGCTGTTACTTGTTACACACCGAGATAAACAACGGTCATAAACATTACAACATCATAAACAACGAGACAGCCAAGCTACCCGCAATGTTTATGATCATTGACCTGTGCCACTTTTTGTAAAGCTCTCTCTTGGAAGTCGCTTTGGATAAAAGCGTCTGCTAAATGAAGACATGTAAACGTACCCCCTCCCTCCCTCCTCTACAGCAGGCTGTTCCCTGCTACACCCTCCCTCCCTCCTCTACAGCAGGCTGTTCCCTGCTACACCCTCCCTCCCTCCTCTACAGCAGGCTGTTCCCTGTTACACCCTCCCTCCTCTACAGCAGGCTGCTATGCCCTCCCTCCTCCTGCCTCAGAGGTGTGTGTGTGTTTTACCAGAGTGTGTGTTACCTGACGTTGGCCAGAGGGCCCGTGCTCTCAAAGTTGGCCTTGTTGTCTGGCTCGTCACTGGAGGACTTCCTGGTGTCTGAGTAGGAGGACACGCTATTGAAGCGCACCTTGTAGCTCCTGAGAGAGAGAGAGAGGACGAGAGAGAGCACAGAGAGGGACAAGGAGAGAGGGGTGGTGAGGGGGCGGAGAGAGAGACAGAAAAGGGGATTTGAGGAAGGGACGGGGGAGAGCAAGAGAACGAGGGAGAGGAGGATTTGAAAGGGCAAGAGAGAAGAAACAGGGCGATGGGGGAAGTGAGAGAGGGAGAGAGAGAGAGATGGAGCGAGAGAGAGAGACAGAGAGAGAGAGAGAGAACACAGGTTGAGTATTTCATCTTGTAAGGTACACAGTCTCATGTTAATATTAAGGAAGTGGTCGTGTGTTGCAGCTCTGCGTTCGCAGGAAGTGCACGCTGCACCTACTTCCTGTCCTCCATGTTGGATGTCGGGTGGCGCATCTCCATCAGCGCTGCTCCAAATTTCTACCAACAACAACAAAGAGTTACCGTGGTGTCTTCTTCACAAACACTTCTGTTTTATGGAAATATCAAATAGGGCCACCTGCTCTGACCATGGGAAGACGGGCCATGATGAAAACTCTCATAACTTCCACACAGGAGCAAAACCCCAAACCCAGAAGAGCATGTGTGGTCATGGAGGAGTGGTCAACCCAGAAGAGCATGTGTGGTCATGGAGGAGTGGTCAACCCAGAAGAGCATGTGTGGTCATGGAGAGTGGTCAACCCCAGCAGAGCATGTGTGGTCATGGAGGAGTGGTCAACCCAGAAGAGCATGTGTGGTCATGGAGGAGTGGTCAACCCCAGCAGAGCATGTGTGATCATGGAGGAGTGGTCAACCCAGACAGCATGTGTGGTCATGGAGGACGAGTGGTCAACCCAGAACAGCATGTGTGGTCATGGAGGAGTGGTCAACCCAGAAGAGCATGTGTGGTCATGGAGGAGTGGTCCAGGTTTTTTTTGTTGTCTGAACAACCAATCCCACCTCTCCGTTCTCGGGGGGGTCTCCGTTGCCGAAGGTGCTGGTCACTACCAGGACCAGCGTCTCGTGCTCCAGGTCTACCATGTCGTAGTCCTCCATGGACATCACCTGGAGGGGAGACAACCATGGTCATACACACTCAGCTGGAGAACATGTATGTTACCACCCACGTGCCGCAGGAGAACATGTATGCTCACACACACCGACACTCAAAGAACACGTATGCTCACACACACCGACACACACACACACACACACACAGGAGAACATTTATGTTCACACACCCCACACACAGCTGGAGAACACGCCTTTCCACATCACCATCAATCCCAATCCTTGATCTCAGTCATCACGTATGATTGATGAGCATGTCTGCAGACAGTCAACATAATGGCTGAAGACCTTCGCCATTTGTCAGTCGTGCGGACACACACATCAGGTGGACCCCATTGCCACAGGCGGAAACCGTAAGAGACCCGCCGTCCTGGCGTTAACGAGCCGATAACGAGAAGCTGCGATGAACACCCAGGGTGTCCCGGTGTCTCGACATGGCGTCGCGTGCCCACGAGGGCCCTCCATCAGCCGGGGCGACGGGGGGACGAGGCCACGCCCGCCGGGCACGCTGCTATACGGGAGGGTTCACCATCAGCGCCCTGCCGGCCCCCGACGCCCCCCCCGGGGATCGATCGCATTAGCGTCCGGGAGAGGCAGCGGTGACGGGGACAGCGGATGATCGACGGAGCGTGTGCCTCGCCTCTGCTCCGTTCCCCCGCTTCTCTTGTTCATTTATGATTCTTTTCTTTTTTTCTCACGCCTTTACACAGCCTGTGGGTTATTTGATCTGATCTCGTCTTAAACCACAGCTCGACGCTTGGCTGGGTTCTCCTCCCCCTCCCCCCTCCCCCTCCCCCCTCCCCCCTTCCCCCCCTCTCCTCACCCTCCTCCCCTGGCGTCCTCGCTTCGTGGGTTTTCCGAGGAGAATGTGACAAAAGACACGTTTTCTCCTTCCCCTCCTCCCGTGCCAGAGTCGGCCCCTCTGAGTGTGAAGCGCGTCTCTCTCTGCCTCTCGCGTCTCCCTCTCGTGTCTGCCTCTCGCGTCTCCCTCTCGCGTCTCCCTCTCGTGTCTCCCTCTCGCGTCTCCCTCTCGTGTCTGCCTCTCGCGTCTCCCTCTCGTGTCTGCCTCTCGCGTCTCCCTCTCGTGTCTGCCTCTCCCGTCTGCCTCTCGCGTCTGCCTCTCCCGTCTGCCTCTCGCGTCTCCCTCTCGTGTCTGCCTCTCCCGTCTGCCTCTCGCGTCTGCCTCTCCCGTCTGCCTCTCGCGTCTCCCTCTCGCGTCTGCCTCTCCCGTCTGCCTCTCGCGTCTCCCTCTCGTGTCTGCCTCTCGCGTCTCCCTCTCGTGTCTGCCTCTCCCGTCTGCCTCTCGCGTCTCCCTCTCGTGTCTGCCTCTCGCGTCTGCCTCTCGCGTCTCCCTCTCGTGTCTGCCTCTCGCGTCTCCCTCTCGTGTCTGCCTCTCGCGTCTCCCTCTCGTGTCTGCCTCTCCCGTCTGCCTCTCGCGTCTCCCTCTCGTGTCTGCCTCTCGCGTCTCCCTCTCGTGTCTGCCTCTCGCGTCTCCCTCTCGTGTCTGCCTCTCCCGTCTGCCTCTCGCGTCTCCCTCTCGTGTCTGCCTCTCCCGTCTGCCTCTCCCGTCTGCCTCTCGCGTCTGTCCCGGCATCAAGGAGCCGCGTCTCGCACTTGGGGGTTGACATGAGGGGACGTCGGGGGGGGGAGACGTTACCTTGGCGTCGAAGGCGTGCTTGAAGATCTCGCACAGGGTCTTGGCGTAGTCCTGGGACTTGCCCGTCTCCGTGGCGTACAGGATGGTCGCCTTGACTCTCTTGGCCATCGCGTGGCCCATCAGCTTGGCTGAGAACTTCACAGCCCTGCAGAGATAGGGGAGGAGGACAAAGAGGATGAGAAAGAAGAAGAGAGAGATGGAAGATGAGAGAGAGAGAGAGAGAGAGAGAGAGAGAGAGAGAGAGAGAGATGGGAGAGAGGAAGTGAAGAGAGGGAGAGAGAATGAGCGTGACGGAGAGAGAAAAGAGAGGGAAGAGAGAAAGAGAGAGCGCAAAAGAGTCGCCGAGAGAGAGGGAGGGAGAATGAGCGATGAGGAGAGTGGACATGGAAGTAATCGATGTCGAATAACAGGATGAGGCACTTTATCACATGAAGTCAATGCAGAACCAGTGGTTTGGGGTCAGCGGAAACCTCTCCGCTCCCCTACCCTACCCTCCTTCCCCCTCTCCCCTTTATTTCCCCTCTACCCCTATTCTCTCTTCCCTCCTTACCCCCCCTCTCTCCTTCCCCCCTGTCTCTCTCTCCTCTCCCCCTCTCCCCTCTCTCTCCTCTCTCTCCTCACGTCAGGAGTCTTCTAAAGTCCCTGCCGTAGCAGGGCAGGCTGTGCCACGCTCGTGTGGGCCTCGGCAACAGACGACACACGTCATGTCGAAGCAGCTCACGGATGGTAATCATGATTACCTAGCTTGTCATATCCTCGGGTGCATATAATAATAGAACAGACCCCACACACACACACACACACACACACACACACATACACACACACACACTCACAGCACATACACACACACACTCACAGCACACGTACCACTCTTACTCGCACACACACACACACACACACCACACACTCACACCCTTCAACACAAAGACACAGATACACTCCCGCTCCCGCGTATACTCGCACGCCACACACACTCCCAGCCACGCACCCTCAAATCCACACACACTCACACAAAGACACACTCTGCTCGCGTACACCCCCACACCCCCACACACACAAACACGCTCAGGCACCAGGAGTAGTGATTACTCCCTCGGGGGGCTGATTGTCTGAACGGCGTGGTTGAGTAAAGCAGCTCTGTGTCTGCACTTTGTCTCATCTCATTCATCCAGGCCCCTAGCTAGCGCAGCTACGACACCAAGAGACAACACTGCTGGCCTTATACTATAATTAACACACTGTGCTTTTCCCCTGCTACAAGTACGCACTTTACCTGAGTGTGTGCTTCAGTCCACATGGAGCTTCTGTAGCCAGTGGGACTATTACAGCCCACTAGACCTCGTCCAGTCTAATCATAATGTTGACTCGGAGGCGAGGAGAACGGGCTCTCCTCTCGGCCGGTACTCACTTGGCCAGCTTCTTGAAGCCGATGGTTCTCTTCTTGGTGGGGGTCCCGTTCACCGCTTTCCACACATGGTTGTGCCAGGGGTCCGGCTGGGGAGGGAGGGGGAGGGGGGGGAGGGCAGATTCAGTCATCACACCCCCTGCAATAGAGAGGCCAACAAGCTTGTCTCCTTGATGGCCACAGGCCAGGAAAGCGACAGGGCGACAGGGTTCTGGATCACTAAGCTGTATCGATCCGCGATGGATTCTCACCCCTGTTACAAGGGAACCCCGCTCTGACCTCAGATCAGGTGTTCCCCACCGCACACACACACACGCACACGTCAACAGACACCACGAATCCTCCCCAGACCCAGCGCCCCCCCACAGGTCTCCATGGTATAACCGCTCACTTCCTGGTCACGTGACCTCACCTGGTACTCGAAGGAGGGGGTGAGGCGGTAGTTGATCATCTCCTGGTGGAACACGGGGGTGATGCTGCCCGACATGGGGGGGGACGATCCAGACCCAGTCCCCCGGGCAGCCCCCCCTCACCCGGACCTCGTTCTCCATGTGCTTGATGAAGGACTCCGTGGCGGCGTGGTGGTCCACGATGGTCACCTTGGACGACTGCCAGACAGGAACGGGGAGGTCAACAAGAGACTATGGCTTCTACTAGACATGGAAGGAGAGTGTGGGGTTCTACTGGTCTACTAGATATGGAAGGAGAGTGTGGGGTTCTACTAGACATGGCAGGAGAGTGTGGGGTTCTACTGGTCTACTAGACATGGAAGGAGAGTGTGGGGTTCTAGTAGACATGGCAGGAAGTATGGGGTTCTACTGGTCTACTAGACATGGAAGGAGAGTGTGGGGTTCTACTGGTCTACTAGACATGGAAGGAGAGTGTGGGGTTCTAGTAGACATGGCAGGAAGTATGGGGTTCTACTGGTCTACTAGACATGGAAGGAGAGTGTGGGGTTCTACTGGTCTACTAGATATGGCAGGAGAGTGTGGGGTTAGAGCATTTGACCGCATATCATGGGCTTGCTGGTTCAAATCCCCCTCTATAAATTGATGCCATTCCCCCAGTAGAGAAAGCAGGTCTGAGCCTGAAGCCAAACCCTTTCAGTGACAGTGGAGAAGCAGTTTCATATACGCCGTCTTGATATATTCTCTTATCATACATCAAGTTCAGTAATGACATGTTCACAGCTAATCCACAGTTAATCTGATCCTCCTCGACTCGAAGACGGCGACCTTCTAAACTTCCCCTGTCACCTAGAAATACAGAAGCGTTTGTGTTTCCTGTAAAGACTACAGGTCCCAGAAGACCCGTGGAGCCCACCTGGAAGCTGTAGAGAACGGCTATGTTGATCTCCACGAGAGCCTGGTCCTTCCAGAGAGAGGACGTCTTCTTGGTGTCCAAGGCCATTCTGTTCGCTACTTCCTGTGTGGGCGGGGCAAGGCATGAGTCCGTGTCGACAACAACAAGAACAGCAGCAACAACTGGAGGAGGGGATGACTGCAGTAAATGGCTGGTGTGGTTTCCTTAGTAACCTGGCTGTGGCAGAGAGAAGCTATGCATTGTGAAGACATGTCACTTCCCATTTACCAAGATCTCCCGGAGTATGTCATTTACATAATGGAGAGAAACGTTCTCAAATGGACACATTTGATCTAGAACATGCTATTATGTCCCTGTTTTCTTCAGTGCAAAATCAGTGCCCGTGTAGCACGCGTATTTCTCTACGAGTAAACACGTCGCAAGTGGAATCCGTGCTCCCAAGTACGATAATTGCGCAAATGACACACCTAAATGGTGTCTAAGCTGGAGAATGTCTCCCTGGCATGATCATGCCTATGCTAATGCACAAGCACTGGAGACACATCCATCATCTATCTGCTACTTCAGCTCGTGACGACGCTCCGTCGCTACGGGCTGTGCTGAATGCTCGCGGAGCCCACAGAGTACGCGGCGCGGCGTCGACACCGTCAGCCACGTGCTGAATGCGAGCCCTGAAACAATGCTCGCATTCTAAAGGGCGCCATTAAGCCTCCTTGGTGTTCATAGTTGAAATGCCTTCGGCGGCCGTCCGGCTAGGTCCAGAATGTGGAGCATCTCGTTCATGCAGATGCAGCACGATGGCATTCTTGTGACCGTGCCTGCAGGGTCTGCGTCCAGTAAGGCAGACCCACATAACCGACACTACATTGTCCTTAAGCCCCACTTTTAGCACCCCCCCTGTAGCCCCCCAGAGCCAAGCCCCTCCTTGGTTCCCTACCCCTCAGCCCCCCATCTACCCCCCCTCCCCCCCAACAACCCCCTGTACCTCCAGCATGTTGTAGCGGGAGGTGTCACAGAAGTCCCTCACGCCGATCTCGGTGCCCATGTACCAGCCACTGAAGGGGCAGCCGGTGAACTCCAGACCCCCGATCTCCAGCAGCATGCTGGACACGGCGGGGAGGCCGTACCACCTCAGGTCCAGGTCCTTGAACCACTCATACCTGCCACAGGGATAGCACGCGTCAACCCCTCAAACCCCAAATAAAATGTGACTAAACAAATCTAGCATGTTGTTATGTTAGCTCAATTTACAGTCAGACCAACCCACGATACAATTTGCTGAAATGTTGGCTGTCATATTTTTGGGATCTTGATAGACAACAACAGGTAGTAAACCAGTACAGAAAAGCCAGTAATTTTTATTCAAGTAGCAGTAGACTGTAGAAAATGGCAAATATTGTTTAGAAAAACAACCGGTCCAACGGTGGCTAAATATAACAGTACAACTGCACCTGACTGGCTGTGCAGCGCTGCTAGACAGATATTGTTCCCTTGTGTGCGTATAGAAATACAAACAGTACAGCCAAATGATACACAGCCAAGACCAACATCATCAGACTAGCCTCTGCCAGCGCCTGTGATGCTGCTCAAACCACTTCCATGTACCTGGATGTTGTTTTCTCAGTGTCTAAGTGTGTGTGTGTGTTCTGTGTGTGTGTGTGTGTGTGTGTATTCTGTCAATGTCTGTGTGTGTTCTGTCTTAATGTGTGTGTTCTGTGTGTGTGTTCAGTCTATATCTGTGTTCTATCCATGTGTGTGTGTGTGTGTGTGTGTGTGTGTGTTATGTGTGTGTGTTCTGTGTGTGTGATCAGTCTATATCTGTGTTCTGTCCATGTGTGTGTGTGTGTGTGTGTGTGTGTTATGTGTGTATGTTCTGTGTGTGTGTGTTCTATGTGTGTGTGTTCTGTGTGTGTGTGTTCTGTCTATGTGTGTGTGTGTGTGTTCTGTGTGTGTGTTCTGTCTATGTGTTCTATGTGTGTGTGTTCTGTGTGTGTGTTCTGTCTATGTGTGTGTGTGTTCCACTCACTTGGGGTGTGTGATCTGCACCTCTAGGATGAGGTCTTCTGGAAGCTCGAACAGCTCGGGGTCGTTGCCGTTGGCCTGCAGGAGGAGCGGCAGGACATCGAAGCGGCCCTTCCTGGCCTTCCAACCCTGCTGCATGCAGATCTGGGGAGGCAAAACATGGAGCTCACCGCACGACCACAACAACCCTGCTCTGTTTACACATCCATTCACACATTGTTAACACGTTGAAACATCATGTCGCTTCAGCATCTACCGACGCTTAAATACACCCTGAAATGGTTTACGACTCCTTTCAAACAGCAGTGTTGTTGCTGGGAAACGTCTCAAGTGTCTGTGTGCTGATTCGTGGGTGTTGAATGCAGGAGTAGAACAGCATGCTGCGGGGACATTAAACACTGTAGAGCCGTGGGACCTAGGTCCTCCTCCAGAACCATGTGACCTAGGTCCTGCTCCAGAACCATGTGACCCAGGTCCTGCTCCAGAACCATGTGACCCAGGTCCTGCTCCAGAACCATGTGACCCAGGTCCTGCTCCAGAACCATGTGACCCAGGTCCTCCTCCAGAACCATGTGACCCAAGTCCTGCTCCAGAACCATGTGACCCAGGTCCTGCTCCAGAACCATGTGACCCAGGTCCTGCTCCAGAACCATGTGACCCAGGTCCTGCTCCAGAACCATGTGACCCAGGTCCTGCTCCAAAACCATGTGACCCAGGTCCTGCTCCAAAACCATGTGACCTAGGTCTTGCTCCAACCTCCTCCAACCTCTGTTAACCCTCCAGAACCATGTGTCCCAGGTCCTGCTCCAGAACCATGTGACCCAAGTCCTACCTCGGTGAACTCCACGTTGGCCGGGTCCCCCAGGATCTTTCCGTCGGGCTGCTTGTAGCCAGCGTAGCGGATCAGCTGACTGTTCCACACCCGGAAGTCGTGCTTCCCGTCCATCCGTTGAGGGAAGATTGTGATGGCCGACCTGCGGATGACCCCACGAGAGAGTTTGTCCATGAGCTCAGCTGAGGGTTGGACTGACGGCAAGGACTCTGGCAAGGGATTACTGCTAATGACTGTCTAAACAAATAGCTAAAGGCTAGGTTAGCATCAGTACGGTGGGTAGTATGATGACGGATTAGCATCTTGCTAATGACTGTCTAAAGTGTATTTTAAGGCTGGGAAAGATTATCAACATCACACAGACTGGAGTAAGATCCTACAGATAGGATTAACCAATTCCTGTCCATCATTTTTTTTTGCATCAGAGTTACAGATAGTAGCTAACAGTAATGTGACTCTGATGATGGATTAGCATGTTGCTGGGCTCTTACAGATGGGCAGATCAGATGCGGTGGCATTGCTCGTGTGAAGGTTTTACGCGTGTTTTAATCGGTACGGTTCAGGAAGTACAACGACTTCATTACCTTTGCCCTCCTAAGCAACCCCCATGACCTCTCTAATGCCTGGACATGGCGGGGGGCGTGATTAGTGCATAACGTGGGTGGACAGTAAGTCGCTGGTTAGGGTCCAGAGCATCTGGTCTCCATGTGGGCCTCCCTCCCCAGGCCTCTGACTGAGGCTGGCAGGGATGGAAGGAGAGATATCCCCTTCCTTAACCCACAGAAGGTGGATGTGTCGGATGGGTCGAGAATCTTACTGGGAATCGGGAGGTCGCAGGTTCAAACCCCCCTCTGTACGTGGCTTTGGATGAAAGTGCATTCTGGGTGAATATGACTGTGTGAATAATGACGCGTGGTGTGTTGTAATGTGATTGTGATGGTTGCCACTGATCATGCGAGGGAGGAGTGTATCTGTCCAAATCAGATGTGTCCTGACTGACTGATAATCTTAATAACTAGAGATGGGGGGGGCTAGTGAGTGATTGAGAGAGAGAGATAGTGAGTGAACAAGGGAGAGGGGAGTAGTGAGTGAGCGCGAGGGAGAAAAGGGGGGTAGCGAGTGAGCGAGAAGGAGAGAGAGAGGGGGGGGGGTACTGAGTGTGTGTGAGAGAGAGATAGTGAGCGAGCGGGAAAGAGAGGGGGTAGTGAGGGAGAGAGAGTGAGTGAGTGAGAGATAGCGAGCGAAAAAGAGATAGCGAGCGAGAGATAGAGACATAGTGTGTGAGAGAGAGGGAGGGGTAGTGAGCGAGAGAGAGAGAGAGAGAGAGAGCAGAGACAGACGGGTAGGAGGTAGGGTTTTAGTAGAAGAACGGGGGATGCGAGGAAAAAAAAGGGGGACAAGAGAAGGAAGGAGGGACGGAGCGACAGATGGGACGTGGCAGGGGAGACGAGTCATGGACAGCAAGGGGGAGAAGAAAGAGAGAGAGCCCAGAGAGAGAGAAGGCCGGAGAGGCTTCCGCCGGTCTCACCTGAGGTTGCCCTTGTTGGTGGCATACTTGATGTGGTTGCAGATGTTGTTGTACATCCCGTGGGCAGTGGTGCAGTCCCTGGCGTCAAACACCTGAGGTAGGACAGGCGTGTTAACGGGTCTGGACCAAGTAGAGACTCTCGAAAGGAGGGGGGGGTCTAGGCCAAGTAGAGACTCTCGAATGGAGGGGGGGGGGTCTAGGCCAAGTAGAGACTCTCGAAAGGAGGGGGGGGTCTAGGCCAAGTAGAGACTCTCGAAAGGTGGATTCTGGACAAAGTTGTGACTCTTTATAGTGTGTGGGGGGGGGGTGTCTGGACCAAGTTGTGACTCCAAAGGGGGGCAGTCTGGACCAAGTAGTGACTCCCTACAGCAGGGTCTCACCTGTAGCTTGGACCACTGGATCCTTCCCACGCAGCGGGCAGCGTTCCTCCAGGCGTGCTTGGCCCCGTAGATCAGCTCTGTGTCCTTCAGCTGGTACGTCCCCGACGCCTCGATCTCCCTCGTCACCTCCTCCAGGCGGTCCTCGTGGGCCTTGGAGCCACACCTGCGCACGTCGCCCACGCAGCGCACACACACACACACGCAGCACACACACACACACGCACACAGCACACACACACACACACACACACAGCACAACACACACACACAGCACACACGCAGCACACACACACAGCACACACACCGACCACGCAGCACATACACACACCGACCACGCAGCACACACACACGCAGCACACACACACACGCAGCACACACACACACACACACAGCACATACACACACACACACACAGCACACACGCAGCACACACACACAGCACATACACACACCGACCACGCAGCACATACACACACACGCAGCACACACACACACACACGCAGCACACACACACACACGCAGCACACACACAGCACATACACACACAGAACCCAAAGCACACACACGGACCACACAAAGTATGTTGAGTTGGGGGGAATCACAGTTTTTTAACACAAAGGTCAAAAACCTGCCCAAACCCAAACCTCCACATAATCTGCCATCCCAGCTCCCCCCCCCTCCCCCTAGCACGGCTGCTGTCGCCACGTCATCTTGCCTCTTGATGGAGGTGAAGTACTGGTCGATGAAAGTCCGTCGCCAGGGGCAGAAGTTGCTCTTTGGTCCTGGGTTCGTCGGGCTTGCGGCTGGGTATGGGCGTCATGAGGGAGCCCAGACACACGCGCTCCGAGCAGATGGGCACCTGGGAAAGGATATGACATCACGTGTCACTCCAGGCTGTCAAGCCCTCTGCTAGTATCAAACCAGTTACAGCTCCAGTACCTCCAGTCCCCTCCCTGTCCATCTACCTGGCTGTCCTGTGCTGTTTTCCTGACTCGGTGCTTCCAATTCCGACCAAACTGACGGATGCTAAGGCCGAGCGCTGAAGACACTCATTTGGACACTCTTGATATCTGTTTCACCATCTATTTGCACGTATGCACTTATCTTTGATCTCTACTCTTGATGTTCAGCCTTTAATCTGGACCTTTCTATGTCACAGACCGTGTCTGGAGGAGGGGAGCCCTCACTGAATTGCTCCTCCAAAAGGTTTCTTCAACACTTTTCTGGAAGTTTTTCTTTGTCTTTCTTGAGGGTTTAGGTTGGTTTAGGTGCAGTTCTATGAGCGTATGTGAAGACCTCTGAGGCATTGCGTGTAAAAAAGGGCCATACGACCACAACTTGATTTCATTTGAAACATCGGACAACTGAAAGACTGAAGAATCAAAAAGCCAAGAACGCCTTGTAAGACTGTTCCGATGTATCCAAGCCAGCTTTCTGTATCACAGAGTTGCAAAGGTACCCAACCCCATCCCCCCCCCTCGTCCACTTACACATCCGTCACCCTAACCGTCAGTCAGCTAGTCAGTGTTAGAGAGTCAGGGGTCACATGAAAACAAGAGGAGGGGGTGGTGGGGGAAACAGAGGGTGATGTGAGACTGAGGAAAGGAAAATGAAATTGGTCACTGCCAGCAGGAAGCTGTTCGGGTCAATGTAATATGAGGAGATCTGAAGTGAGCTGTCACTTTGGGTACCTGTGAAATCATCCAAAAGATTAGAGCGAGCGAGGGAGGAAAATGGAGAAGGGAAGACAGATAAAGAGAGAGGGAGAGAGAGAGAGAGAGAGAGAGAGAGAGAGAGAGAGAGGGGAACGGTTGCACGAGCATAAATCCAAAAAGTGGAAATTTAACAATAACTTGCTACTGCTTAAACGGGTTCTAGTCACAATCCCCTCTGTTCAACCAGTCCGACCTAGACCCCCCCCCTTCCCTTCTCCCCCCTCTCCCCTTTCTACCCCCCTCCTCCTCCTCCTCACACACTCCCCGCACCACCCCTGCTCAACTCACAGCAAACCAAAGTTCCCTGGAAACAAACTAAAAGACGAGATGGCACAACAACAGAGGGATCGAAAGACACCATGATGGGGAGAGAGAGAGAGAGAGAGAGAGAGAGAGAGGAGAGAGAGAGAGAGGAGAGAGAGAGAGGGGGGCGTGATGGAGAGAAAGAGACGCGAGAGAGGGAGCGAGTGAGAGTGATTGAGCGAAGCGGAGCGGAGCTGAGAGAGGGTGTTAAAAATAAAACAAAAGGAATGATTCTCGCTGCGGAGCGCCCGCCCCGCCCGTCCACGCCAGCCAGCTGTCCCACAGGAGCAGCCGCCTGTGATGTATAATAAACCTAAAGATGCACTATCACTGCCCCGTTCATTGGGATGCAAAGCTGGCCGTCTGAGACGAGCGTACTGGGACTGTGCTATAGGGCCGAGCCGAAGGCAGATCAACGCACGTGACGACGACCTGAGGGTGGGTCACGCCCCTTTACTTCATCCCAGCATCGCGTTCTAACTCATGACTCTCTAACGACACGCAACATGATCTGGAATTGGCTTATGGCTTACTGATGTTTGTTTACGATTGAGAGACAGAGAGACGGATGTGCAGACAGACAGATAAGGCAGACAGACAGACAGACAGACAGACAGACAGACAGACAGACAGACAGACAGAAAGACAGACAGACAGACAGACAGACAGACAGACAGACAGAAAGACAGACAGACAGACAGACAGACAGACAGACAGACAGACAGACGACAGACAGACAGACAGGCAGGCGGACAGGCATTACCTTGCCGGCGCTGTGGTACAGGGTGTCCGTGCTGACGACGCCGCTCTCCCAGTTCTTGACCTTCATGAAGCGGGGGCATTTGTTGGGGCTGCCGTTCAGGAGGTTCTTGTCTGGGGAGACACTGCCCCCCTGGGCGGGAGGCTGGGGGGAGGATGGGGGGGGAGGGGGTGGAGAGGGAAGAGGGAAGAGGGGTTAGGTCGTTCACTCTCGACTACAGGAGCTGGCGGGGGTCCAAAACTCTGGCGTGGGCGACCGATACTGAGCGTGCTGAAAGAGAACTTTTCGACACTGCAGACTCCCCGCCCCGAGTTGATGGATGGTGATTCTCGGCGGCGCTTTCCCCGCCGCTTTCTCATTTACGATAAAGAAGAAGGGAGAAAAACACACTTTGTACTTCCCACAAAAGCACACGCGTACACAAACCCCCCAAAGAGGGTGGCAATCATCATTAACAAAGGGGTGCATCGAGTATCAAGTCGGCGCCGGGGCGCCTATTGACGGATGAAGACTGGGTGATGTAGCCTCCCTCGGGGTATTGTCCTGACACAACACAATGCAGGAGCGAACTCCACCGCTGAAAACCCCCAATCATAACCAGATCAATCACACGCCCCCCGGCCACACGATCGTCTTCGCTTCCCACAAGCGAGAGGCGGGCGCTCCACAAAAGGTGTAATCGCCACCCGGCGCCGCGGCGGATGAATGGATAAGGAGGTCCATCAACAGAGGCTCATCGACGCGTCTTGTCCTCCGGGAGAATGGAGGGAGGCGACGGACTGAATTGATTTTGATTCGTCGTCCGCGCGCGCCCAGCGCTGGTGGAGACGGGCGCATCGGGCCTGGAACCGCTGGAGGTCCGCCGTCATCCTCGGCTCCACCTGGAGCTTCTGGAGAAGCCTTTGATTGGTCCCTCAGAAAGAGAGCTTATTATCATCAGCTCTTTAGCCAAGCAGCGGGGATGTGTGTGTGTGTTTTGGGGCAGGGAGAAAGATAGAGAGAAAAAAATTCAAGGAGAAAGAGAAAAAATATGAAAAGGAGAGACACCTGGAGAAGGAGAGGGTGATATGAAGAGAGCGTGCTGGAAGAGATGGATAGCGGGGGAGAAACGAGACCAAGCGGGGAAAGGAGGTAGAGAGGATGAACTAAGGGCAGCGAGCATCCAACGGCAACTGAGTCGTGACGAGAAGACGGGGGAGAAAAAAAGGAGGAAAGGAAAACTCCAAAGGCTGGAGCGGGGGGGCAGAGACACGGAGGAGGGAGCGTGGCCTGTCGGCAGAGCGCGACTGCTCGGGGCTCGCTACCTCTCCCCCCCGTCGACGGAGCTGCGCGGGCGAGCGGCGAACGCCTTCGCCCCCAACGCCACGCCGCCCCTCGCTCTCTGTTCTCTGGTGGCCCCAGGAGACGTCGACGTTCCCAGAGCTGCACAGGAGCCGGGGAGCGACAGAGCGGCCAGGCTGGTAGAGGGACTGAGGGGCTGAGTGTCGGAGCTGACAGAGCAGCCAGGCTAACAGAGCAGCCAGGCTAACAGAGCAGCCAGGCTGACAGAGCAGCCAGGCTAACAGAGCAGCCAGGCTGACAGAGCAGCCAGGCTAACAGAGCAGCTAGGCTAACAGAGCAGCCAGGCTGACAGAGCAGCCAGGCTGACAGAGCAGCCAGGCTAACAGAGCAGCCAGGCTGACAGAGCCACAGAGCCGACCAGGAGACCAGGCTTATTAAACAGCACATTATGCAGCAGCAGCTCAGCTCTCTGGGGCACAGGGCACAGGGGGCACTGGGACCCCTGCTCCAGGATGGGAGAAGTCTGGAGTCACCCCACATGTCATAAGGCCCTCTCAAGGTCATGAAATATATAAACGAGCCTCCAGATCACTTGGAGTTAGTTCTCAACGCTGAAGCATTCTTTTTCCTGAAAGGAGAAGTTAGATTTTTCTACAAGGGGAGACGTATGCACAGGTCACGCATGCAAGAACACCGCACACACACACACGCTTTCTTTCCCTCTTACACACACACACAACACACACACACTCCATCTCACACACACGTATAGCGGGCCTGAAGGGGCTAGATCATTTGAAGAGGGCCGCGTAGGCTGAACCACCCCTCCACCCCCCCCCACCCCCCCCCTGCCCCCAGGATGGCAGCTGCCTGCATTCATTTGGTCTCTTGGATCCTTTCGAACCCCCATCCGGTCCCATTCACTCAGCAGCACGTCAGCCAGTGCGTGCGCGCGTGCGTGTGTTTGTATGGGCGCTCGACGGGCCGCTCGCAAAGGCCCACGTGCGCCTTACGAAACCCCCGGACCGCTCGACGCCGCGCGAGGCCGGACGCCGTTCGTCCCCGGCCTCACGTCCACACGTCTCCCTTTGTCACGCCGTCGTTCACGCTCTGCCGGAGCTGAAAAGCTCAGGTGAGCAAGTCATCGAGCAAACGGAGCTTGGCGGGGGAACACTTATGGTGCCCCTTGACTGAACACGCGCACACACGCGCGCACGCACATTCGCACGCCCACTCCGCTCATGCGGGGGGTCACACACGGGCACGCAGCATGACAATCCAGGGATCATGAGTAAAGGATGTAAGGATTACCGGGGTAGCGAGGCATGTGAGCAACGATAGCCACGGGCCTTCGTACATGACACACACTCTCGGGGGGACGAGGGGCTCACACACACGGATGTACACACACACGGGGTGGGGGGGGTGGGGTGACGCAAACACACACAGATAAGAAGCGAGTCAAAGCGGTGGCACAAACAGGCACGAAAGCACCGATACGAACGTACATCTCCCTTTCACACATACATGCACATTTAGCACGCAGGCATGCACGCACGCACACACACACACACACACACAGAATCCATGAAATGACACCGAGGGACCGTTGAGAGGTCTTTTTTACCGTTTGTGTGTCGCAGTTTGGGTTGCTGAGCGCTGTGGGCATGTTGTCCTTGTTTCCCCTCCCGATCCCTGCTCCAATCAGACGCCAGCTGGACACACACACCGTTTCCCACACCAAGGTCCCTGAAAGTCACACACAGGCCCCCTTAAAGTGGAGTGTGCGAGGAGAGTGTCGGTCCGAGAGCGTGTGTTTGTGTGTGTGTGTGTGTGTGTTTATGCAAGAGGGACCACATGTGCCTTTGAGTGCGTTTCAAAGCGTCACATAGCATCTGTTCGTCAACCTGGCTCTGTTCTTGACTTACGAGGGACTAGCGTTATCCAGCAGCGCATTCAAACCTGCTTGTCTGGCTGGCACTGAACAGGGCAGAGGACACATAGCACAGGCTGTGGTTCATACAGCAGAGACCTGTGGCGACACAAGCACAGGCAAAGGAACATGGCGACGGAGCCATGGATGAGATGTTCGTCATGAGACCGTGCTCTGGGGCACGGCCACTGCGACGCAGAGGGTGTGTGTGTGTGTGTGTGTGTGTGTGTGTGGACGAGAGAGGGAGTCTGCAGAGCTCTAAGCCACACGAGATGTGAAGGCAAACCTAGCGAGCTCATCAGCGTTCCTCCACTCACGACACCCACACACACCTCTCCATCTCCTCTCTCTGTCTCTCTCCTCTCTGTCTCCATCTCTCATATACTCTCTCCCTTTCTGTATCTCCTCTCCCTCACACTCCATCTCTCTATCTTCTCTCTCTCTCTCTCTCTCTCTCTCTCGATCTCTCTCTCTCTCTCTCTCTCTCTCTTCTCTCTCTTCTTCTTCTCTCCCCTTTTCCCTCTCCATCTCTCCACCTCCTCCCCCCTCTCTCCATCTCTCTCTCCTGTCTCTCCACCTCCTCCCTCGCTTCTTTCCCCTCTCTCTCCATCCATCCCTCCACCCACCCCCCCCCCACCCCACCCCCCACCCCCTCTCTCTCTCCATGTTTCGTCCCTCTCAGTGCGTCGGGCGCGTGGCCGTTCTCATTGTGAATCCGGCCGTCTCCCTTTCACACCGCATCTTTGTAATATCTCTTACTAAAACCATGTTCATCACAGCAATTCTGTGGGAGCACTCAGAAACGCAGAACTAATGAGCGAAGTTACACATGTATCACCCAGCCCTCCGCGATGACTCAGTGATGGGTAGAATCAACACAGCTTGGCTATGTAAAAAAAACAATCTTTTCCCTAATGCCCCGGTCTATTTCGGGAGCGTGGTCATCGACGTGTAATTCCAAAGAGATGACACAGCACAAATGCAGCCGAACAGATAACAGTCGATATTGTCATTTCATTTCATCCCTGGCCTTTACCTGATGTCGTCCTCCCCCTTTCTCTTAAGGCTGTCTGGATGTTCTGTCCATCTAGAAACCCTCCTCGACCCTGATAGGAACATAAGGTTACTCTGTCTGTCTGCTACTCTGTTTGCTAAGGGGGTCAGGGCAGACTGACTTATACAAGCAAAGGCGTCACCAGAATTCAGAACGAACACATACCGGCTACCACCATGACGACATCTAAACTGCTGTGCCACACTTTGATGCTGAGGATAGACTTTGTGTGTGTGTGTGGCGGTGTGTGTGGGTGTGTGTGTCAGAGTTCTGTGTGTGAATGTTTTTTGTTTCGCAAACTGGGAAGGCAGACATACAGAACATTGGCTAAACCGAGAGCTATTGATTTAAATATGCTGTGGTCTCTCGATCTGATTTGAATTGGCTCTACGTACAACAGAGGTAAGTGAATAGACAATAACAGCGACAATGAATGTCTGGCTGTCCTTACGTCGCTCTCCAAGGTAGCAAGCTGTGACAAAAACAAGGACTTCCTCTCTGTCTGGAAAGCTCCGAAAGGAACAGGTTTGCTGTCGCATGCAAGTTGCACTCAGACACAAATCAAACGCACCTTTGATCCTCGTTAGATATTAGAACTATCAACCAGGTCTGATAGACAGAGCTGTGATCAAAGTGCGACAGCGGTACGGGGAAGGAACTAAGCGAAGTAGGACTCAAAACGTCAACTTCAAACAGGAAGTAGAACGCGGAGGGGTTTCGTGTCTGTCCTCCAGTCGGCTCAGGGTGAGAGGCGGAGTCAAGGACCTACCTGTCCACCTGTACCTCCGCGTCCCGGCGCTCCACGCCCCTCTGCCCCTCCCCGTTCACCTCCTTCTTGCTGGTTCTGATGAGGCGCAGCACGGGCTCGATCTCCTTCAGGAGGTCGTTGTTCTCCTCCACGCCGTTGAGCAGCAGGGAAGCGCGCCCGCCGCCGTCCCCCCGCACCAGCGCCGGGTCCTGGGCGCCGATCAGCGCCTGGACGCCCCCCCTCTGGAGCCTGGAGGCGGGGAGGGAGCCCGGGGACGACAGGTTCTCGATGGCTCTGAGCTGGGGGTCCCGGGTCTGCGGCGGCTGCCCCGGGGGGCTCACGCGGTGCTCGTAGGACTTGGAGGAGGGGGGGCAGGCGGGGCGCGTCACCCGGACGGTGCGTTGGCGCCCGTCGCCCGACAGCGTGGTCTCCAGGTGCGTGGTGAAGCCCTCGGGGCCCCGCAGGATCAGCACGGCGTGGCTCTCCACCGACACGTTCTTCAGGGTCTCCAGGGCCCGCTCGTACGACAGCTCCACCAGGGGCTTGTTGTTGACGGCCAGGACGATGTCGCCCACCTGCACCAGGCCGCACTCCTCGGCGGCCCCGCCCCGGATGAGGTCGGAGACGATGACGGGCGGCTTGCACACCCGCTGCTTGACCAGGAAGCCCAGGCCGCCCACCTTCCTCTTGAACAGGCGCACAGAGATGATGTTGGGCTGCAGCTGGCACACGCTGGCCTCCGACTCCTGCATGCTTGCACGCGCGCGTGTGTGTGTGTGTGTGTGTTGGAGTGTGTTGATGTGAGTGGTGTGTCCCCCGGATATCTGTTCCAGCAGAAGAAGAAGAAGAAGGAGGAGGAGGAGGAGGAGGAAGAGGAGGGAAAAGAAGAGAGGAAGAGATGTGGTATTAGTGGAAACGTTGATATGACAATGTGATTTGTTGACCACGTGCTGTGTTAACATCATGCTAGATGAGTGAGTCATGTTGTAGTCTCGCTCAATGTTATTCACTACTACTCTCTCAATGTTGCTGCAGCCCAGGGACGTTGTATTCATTATACTTTTTGAAAACGGCAAATCTGCCTCCTCCACTTTTTATGAAGACAATTATATTCAACGGCTGCGTCCTCAGTCAAAAAAGCCCCTGCTACAGCCTAACAAGAATGTTGACGAGAACATCACAGATTCTGTCTAATTTACCAACAAATTAAACACACGTTATAGCCTACCGTAATTAATCCATAAACAAACATGTTTATGGATGGACAAGTGTTCTTTGTTAAGAGACAACGCTTCCAGAAGGGACCAATGACCCGCAACGATCACCGCGAGTAGGCTAGCTACTGTTGCTGACTTCACACCCACAATTTGCGTCATATGTGTGGCCTTGTATCTATCAGCTCCATTTTAACATAATTGTCCTCGCTATGTCGTTAAAGATAGGTCAACGAACGCTCCAAACCAAGGCCATTCAAGTATCACCGGATGAGACTAGCGATATCCAAGAGAACCAGAAGACCCCAACATAACAGTGCACCAACTGTCTGTTTTAAGTAATGTCGCTAGTGGTTGCGTGAGACAGTGCTTGCGTAATCCCAACTGAATTTAACTTTGAGTAGAAAGAAGGCAACGCGTGCGAGCTATACCGAGGCCTCCGGTCCTTTTGCCACGAGACAATGTTACACAGATGATCAAACTGAGTTAAAAACTTGAAGCAACTTCAAACTCAATGGAGAACATGGGAACTCAACATTTCAGTCTCGAAAATATCCGATGTTTTTCATCACTTGCTAAAAAAGAATACTCAAATGATCGAATTATTAATTCTGTGCTTATGAAGATCAAACAAGACTTTGACAATCATTTTAAATAAAAAGTCAAGAACTCTATTTTATCGACAGACGTTTTGTCGTTTGAAATAATGACATTTTACGGATGTGTTTGAATTTGAAATTCACAAAACGCCTTCTGTTTCCATCAGCACCAAGAACAGCTCTCTCCGTCCCCCGCCTGCCTGCAATTCAGCACCATGGTCAGCTCTCACTTCGCCTACACACAATCTTGTTGCTTTGTCTGGTTTTCAGGGCTGCATAGTTAACACATCAAATCCATAGCCTACATATTTTGGACAATAAAATAAACATCGATTATATTTGAACTGCTATTGCTGAAAAGCCATTTAACAGAATAGATGACATAAGAATGCATATTTTGTCAAAGCCAAATATCTCTAATATTTAGATAATGCCGTATTTGCATACGGTGGACTGTAGACTCCTTTATTTTGAAAAGGGTTGGAGGTATTGTTCCATTTCTTATTTATCACAGTGTTAGCCTCTCGCTCCAAAATTCCACCTTTACCTAACCCACGCGCGGGTCAGAATAGATTCAGTCATACAGTGTTGAGAGCGCACTCAAGAGAACAAAATTCAACCGAAAGAGCTGTTCAATGACTGTTAGAGAAGATGTAAACCAGAACATAAGTTAGAGCCTATCTGGTAAACTCTAGACAAATACATGTTGCAAACATAGTCAAATGACTCCAAAATATAAGAGCATTTTGTCAGAAATAAATATGTATATTACATATCTATACGTAAACTTAGAAGTATCAAAGTTCTAACCCACAGACACTAACCAAAAACGTCATATTCTAAAGTCTCCTGTTCACGTGTCTATTTCCCATCTCAGCCCACTATATATTGGGTTACATGCTTATATGCAACAAGTGCGTCTAATTACGCATTTGGTCAAATGATCTGTTAATAGTCTGTTGATCAATACGTACCTTATATTAAAAGCATTTAAGGCTACATGTGCTGGCCAACATTTAGTTCCAACATACAACTATAAACGACTTATTCATGAGCTAAATTCCGATACTTCTGCATACACAAACAATCATGCTTCATCTATCAATTTGTGCAACATTCGTTTCAGTCATTTTTGATAGTGTAATTGTGTATGCATCCTAAAAAGAACAACTTGTAATCACCGTCGTGAAATACACGCGGAATTCCCTCCCAAAACACCACCCACAGAAAATAGCACGCTTCGATACTCATTTGTGATTCGAAGAATCGTACTTTACCTCTGAGAACGGGCTCGCTGGTCGCGAGAAGTGTTTCTATAAAGTTAACTCCCTTCTCCGTTTCGGTGAACTGCACAGGTTGTTCTCTCGAGCTCCTCGAGTCCCACTTGCGCGCGCTGTCACACTAGAGCCGCGGCATGCCTGTGCGTCTCCGCGCGCCAGGGTGCCGTATAAATATGGGGCACGAGAGACGCTGTGACGAGCTCAGAGCGACTCGTGCGCGGGCATTTATAGTCTGTATTTCAGAGGCCTACCGGCTTTTACCTTTGTCACCGTCACCGGTTGTGGGCGAGCTAAGGGGCGTCGGCTGAGGAGAGGTAGGCTACTCTGTCACAACCCTGGGTGAAAGCTTTCGACCCAAATGAACAATAAATGTTGCCTTTTGATCAAAAGCTAATCAGGTTCTGAACCACTCTTGACTGGTCCCCTCAGAAAGTTCACCTGCCGATGACATAATCACCAAATTAATGAAACCGAAGAATCTGGTAGGTATTGATTGATACAATGGAAATGTGTTAAAATTAAATCTTATTTTTGACCCTTTCTTTCTCTGGTCATATACACGATCATTCCACAACATATTTTGAGCTAGTATGATTGTACCACCGGTCCATCCTCCATTAATTGACAAACGTCCGGCTCTGTAGCCTAAGCTGTCTCTTCATCTCAGTCCATTCCGGCACTAATTGATGATGTCACTGTAAACATCACACATCAATCCCAATATGAGCACGATTTGAGTGTTTCCCTCCCCACCCAAAATAGGTTTTCTATCAACAGGTTCAACGTTATAGCGCATAGCGCTCTCTCTAAAGGATGTTTATCATGCTGAGCGTTCGCTGAGTGTCCTAGCTGATTCGTCCATGGCTGTGCGCTGTTATCTCCTCTAGTTGTGGCCATTAAGATAAGGAGCTCCACCACAAGGGTTCCTCCAAGGACTTTAACCACGAGCTCATGCTCACGCTCCCGTTACACATCGCCAGTTGTGTGTTGCCTCACAGTTAGCAACCTTGACACGCTGGCCTGGATCTCTCTCTGGTGTCTGGTGTGTGTCGACTCAAAGCCCGAGCACAAAAACACACGAGGATGTAAATAACCCCTCTCCAGAAAGCCTCTGGAAGAACACATGCAGGGGAGGAGAGGCGACGAAAACATGCGCACGTGTGGCACACACACACACACACAAACACACAAACACACACACACACTGAAGCGCACTAACTCGTGCTCGCACACAGAACCCATTGCGTACAAACGTACGCGCGCGCACTCTTTCTCTCTCACACAACACACACACGCGGAGCCCGGTCGTGTCATTATGTCAATCACTTCCTGCCAGAGTGGGACCATCTGTCCCTCTAATAAAGCCACACACCACACTCATCACTACCAAAGCCCCCGCTTAGCCCTCCACTCACAGCAGCTCCCTCCGTTAAGACTCCCAGACCAAAATTACATCTGTTACTTTTTATACATACACCCTTACCCTGCAGTCTCTCCCTCTCCCTCTCCCTCTCCCTCTCCCTCTCCCTCTCCCTCTCCCCACTCTCCCTCTCCCTCTCCCTCTCCCTCTCCCTCTCCCTCTCCCTCTCCCTCTCCCTCAGTCTCTCTCTCTCTCTCTCTCTCTCTCTCCCTCTCTTCCTGTCTCATTCTCTACATATCTCCCTTTATCTCTTCTTCTCTCCTCAATTTCTCTGCCTCTCTCTCTTTTTCTCTCTCACTAATTATATATCTCTCCTTATATCTCCCCCCCCCCTCTCTCGCTCTGGCAGTCAAGTAGTAGATATCTTGGAAATCTTGAGAGCGCGAAGAGAGAGAGAGAGAGAGAGAAAAAAAAACATTAAACAGAGACACGGAGTGCAAGGGGATGCAGAGAGAGGGAGCAAGAAAAAGTTGGAGGTCGCAGAGAGGAAAAAGGAAAATGTCACGTCTGTAGGACTGAGTGAGAGGGCGTTCACTGCACATCAGCAGACTTGCATGACAGCCTCCTGCCCTTCCAACCCATGAATATAACCCCAATAGGTAGAGTGTGTGTACAATTATACAACGCAGTTCTGCTGATGTCTGTAGCTTTGCACAGAAGGATGGTGGACATGCTCGACTGGCCAATGTAAAGGCCCTACATATTCATGATGTCATCACCCTCATTAGCATATCTCTGGATGTCTTGAGTGATAAACATCTGTACATTCTTTGTTAATTACCACTTCCTTACCTACTCTCTATACTTTGTAATAAATGTCAGACTACATATAGAGATCTCACTTCATTGGGCACGTAGAATTGACATGCTTTCACTTTTAAATCAAATCTACCTCTGGTTACTATGGCAACTTTTCAATTGTGCGTGTTGCATCTAGGTAGGAAAGGCGTTGAGTCCGCCTCCGTTTGGCATCGACAGCTGTTGTTACAAACAAATCTTCACCGTTAGCCAAGAATTTAACTGTGAGCAGGTACGTTTTTGTACAGCATAGTGAGGCGTTTTTGCTCGATAAAGAAAGATCGCCTTTCTACCCACTGTAACTGATTAAAGGTAGACTTGTATACATTGGGAGATTGTTGGCCCGAAATAAACCAAAACGTAAAGATGTATATAAGTAAAACTACCATCATCTAAGTATACTGTTATGTTTTTGTGTGTCTTTAGTCCTTGGCAACTGCATTAGCCTGTATGGTGTCAAAGAAGTGGATAAGCGATCGTCTCTGACATGCGAAGAGTATCTATAAAGTTTTGCCACAAAGCTGCCATGGAGGCCTCTGCATCAACAAGAGAGGAGGAAGCCGGCTTTCATTCATGTTCCTTCAGGCGGCGGCGCTCGCTCAGAAGAACGCGTCTTGTTTTGATGCGATTCGTAAACATGAGAAGCGAAGCCGGAGGGCATGACAGCGCGGGGCTCGCTCGATCCGAAGGAGAGCAAAAAGCAGCCATTGTGCCAGAGAGAAACGGCTGGCGTCACGCTCCTCTCCAAGACACGCGGGCGTCTATCGCGCCGCCTCGAGAAAACACCCACCGCTCCGTCGCCGCGCCAGGATCCCGTGGATTGATCTCGCCGAGGAGACGTCAGCCACATGGAGAGGAAGGCTGGAGATTAAGAGGACCTCGGGGGCGACTGTTTCAGCGGGGATGTGCCGTTTCTCCCCCCTTCCAGGTCTCCGTGCTTGGCATGCGCCGGGGGTTGGCTGTTCAGCGGGTGGACGCAGGCTCGGTGCGGGGGGACGCTGGCTCGGTGCGGGGGGACGCTGGCTCGGTGCGGGGGGACGCAGGCTCGGTGCGGGGGGACGCAGGCTCGGTGCGGGGGGGAGCAGCGGCGAGGGAGAGGGAGCCCTTCCCGTCGGCCTCCCGGGGGGGAGCATGTGGGAGGACGAGCCAGAGCAGGGGAATCATGCATGCTCATTCAGGCAGGAAGTGTATGCTTAGCCTCTGCACCACCCCCTCCCTCCTCCCCCCTTCCTCTCCTCAGCCCCAGCCCCTCCCGGGTTGTGAAAACCCACTCTGCAGTCACAACTCAGAGCAGTCCCAGTTCACGTCTGTGCTTCATTTCCATGGTAACTATTTGCAAGCCTGTCAAAAGTTGAAGGTTTTGCTCGGCAATGTGTTACCCTCTGTCACGGTGGGGGTGAAGGGGTAGGTAGGACCCAAACACAGAAGAGGCAGGCAGGTCTCCATAACAAAGGAGTTTATTCCTAAACTGGGAACAGGTAGGGCACTCAAACGTTCAATGCCGACACGACAGAGACTGACACAGGGCGCAAACAGGGCGAGTGATTACACAACGGACAACAGCTGGGTGATTGGAACGAGACACAGGAGGTGCAGGGAGCCAGGAGAGACAGACAAGACCAGGACCGGAGAACACACCCAGGGAGACACCGAACACGAGGGCAGGGAAAAACAAGAAGTGAACAGGAGGGCACGGCCATTGGGAGTTCAACACCAACTCCAACACCCCAACCCAAGAACAATTGGAACGGTTGGCTCTCAAAATGGCTTCCGCAGGATCTGCTGCAGAATTGTATCTGCTAGATTGTTGTGAAACACGGTGGTAAACATACAGATGAAATGACCTAAATGTGTTCTCTTAAAGTGTCCCAAAAGTGTCCTTTTACCATTTCATGGTTAAATGAGTACTATTAATAGGTGCTAAAACGTCTTAGCCTATAATGAGTTCCAAGGGAGGGAGAAACCATTTACTTTTGGAATCTATTAAACACGCTGGGAGAGAAACTCATCGCAAACTATCGATTTTGAAAACTTTAAATTAGGTGAGCAAACTTTACATGTAGGCGCCACGCAACGTGTGGCACTGCAGAAGATCAATCAGCTAACAAGGTCAAAGTGCTTTCCATGCACGGTCAGCTATCCTGACATGGGTTTAATTCAGAAACCAAACGATATCAGCGTGAAAACGTTTACATTTTTCACCAGCTTCATCATCCCAGTAAACAATGACCAGGGCGTCATGCATCAACAAAGCGAAAAAGCCTTATCACACTAACTTAGCGACATATTCCCCTCACCAAACAAATAAAGACCTAATTTTAGCCCCCCCCGTCTGTCCTCCTGAATGCAAAGAGACACATCAGCATCCTCGTATCTCTGGTTCTCTTCTGCTACAGCTCTCTCTCTCTGAACCGAGCTGTCAGAAAAAACAGCTCCAGTGGGCCTCTTCTCCCTCAGAAAGGTCACTCCTGTCGTTCGTCGTGAGGCTCTTTGCAATCCGCCCCGCTGCAGAAATCTCCGAGGAACGGCTGAGGTCGACTAAACGTCTGTTAGGGACCTCTCGAGGGGTCCCCGAGACGCGCTCCTTCGGGTGCATCCAGACCTCTGCTTTACCTCAGAGAGCCACGGTGGGCTGTGGGGGAGAGTCCGGAACCTCAGCCACGACGGTGACGTCACTCACATAACGACCACGGTCTCATCCGCTCCCACCGAGGCAGGGTGAACCGCAATCCAGGTGTGTTCACGATCAAGCCATTGGCCCGACTGAACCGACTGAGTGTGTACGAATTCATTTGAGTTCTAATGGTAATAATAGAACTCATTCGGTTATGTCCCTGAGCATTTCATGTAGCCTATTCCACACGCCGTCCCCCACACATCAGTGATTTGAATTTAGTAGCTGTTAAGCTACTGTCTGGTCAGGGTGGAAACATTGAAATGGGAGAGGAAGAGTGACGTGCGTCTCCCTCGGCAAGGTGCGGACGTCTGTCTGTCTGAGTGTGTCGTTCGTCTGGGAGTGACAGGACCCCTGTCCTCTCCCTGCGCAGTGGGACTCTGGGCCCGGCGCAAACTCAGAAGTTCACACAAATTGCTCTGGGCGTCCACATTTGATATTTGATATATATGTATGTATGTATATACATTATACATTGGTCATACATTTGTCGCCTTTCACGGTTGACTGACCTGGTTCACAATTATCTCTCCAGTCTCCTCAGAGCCCCCTGGGTCGTCGTCGTCCGTCCGTCCCCCCCCCCACCCGAGAAGAGGTTCGTAAAAGACGGTCACAACTTACTTTCGCAAAACGGCGACCGTGCACGTCCGCTTACCGTTCGGCTGGTTTCATTCACCACCTCCGATCTCGCCTGTTTAAAATAAAAACTCCAATCTCACCTGTTTAAAGCAGAGGATAAACGCTTCTGTAGTCGACACTCGCAGTGACTCCTCGCCATCTGTGTGAACACAGGAGCAGCTGGAGCTCAGAGCCTAAAGTCTAACTGTAGCACACAGCCAATCTCCTTAGTATAGATTGCCAAGGCAGTTTGGAAAAGGACCCTGAAATATGTCTTTGTGTCATTGTGAAACAGGAACTTAACAACCTTTTAGTGGAAGGTTGAAAGAACATTTAGAGGGAATGAAGAATAGATTCCACGGTGTCCCGTGAAAGTGTTTTTCTTCACTCTTATTTCGCTGTGCCTAGTAGCTGAGATTTGCTTTTTGCGATGTGACCAGTAAATGTAGACCGTTCCCCGACCGCCGAAGCACCAGGGGGAACCAAGGACTTCTTGTTCCTTGATCTCCTCCTGTACCTTGTACGTCTCCTCACATCCGAGCGTCGTGAGGCAGAACATTTAAATTTCGTCATTTAGCAGACACTCTTATCCAGAGCGACTTACAGTAAGTACAGGGACATTCTCCCCGGAGGCAAGTAGGGTGAAGTGCCTCGCCTAAGGACACAACGTCATTTCGCACTCCCGGGAATCGAACCGGCAACCTTCGGATTAATAGCCCGACTCCCTAACCGCTCAGCCATCTGACACCCCAGAAAAGCGTTCAGGCAGACGGCGTGGCAGTTGGAGGTCCTTCCTTCGTGTTTCAGACTGGGGGGGATCCCAAGAGAGGGGAGACGCCTCCTGACGACACCGCTCAGTCAAGTATAGAAACACACTGAGACAGAATGTACGATCATCCCAAAGACTGGACTCCTCATACGCACACAGCCGGAGTGTCGCTGCTCTTCCTGGGTTCATTCATCAGTGCTGATGTTGTCTTTGAACAAGCAGTTGAGCTATGCTTTCTTGCATACTGTGACTGAGTGAATAGTAGAAATGGGGTTTGTCAGATTTTTTCCCCCCTAGATCTGATTTTGCCTCGAAAGCTCAGATTCCCTTCGAGACAGGAGAGAAGGAGGAGTCGGAGGTGGAAGAGGAGAAGGAGGAGGACGTCGGGAAGAGGAAAAGAAGTAGGAGGAGCAAGAGGTGGGGTAGAAGGAAGAAGAAGAGGAGTGAGAGGAGGAGGAAGAGGAGGAGGAAGGAGTGGGAGGAGAGAGGAAGAGGAGGAGGAAAGAAGCTGGGAGGAAGAGGAGGAAACTGAGGAAGGAGAAAGGAAATGTGGTGTCGGAGGAAGAAAAGAAAGAGACAGAAACTGGAGGAAGAGAAAGAGGGGGAGGAAGAGCTGTGTGAGGATGAAAATCACGAGTCATTCAGTGACTGCCAGCAGCTAGGAAGCTTCGGCGCGATGAACTTCAAATACAGTTTTTAAATCCAACCCTGGTCAATATCAAGAGAATAATAAATTAACTTTCTACTTTTTAATCACCACACGATTGGAAATTAGCAACTTTAATGGCAACATTAATGATGTCTTGAGGCTAAATATGACTCACATCCTGTAATATACTTCAACAGGCACTCTACTCAGAACTCGGGGAGATTCACAGAGACTGAGAGACAATCATCCACAACACCTTGATTGAAAAAATGATAGTTAGAATCGGCATGTGTTGACATAATGAAGCCGATACCCTTGTACAGGAAAACTTGTTTTGTTTCTGCATGAGTGCTCTAGAGAACACAAGAAACAAACGGATTCGTTTTGAGAATATAGATGTCACAAGTAGAAGAATATCTTTTCAAGTCTTTAATGGCAGAGTTTCCCCTCAGGACCATAGAACAAAGTGTTGCACAAAGGAACACAAGCTCTGTAACAAGGCCTGCAAGTTGGATTCACTGACATTCGGTTAAACAGCAGGAACTGGATACTTTGGAAGGGTAAAAAACGTTATAAACTCCACTGTAAAAATATACAAATGTCAATCTTGTCGGATGAAACAAAACGTGCTCCCTCAAATACATGAACACCAGAAGGAGCGGACACAGAATATCGTGAAAACGAGGAAGATGACGATGAAGAGGGCGAAGATGGCAGGCGAAGGTGATGACGAGGAGGATGACGATGATGAAATCTACGCGGTGGCATAGAAGAGCGGACTTTTCAACGGAGGCGCGACTCACAGTCAAGTGGGCCGGAGGTATAGTCTCAAAGGGAGGCGCGCAGACATTCGAATCAACGACGACGTCGGGACGGAAGAAAAGAAAAAACGATGTACCGTTTTCTATAGCAGGAGACCTCCCATTTGTGACATTTCAAAGAAATATGAGTAAACACGTCTGCTTATTAAAGTTGAAATCCATCTCATCCAGGAGTAGGTGGAGACAGCGGGGCTGTTCTATGTACTTCGGTACATTCTCCAGAGGAATTGTTCTGGGGGTAAAGCGGGTGGTGGGCCTAATTGGATCTATGCCTCGACACCAAAGACGCACGACCCCAAATCTCTCTTTTTTTTACGACAAAAGTACACTTGTTTGAAGCCCTTGTGCATAACACACCACATCACAGTCCTTTATTTAACAGTCAGCCAGAGAGAGAGAGAGAGAGAGAGAGAGAGAGAGAGAGAGAGAGAGAGAGAGAGAGAGAGAGAGAGAGAGAGAGAGAGAGAGAGAGATAGAGAGAGAGAGATAGAGAGAGAGAGAGAGATAGAGAGCGAGAGCGAGAGACACACGTTGTGAATTAACAGAAGAGCATCAGCTACCACTTCCTTTAGATCACACAGCTCCTAAGCTGCTCCCGCGGTGATAAGGTTGCTTCCTTTGGGTCGCTTGTTTACAATGTTGTTGTTTTTTTCCTCTTTATCATGTGGTGCAGCATCTTATTAGCATCCTAACAAAAATATCTCATCCTAGCAGATTTATCTGCATTCCCTGCAAAGCTGCTCTTGCTGTGCTGGTGATTGTGCTTCCCCCGTCTCTTTGAATCTGTGACAATCCAAACCAAAGCATTTTGTTCGCGTTTCCCTGTGTTTCCTATAGGAAGGCTTGTGCTATGGGATAGAGAGCTGGTGCCTTTGCTTGCCCACTCTGCTGCGATGATGACTTCCTGTTCTGGTTTAGGGTCTCACCCAGTCCTGAGTTGGACCTGTGTCTCTGGGAGGTGGGGGGAGCTGCATTCATGAGCTCCACGTCTGCCTGCTACCTGTCTCTCTCCCAGGATCCTCCCACTTCTTCCTCATACTGCCTCACACTGCCCCATATTGCCTCATACTGCCCCATACTGCCTCATACTGCCCATACTGCCCATACTGCCTCATACTGCCCCATACTGCCTCATACTGCCTCATACTGCCTCATACTGCCCCATATTGCCTCATACTGCCCCATACTGCCTCATACTGCCCCATACTGCCTAAGAACATACAAATGTTCCGACTTCCAGATGAACAGACGGGAAGACAGTCGACGCCGCGTCGTTCCTCAGGGGGCGAAACCGCGTGAGAGAGCGAGAGCGCACGACCGACGAACAGCGTCGCTCTCGTCCCGGCGTGGCCGCGTCGGCATGTTCCCCCTGCAGGGGGCACGGACGGCGGCGTGCTTCACATCACGCGTGACGACGGAGGGTCGTTCAAGGAGTCGAGGCACGCAAAGGGGGATAAGCGACGATTCACGGACGAGACGATCATCCGCTTCTACAGGTCACGGCCAGGTTGCAGGGTTTAGGTTTTTGACGAGGGGCAGTTCTATGGGCGTGCGCGAGGCCCTCTGGGACATTGCTTGTAAAAAGGGCTATAGAAATACATTTGATTTGATTCGTATTTCATCGGGGGGGAGGAGGCATGGGGGGTCTGGGGAGGGGTGTGTGTGTGTGTGTGTGTGTGTGTGTGTGTCAATGCTGATTTAAGTGCCGCTGCAGTGAATGCAGTCTAATGAAGCACCCCAATCACAAAGAGTTCCCCTTAATCACGTCTTCTCCCGACGACCGTTGCTCGGCAATGCCGTCAAACATCGAATGTCATCGAATCCCGGGCGGGTGTGCGTCGCGTGTGTTTCCAGACGACAGAACACAGTGAGGGGGACTCGGAGTCTCTCACGTCGATGGGGACAAACTGCCATCGTGACTCCTTTAGCGGTGGCATCATGCACACACACACACAGAGTCACCAATTAGCCGTGTCCCCCCCCCCAGCGAGCCGTATTCTCCCATTTGTACAAACGGGTCCCCTAACCTCGGTTATATCTGTCCATCACGGTGTCGACTCCGCACGGCACAGCAGGGATAGGATCATTGTGATGTTCCTGCATCCAGGCAGAGGCCACAGATGTACCTTGTCGTCTGTGTTGCTCGGAGAACGATCATTCATTCAAACGGATTCAGCTCGGGCACTTTGGAAATCTGTCGCTGTACCGCGGCTGATTGGATGGCTAAATTGTTGGACCCCCCCTGTGAAAATGTTTTGCGTTTCGTCTTCATCGAAGGCCCGCCCTCTATTGTGCGTCCGTTCACATCAGCGTGCGATTACAGGACAGACGGGGATTGAAACAGGTGAGTCACATGTCCTTGCTGATAATAGGATACCTTCTGTCCACGACACAACAGCAGAGGGTGTGGTTTGACTGAACCGAGGGAGTCGATCGATGGGGGAAATGCGAGAGAAGACCGCATTTGTAAACTCTCTGACGCGCGCACACTCGTATGCTGCCCACACACGCCGCGTATTCAAATCAAGCTAGTGGTGATTGACAGTTCACTGCGGGGGCGAAGGGTTTCTGTCCCCCCGCCCCATCACACACTTTTCATGAACACAATTACATTTTAACGGCCGCATCCTCAGTTATTTCAAAAGGCGTCAACAGGAGAAGAAGGCAGCGGGGATTCTATTTCCTGATACCTTCCACAGCTTGGAATGGACAAACGGTCCCGGGGACGTGGAGATGAGATGGAGAGATTAAGAGATGGCGAGATGAGAGATGGAGAGATGAGAGATGGAGAGTGGAGAGATGAGAAGGAGACCCTTTCGACTGTCTGCAGACGGACATCCAATCGACCGGCTGTAAATCCACGTTAGCCGACGTCCACTGACGTTCACAGCCGTGTCAGCAGCTTCAGACCTCTAGAGTGTGCCGCGTGGAACGGGCCGGTGAAGGGCGAGCGAGGGCAAAAATGCCATCGGATGAACGGTTCGGGATGACGTAGCAGGAGACGTTTCAGGCATAGAGTGGAGAAAAGGCATCATCTCTGGAGTCTGTCCTGACCTCCCTCTCCCCCCATCGATGCCTCCCCAGGAGAGACACAGACTCCAGCAGGAGGGAGGGAGGGAGGGGAGAGGGAGGGAGAGAGGGAGGGTGAGTTTAGGTTTGAAGCAGGGCGTAGAAAGAGGCAGGGACAGTGCTGCTTCTGGTGCTGGAGCAGGGGGGGGGGCATCACGCCCAGACCCAGGTCCCACGGTGGCTCGTTCACAGCCTGGAGACGGAGAGGGGAGGGTGGGTCGAGGAGAGGAGGAACAGAGACAGCATCAGATCAGTGTGTGTGTGTTAGCGCACAGCCCTGCCTCACACCACGAGGCAAACCGCGGATAGTCCTAACCAACGCAAACGCACAACCAAACCAAACCAAACACACACGCACACACAGATACACACGAGCACGGGGGGTGGGAACAAAACACACACAAACAGAAACTCCCTCTGGGACGGCGTGACTGGGTTATAATTACAGAATTATAAAAAGAGACGTTAAATTAATCATCCCGCTTTGGATCAAGGGGACATCTAGTGCCTGCTAAATCATCTCGCCGAGTTCTCAGTACGA
This sequence comes from Mallotus villosus, assembly GCA_903064625.1. Classification (NCBI taxonomy): domain Eukaryota; kingdom Metazoa; phylum Chordata; class Actinopteri; order Osmeriformes; family Salangidae; genus Mallotus; species Mallotus villosus. The sequence goes on along the minus strand of CAEFZP010004673.1, from coordinate 91,461 downwards.
GTTCTACTCTCACGATGTTTCGCTGCCCGTTCAGAGAATGCAGCTTAGTGTCAGACAGATCTGCATGGACATGGGTAATCTGGGCGCCGGGCCTGGAACAGTGGTCCTCCAGCTGACAGATGGAGGAATGCGGGGCGTGCTGGAGGGGAAGACCCCGTCACATCCTCTCTGGATTACATAAGGCTTATTTTAGGATTATACAGTTCAGAGGGGAAGCAAGTCCGCTCGCTAACCGGTCCTTCCGCTCGGATTCGGCCCCCGAGCCCCGAGGACGCCGTGACGTCGGGTCCCCTGGCGGGAGGCACCTCGACGGAGGGGGGGGAAACGCAGCTCGGAGATGGAAGACCGCGAAGAGCGGACGTGAACATCTCCTCTGTTCCTTCCCTGCCTGAGGGATTGGCGTCCAGACGATTTCACCGGACGCTCCAGAAGGCACGCAGGTGTTTTCTGCCGAAGTGTGTGGTGAACCCCCGGGAGGCATCCAGACACCTAGTCTACATGAACGAGAGCAGCTCCTGGCTTCGGGGAGACACTTTCAGGAATGTTCCGTGGACAGAGTGGGTTCGGCAACGCGATTAACTCTCAACTCCCTGCCGTTCGGCCTTTCCCCGCTCCACGCTTCGCCTTAACGTGCCTCTGAATGGGAGAACTTTTCAAGATAAGTCAAATATGTGGGTGTCTTCAAGTGAAGAAAGAACTAGCCCCACACACACTCTAGAGCTTCTGAGTCGTCCAGCTAATTTGTTACGCTAAATTGGCCGCTTCTGAAGCTATAGAAAAACATAAATGACTCATTGTCCTGCTCCTATTGTCAAACCTCTGCATTAAACCTTTTAGCAGTACAATAACTTATCTAACTCCGCACTTTAAAGCAAAGGTATTTGACTGACTTAAGATGGGGGTTTACACATGGTGTGTGTCAAGCGCTTGCTCTTTCTCTGTGCTAACATTTACCTCCAATTCCACCGGAACAAGCAGGACAGCATTTAGAAACAAAATGTGTTTACCTGCAGTCTTTGGTGTGCCTGCGTTGAGCTCACACACAGTATGACAACGTAAGGATGGATATAACTGAAGAGAAATGGAAGGAGGAGAGAAAATATATCACAGAAACATCAAAACGTTTCAACAGAAGGTCATGTGGAGGGCAAAAAAACGTACGGAAAAAACAACAGAAAGAAATTCAAGTTTGATTGACTTTTAGGTTCTTTTATATATTTGACATCATGTTGAGCGTGCCAAGTACTTCAATAGAAGGACACCACGATTGTATCTTCTCCTATAACGTAGCCTTGGTTCCATAGACTTTAGATTGTTGGAGGTTCTATGCCCTTGATGGCCCTGCAAATGAATCGCTGGTTAGCAGGATATGATGTCACCAATGACGGGCCTCCAAGGACCCGTGTCCTCTCAGGAGCGCCATACTATTAGAGGGTATTTACAGGGGAATGATGAACATGTGTTCTATGTACAGGAGAAACGTGAGCCCGTTTACTGTAATGTATGCTCACAAACACAGAGACACTGGGACTAATTATGTGACTAGAATTAGATTAGAAGTCATTAGAGAAGCAGACCCTGGTTCTGTCATGACTTTGGAGCACTGAAGGCCTTTCCTCACCAACACACCCCTGGCCACCAATGTGTACCGCGCGATCATAGCTCCTATTCTCCTATTTGAGTATGCAAATACTATCACCACACGCATGAATCCAGTACGAGGCGAGTGCAGATTGAGTGTTTGGCGTCTGGTGTTGGCCTCAGTTTGAGCTCTCAGGGAAGTCCTGATTCTCTCCGGGGCTGCAGGTAAAGATGAACTCAATGGTAGCTGTGGAACACTGCTGCTCTCACCATCCTCCTCCTCCTCCTCCTCTCTCATCTCTCCTCCGCCAGCCTCTGGGTACCAGGTCTGACATCCACTCGCCGTACACCGAGCTGGCCACACACACAGACACAAATAAATACATATACACGGTATATATATATATATACCTGCGGAGGCTGCCATTCAGACCAGCTATGGATAGCACTGCCAGCCTGCTGTCTCTCGGGGGGAACGTGTTATCGGAGCGATGACGCGACAGCAGAGCTTAGCCGTTCGGCCTGTTCTCCTCTGCTCTCAGTCTGGATGAGGTGTGTCAGGGGGGAGGAGGGCCAAGCGTGGTCAGAGAGGGGAGATGGGGGGTCTGACTGGTGGTCATTAGAGTCAATCTATGGATGAAAAAAAGCCCCGCGGCCCTCTCTGTTCCTGTCCCCGAGAAACCCCCGGAGACGCACAGAGCTAAGCAGCTTTACTCTCGCTGCCGGTGACATCTTAGGAGGAAATAGACGAAGGGGACTTCTTGTTAGGCGATGTAAATGTCTGGATAAGCATGCAGGACACTCAGCCAATGAGCCCTCATCTTGGAATTGGGGAGTGGGGGTGGGGGGGTGGGTGGGTCTTCGTATGTTCTCAGGATATTGTTTCTGTTCCAAGTCATATTTATGTCGTAATATTAGGTCATTATTCTCTGACCCTTTTCGTATTTGCATGGTCATATTTGGATTTCGTTATTAATGCACATTTGGTGGCACTAGGGTAATACGTTGTGACTGAGTTTGGTTTGAATCTGTGTTTTTGTTGTTGTTTAAAGAAACGTGAAACATGGAAAAGGAGAGAGCAAGACAAAAGATGACCAAAAACCAACGAAAAAAGTCCAAAATGAAAACGTCTTTTATTGTCATACATGAGTGCAAAAAAGAGCGTGTGATCAAGTCTACCAGTCTCTAAGCCATGAACCATAAGGCATCATTTAATACAAGCTGTTTGGAACTATACTCTACAATACAAGGACTCAATCAGAAAAAAAGAAACACAGTATCAATGCTTATTCAATATCAGAAGGAAAAATGAAGAAATTAAAGTGAAACCAACAGAAAATACGACAAAAGCACAACACAATTCGTACATAAAAAAAAAGGTCAAAGTTCACATGGAATATTGATTTACGGCGAATGTCGATAAAACGAGGTCTACAATCAGGTATGTACACTTGGCACTAACTCTTTCTCATGTTTGTGTCCTTCTCTGTTTTCCAGGATGTGCGCGTGTCGCTAGTTCTTTTCACAATAGGGGTCATTATACTGTATAAATATAATATAGCAATCATTCTCTTAAACATCGCTTTTTAAAACATTTTTTTTTACAAAGCCTTGCAGTAGAACCCGTGATAAAACTTCAGCTGTTACCATTTCATGTGTTGGTGCTATTTACAGTACAACAGAGTGACCACGTGGGGTTAAAAGATATGGCGCTGAAGGTTCCCATTAGTCATAACAACAAGAATATATCTTTCTGGTCCATCTCATGCACTTAAAAGTTATCAACAGTACAAATATGAATTCCAGCAATTCCAAAATAGACAGATGTACTCCAAAAACAGCAGCAACTTGTTTTTTATGCATTTCCAACAACACCGGTAGCTGTGTGTGTAATGACGTCGAAATGGCTCTTTACATGATTGGATGGTCTGGGTCTGCGACACTCGTTTGGAAAGATGGAGAAGCAGTATACAGCGCCTACCCTGACGCGTGTCCCCATTACGACTCAGCCTTCTTATGTTCCACGCACGGACAGTGTTTTTGAAATATATATGTGAAATACAAAACACGGCTATGGTCGGCGCGTTGATATGTTTCTTGTCGGATGTGGAAAAGGGAAGTTGCGAGGTTCGCTACCTTGACCGCGCGCCAGAGAGGCAAACAATTAGCATTATGGATTTGGAAACTCTGACAATGTCAATATTGATTCTAACTTCCTCCGCAAATCACTTCAAATTCAGTTATCGCCGCTAAATCAATCAGGACGATAAATGATTTCCTAATGGTCCCGTCAATGTCATGTAGCTTCAGTGTTCACCACTGGCTGTACTTCTGTCATTGGGTCTGAGAGGAAAGTGCTTTGTAATAGGTGGGTTGACAAAATTGGTTATGTGCATTATGCTATCAATGAATGTACAATCAGAGCTGAATATGTCTATTCCAACATTACCCTCTGAAGCGATAAACGCGGGTTTCTCCAAGGGCTCGGTCACAGCTTCTCTCCAGTGTGATTAGCTAGCGAGTTTGTAACAAAGATACAATTCAAGTGTCGACATTTTCTCTTTGTAGTGAAAAGGTCCTAGTGAGTCAAGAGTGATGAATCGACAGCTGTTTGCTGCGCTGTAGCTAAAACGTCTCACTGGTGTCCACAGGCAATAATCAAACAACAGGCTGATGGGAGAACAGTCTCCTACCAAGGTACTTATCCTACCATCCACACTAGCAGAGTGGCAGGTTCATCACATTCAACGGCATATAATAATGTTTCACTTTAAGATTAAAAGCTCAGAGGCAAACATAACATGAACGTTCACGCGTGAGACGCCATGAGATAACAGATCACCGTCACAGCAGACAGACGTGAGAAATGGCAAGACGATGGTTTGAAAATACACATTTGACAATTCGTACGAGGTTTACGTCCATTCCGATTTTTCACCAAAAGAAAGGAAAACGAAAGCGACAGCAGTTTGTTCTCAGAAATGCATTCTTTCAGTACACAATGACGTGAACCATGACACAGCGTCATTACAAAACGAGGAACACAAATAAATACAGGGAAGAAACTATAAAAAGAACAGTCAGTTTCAAGGAAACCAACAAAATATGTCTTCCACGTCATTAAATCATAAACCAAAGAAGACGCAAGTTCAGAAGGAGGCGGAAACTCCTAGATTGAAGGGAATTCAAGAAACCCCAAACCGTTTCGGACGCACACATGCGGACACTCCACAAACTCGAGACAGTCTGAGGCAGCTTGATTGGCTCTAGGGACTCTTAAGGAGCTGTTCGAGTCATGGGTAGTGGCGGTTGTGTTTTTCCCTAGCTCATTTGACATACTCAGCTGACTTCCAGAAGTGCCCCGGGTGTGAGAGGCGACGGTTCCGTTTTGGCAACTTTTCCAGCAGCTCCACCAGCTTGGAGAAGCTCGGCCTCTCCTCTTGTTCGAAGGCCCAGCAGAACAGCAAGATGTCCTGGGGGAAAGCACAGACAGAAGCCCCCCGTCAGAGACCCAGGAGAGAGCGTCTTAGGGAAAAAAAAACCCCGCAAGCGACTAAAGACGCACCACGACAGACAGTTCGAGAGCACTTACCGATATCTCTTTGCCCATGCCAATCTGGGTGAGGTTGGGCCTCATTCCGCTGCCCACCTGCCACAAGATCACCTCAGCAGGCTGGTTCTTGTAAGGCCACTCGCGTGCGTGCAGCTCGTACCAGATGGTCCTGCGGGGATCCCAGAGAGAAGGGCTATTACTACAGAGGATTCCCAAAAGAGTCGGAATCCGAGCGGAAACCCTCCGTGTCAAATCCGCAGGTAAATCGCGGGAAAAGGAACGTTCAGAGCACTCTGAAGGGGTCGGCGTACGAAAACCCGGGCGACGTGAAACCTCTCTCGCGTAGCGCTCGCTTCGCTCCGACCGGACGATCGGCGCACTCGCTCATAACCGCTATGGCGACGGCCGGGGCATGAAAATGGCACACTTCGAGCGTTAAAAGAAAGAAGGGTCAGTTTAGGATGTGACGACCGCGCCCCACTGTGAGTGTGACCTCTGGGAATGCCAGTCTCGCGGCAGCTGCACAGATTGCGTCGACACGCCGCCCCTCTAGAAAAGAGAGAAGAAAAAAACAAAAAACGTGTGACAGAGTCTCCATATGGGAGCCCATCTGAAAATGCAATCGTGTTAGGAGTCAAAAGAGCAAAACGTCCACCCCCGCAGAGGCGGCAGAGATGATAATGAACCAGGGCCGTAGCTAGAGCAAAACAGTAGGACCACCACAAACTACACAAGACAAAAAGTGGTTCGGGGGGGGCAGATCGCTGACGCGGATCCCGAAGGGAAGACTCGAGGCGCGCGAGTCTTTCCTCCCACTCGTCCCCGCAACGATGACAAGTGACACGCCCGGTCGTGACGTCCACGGCCTCGCACGCACGCCGGGGATCCCTGGATCTCAGGAGGACGAAAAGGCACTCACCCAAACGCAAAGACGTCCGACTGTTTGGAGAAGGGGAGCTGGTCCTCCTCGGTGTCGGGGGAGAGCTGGCGGATGATCTCCGGAGCCAGGTGACAGAGCCAGCCGCCGGGGATCCTGAGCTTGTCCTCCCGTCTGCTGCAGAGGGAGACACACGACAGGTGGGTTTACAGCCCGTGGGTCCGCTCTCGACGTTTATTCACAAAAAGGGGACAGTTTGAAGGATTTCCGTTTCGTCATTGGACCAGTACCTATTACCTATGTTCATATTGCTATGAACAGCTTTATAAAAACTGTAACCGGGTTACAGGAGGGCGGTCGACTTCTTAGATGGAGCAAAGTCCATGAACACATTTTAGAGTTGCGATTCATACCCTCGGTTGCTAAGGTGGATACTGCGTGAAAAAAAACCCTTGAGTCAAGGCATCTACATGTCGAACCCGGAAATATTCTGAATGCACCCTGATGCCACCCTGATGCCACCCTGATGCCACTAGGCATGCGGCGTTGTATTGATTTGACGCGCCTCTGGATCTCTATCGTGACTCTCATCCTCGACTCGAACAAACCAGCCGTGGGGACGCAGTCGCAATTTTTGGCTGAAGCATTGTTTTCGTTGAACGTCGGGATGAACGCATGCCTTTTGTCCCCGATGTGAGTGACGGGGGTGCGGCTCAGGGTGCAGCCCTGGGGACCAGAACTGGCATGACTCTCATGTTTTGACAGTGAGACTCACACATATCAACCAGTTCACACCCTCACATACCTCACCTTTTTTTGGCTCGTGCTCTTAGAATTCTCCAGAAGTTCAACTGCTTCTTTCGGTCTTCTAAGTATCAATTCCTCGTCTGTCCTCCCTTTCCGCACGCACGTTACCAGAACACTCGTGTGCAACATAGTTACGGTGCGACGTGCCCGCCGTGAACAGGCTGTTTGAAAGGGGGCTAACTGTGAGCTGAATGCTGTCTCTGCTGCGCTCAAATTGGCCAAACGAACGCAAAGAAAGATCGCTCATCCAAGCTTAACTGCTGATGTTCCTATCAAAGCTGAAATCAAACCTACGCCCTTGCCCCCAATATATCACTGTAACTGTAACAACATTATTTCACTATCCTTAAGATGCAACGAAGGCCCTTGTGCTGATTATAGACACATAAGCGCTTTTAAGTTTAACGTATTGTATGTATGTGTCGTATGTGTCACAGCACCACCTTTGGTGTCCTTCTAACTGTACCACACACATTGTGAGGATGACGTGTGTTATGTATTCTACTACCATGCCACATCCAGCGGTGAGTGGTTCGGCATATCCACCGAATCCCCCCCGCTCTCCCCTCAGCGTTGGCAAGGGGAGACGGCCACCGCTCGGAGCGTTGTGGAAGTTTGGCACTTCCTGGTAATTACCTTTGACGCTCTCTCCCTGTATACCCCTCCGACATAATGTTCCTCTGCAAACGAGACCAGTAAATGTTTGTCATGTCGTTCTGTCAGAGCTTTTGATTAGCTGCCTTGGCTGCCAATGAAAACATTTAGGCTGAGCCTCCCACCCCAAAAAGGAAAACCCATAAACAAGCCAACATCTAATTTGTTTGTACGCAGTGTTCCAGGAAATGTATTTGGCACTAAACTTCACTGGGCCCACCTGCTGGTAATGGAGAATGAATTAACAAACAACTCCTCCCTCCTTTAACAACAACAACAACAACAAGACCAACAAGTTATCAAACGGTGTCTTGTGACACAACAATACATGGTTTCACCATGACTTCACTGAGAATGTATTTTCGTATTTTTCGAAACTACGGATATTCTACTTTCCAGTGTTGAGAGGTGGCAAGCTGGCAGATGAGCAAGACAGAAGGTGTTATTATCGCCACTCGAAACAGACATGAGACGATATCATTGGAACTCAGGATGCCATTATGCAGTTAGCTCTTTGGCATGTGACAGTCAGCTTCGGGTGAAGATGAGACTTGGGAGAGAGTCAATGACGGTTCTCTGTGTCAGGTGAACCTGCAGTATTGATCTAGACCGATCTGCATTCTGTATTGTGTATTCTATTCTTGTTAAGTTGGGATGTTGCTGGTGTCTGAAATGAATTGCCAGATATACTAAATCAGAGGTCTACAACACTGGTCCTCAGGGACCCAATGTCCTGTATGTTATAGATGTTTCCCAGCTCCAACACATCTGATTCAAATGAATGGTCGTTACCATTCAACGACCCACTCATTTGAATCAGGTGTGTTGGAGCAGTGAAACATCTAGAACACGGTGGACAGTGGGCCCTGAGGACCAGGGTAATTCTGAGGACCAGGGTAATTCTGAGGGACCAGGGTAATTCTGAGGGACCAGGGTAATTCTGAGGACCAGGGTAATTCTGAGGGACCAGGGTAATTCTGAGGGACCAGGGTAATTCTGAGGACCAGGGCTGAAAACCATTGAGTTTAACTCCATATTCCATATTATGTAAATTAAATTACAATAAAAAACTTTGCTTTAATTGTAAGAAAGCAATTTGAGGTCGCCCACCCTTGTAATCCCTACAGACTCAACAAACAAAACACAGTAAATTCTGTAAAAAATAAAGCACACTGACATACTAAACCAAACACTAACTCTGTATAATCACCAAAGCCTATCATTACACTAATTACTGCAAAGCATGAGTGGGCTAATTCCATTGGCCTCGTTATCTGAAAGCAATCTCTTATCTGAGGGATATTAATTGATGTGACAGATTAAAATAAAACCATTACAACCAATAAGTGATGACTCAATTACAGTATTTGTTTTTTTCACACAGCAAGTCAATCAAAATCCAGAAAAAAACCCCTCTTTAGGGTATTTTTCCAGAGCAGAGCTTTTTCACAGTGAGACGAGAGGCTGGTTTATACACTTAAATCTGAAGATTGATTTGAGTTCCTCAGGGGTTCAACATTTTTGACGGATGACATTTCAGAAGCAGTCAGGTTTCTGCTGTGCCGTGGCAAAGATAGATTTTAATCACTCTCTCAGAGACAAATTAAACTGAGATTACCACCGATCCATATAATTTTATGCCTAATGCAGACCAATGAGCCACGTTAATAACCGCAATAAAACTGACTGTCACAACAGGAGAAATCACTAATGATGCCAACAGTTCTTTCACACTCTCTTTCCAGAAACCTAATTAAACGTATTGTAGTTAAAAAGATAATTTACCTCACGCACAGCAGTACATTTAGAAACATAGCAATGTCCTACTTTACTTAATTATGTACTACTAACCAATTCCTTCATCTCTGAAATAGCAAACAGACGGCACTTGGTGTAGGATTGAAAACCCCCCGGATCTTGACCACTAATGGTTGTTATAATTTTCATGCCAAGTGGTAGTAGCTGTAGAAAAATAACTTTTGGAAGAAATATACAGTGGTGGAATGTAACGGAGTATTTTTACTGTACTTAAGTAGATTTTTTACGTATCTGTACTTTACTTAAGTAAAAATAATAGTGCATACTTTTTACTTTTACTCCGTTACATTTTGCAGCTATTATCTATACTTTTACTCCGCTACATTTCTACAATATGTGTTGTTACTCGTTACATTTTATGAACACAGTTTCGCCAAAATGTTGCCTACACAAAAATTAGGGTTTGCGTTGCTGTTTTGGAAGTTTAAACCAATCAGGTGGCTCTATCAGTTCCAATGACAGCAGAGTGTGCATTTGGCATTAGCGGTAGCCTTAACTGTTTTGCTTAAACATTCGACAGACAGCCTGAATAACAAACAACTTTTCAACATGGGTCCAGAGTCAGCCTCATCTGAGCCCTCGGATATGAGCAACACTTGGCCCTATTTAAAAAACATGTTCGAAGGCCCCAAGAATGACTCGTGGATATTTGCCTTTCCTGTCTACCTCAAAAAAAGGAGTTGCTAGCATTCAAGAATTCGCATTCGAATTTAAAGAAGCATATCGAGGTAGCGGAGTTCTTGCTATGCTAAGTTATAGTCCCTGACTTTTTAAAATGAATATATACATTTAATTCGGTTACTGACATTATATTATACTGTTATCTAGCGAAATGGATGTTGACATACAGTAATAGCATCAAAATAACATGATTGTACCTTTATTATTTATTTAACGTAGTGGTAAGATAAAGCTGGTAGGTTAGCTATGTCAAGCTAGCGTGATAGCTCAACCTGATGGTCTGCTTGGTACAGTGTCAGTGGTGCTTACCGCCTGTCTCATGGTCAGTGGCTGGTCTTTCACTAGAGATGGTGATCACAAGACACCATGTAACATCGGCCCTTGTCTTTCTAGGTTGTTAGATAAGTGTTAATGAACTTTGCTTATATGGTGCTATATAAATTAGTCTTGTCCCTGCAACAACCCATTTGCGTGAGTACTTTTACTTTTACTTTTTAAGTAAATTTAAAAGGAAGTACTTTTTACTTTTACTTAAGTAGAATTGTTGATGTAGTACTTTTACTTTTACTTAAGTAGATTTTTGATGTAGTACTTTTACTTTTACTTAAGTACTAAACGTCAGTACTTCTTCCACCACTGGAAATATAGTATAGCTGTATTCTGCTTTTTTTCTCTCTGTAACCAGGGTGGAGGGTGGGAGGGGTTGTGGGTAACACTAGTAGCAAGGTCAGGTCAAACTCAAACTATTAGAGATCCTTGATTTGAACACTCATATCAACAGCCCCGTGACAGGCCAATCCAGAACAAGCATTTCCAGGACCACACCCACCTGCCCGCCTGTAGAACCCCAGATATGGTGAAGAGTCCAAAATCAGTGATGACCACTTTGCCGTTGTCGTAGAAGACATTCTTGGACTTCATGTCCTTGTGTAAGATCCCCTTGGCATGGAGATAGCCCATCCCCTGGAAAAAAAACAGAAATAAAAACACACACATACAAGTACACACACACACACACATTTACATACACGCGCACACACATACACGTGTAAACGCACAGTTTGTTACAGTAATGATCCAAATCAATTTAGAACATGCATTTCTTAAAGGAATATAATATATGAGAGTTACCTTGACCATCTCCTGTGCTATCTGTCTCGTCTTGTTGACGTCTAGGACCACCTTGGCGTCCCTCACAACCGAGTACAGGGTCCGGCCTTTACACAGGCTGAGAGAGAGAGGGAAGGGTTAGCGTTAGCTAGGCTCCCTGCCAGCTCAGGTCATCGTCATATCTACCTAACCTTGGATGGGAGGAGGGTGACACGAGTTTCTCTCCAGCACCCCCCACCTCCCCCGACGCCATCTCCCCTCCCCCCCCGCATTCTTATTGACGTCATGGGGCCGCGCCGTTCTCATAACAACTGCTAACAGTGCTACACGTGGTGGGACGAGGGAGTCGTGAATCGTCCCTGATTGTGACCCGCTAGGTAGAATCGTTTCACACTGAGATTGGCTCACAGACCGAGCTTGTTAGCATCGGCTCTAGCGGTTTGTTTTTGATTATTCCAAACGTGCCGAGCCACAAAAAAGTGTCCTTTAAAAAATTCAGACTACATCAGTAGTTTATCTCCGAGGGATCTCCATGCATCGATTGAACTTTCAACAGCCCCACTCCTATCCCCCCTCATACCTATCCCCCCCCCCACCCCCCCACTGTCTCTCTCCGAATCCCCCTCTCAAGTCTGAAGCCTATAATGTCACATCTCTTTGATATCTCTGATCTCCTTTTAATCTCAGTGTCGCCTGTGAAACCAGAGAGACTCTGGTGCAAAGGCTCCTTGGGCGGACTGGTCGAGAGGTGGGGGGAGGGGGAGACTGCTCCTCCCAGCAGGGGTCTAACAGACAGACCCCCGCCTCGGGCCACCTCTCAACCCCCGACTGCGTCGACTTGTCGTGGGCGACTCCCCGTTGACCCCCGGCGGTCAGGCCCTGCACCGTGCGTGACGCCGTGGCGACGGCGGCCATGTTTTCGCGCCTCCCACGGCTCCAGCTGACGCGCCGCAGCTGCCTGACGCACGGAGAACCACTCTGGGTAAACCGCCGTCGAAGCTGCCGCCGATGACTTCATCTGCCTCCGCGGCCGTCGTCGCCTCGCTCCTCAGACCTGAAGAGGGTCAGGCTGGAGGAAGAGCCAGGCAGCAGCACTCTGCCTCATCACACGCTAATTGAACCTTCCAGAACCCACTAAACCCTCCGTACCTTCGCAAAGGCTGAAGTAATTACACTACACTGTCGTGGATACAAAGGATAATGCTTTCACCGTGCCGCGGATTCTCTCGCAAATCAATCCATACACCAGCCACTCACGACCAAAACGAAACACACACAACAAATCCATCTGTAATATTATTTCCTCTAATACGGTCCAAACACGCCATCAATTTATTTTTAATTCAGCTTCAATATTGCTTTTTTCATTTTGTTGGTCTTTGTGGTAATGGGCCTCGATGAATGATCCATTCGAGGGATTCAGTTCTCCAGTAGGGTTAATAAAGGCAGCGGGCAGATGCTGAGCAATAACAAAGGCAGATATTGCGGTGACTTTTATTTTCCGATTTTTGGCGAAAGCAGCACTCAGGACTTTCCGATAAGACTCGGATCGCGTTCGTCTCATCTCAGGGTCCTTGAGCAGAACCCCTTCACTTCGCAATGAGGAATCCCACTCCCTGCTCATTAGCATGGGCGAAACAGAAACACACACTCGATAGTTTCTGTGATGCGGGTTTCCAAAGTAGGATCTTAGAAAGAGACGCTCCTCCTTTTTCTATCCGAAGTAAGCCTGTGATGTCTTTCCCCCGTAAAACACTGTTCGCCCCTTGAAGTCGCATCAGAAGAAGCGCTTCGCGACACGGGCCGGAGGAGTTTGTGACTGAAGCACGGCCATCTGACATTGTGGCGACGTTGGGGGGCGGTGGGGGGGGGGTTGGGAGGTGACAAGTCTGGCCTCCGCTCAGACCCATCTGCTGTGTCGACGCTGGCCGAGGAAGTGCTACATTGACTGAGTTTCAGTGCCAGTCAAAGCACAGGCCCATCGCTTTGACCTTACGGTCCTGCTCTCTCCGCTAGGGACGTGAGCTACGTGTCATCCCATTGTCTGAGGGTTAACGCCGTGTCTAGTTCTGCAGGTAGGCGCCCATACGCCGTCGTTGTCGATTACACGGGTCGTTTTGCTGCTGGAGAAGTGAAGAGCCGCTATCTTCTACGCTAGAGCCGACGCGACTCCCGAAGTAATATTAAGCCGAGCGTGTTTGGTTTCTTTCCAAGTACTAAGTTTCCCCTCGGGAAATAAAATGTGTTATCCTTCGTAAATTACTTTTTGTTGATCGTCTTCAGAGGACGAGCCATCCGAGACGTTTTGAAGAGTTATCCAAAACAAACAGTCGCAGCAGAACGAAGCTGTGTGGGAGTCCAGAGCATCGCGCCTTTAAAAACGAGTTGAAAAGAGGGTTTCGATACAAAGCAAACTTTGGCGCGGGTACATTTTCCATCGGAACCGTAAGAGCGCTCACTTTGGGATTTTTCGGAGGTTCATTTGGCGTGTCGCGTTCAGCTCGGTCTAAAGTGTACGCAGCTCGAGGGGGTTCCTTCTAGAGAGGCAGGAACCCCAGGAATCCTCGTCGATCCTAGACAAGACACTGAGCGCTGAGGGGCTGAGCGAGTCAAACTAAGTGGGTCGTGACATCCGACAGCAGACGGCATCTCAGCCCCAGCCCGAGGAGCACAGATCTCTAGATGACACACGGTCTGCGGGGGGGACGCACGCGGATCTGAGACTGCTCGCTGCAAATCAGCCCGCGAAAGAGCCCACCAGGATATACACATACGCACACAAACATTTACGGGGGAACCCGTAGAACCATAGCAAACTCTTCTGTCTCTCCCCAGTTTCAAAGTCTTCCCCTTCATTGACAGATCCGTGGCATCCTCCCCAGACTGGGAAACGGAGGATGGAGGGTGTGTGTGTGTGTGTGTGTGTGTGTGTGTGCAGGCTGTGTGTGATCTATAATGAACCCAGCTGACTTGCCCCCGCGGTAGGACGCCAGTCAGACACAGAGGTGTGCTTGGCCTTGGGGCAACAAAGGCTTGGTAACCAAGGAGACGCCAGGAGGACGAGTCCCACAGCACGTGACGAGAGCGTGGGCCGATGCTCCTGAGATCAGAGGATGATAGTGGTGGATGGGTTTCCATGGATCAGAGGATGATAGTGGTGGATGGGTTTCCATGGTCAGAGGATGATAGTGGTGGATGGGTTTCCATGGATCAGAGGATGATAGTGGTGGATGGGTTTCCATGGATCAGAGGATGATAGTGGTGGATGGGTTTCCATGGTCAGAGGATGATAGTGGTGGATGGGTTTCCATGGTCAGAGGATGATAGTGGTGGATGGGTTTCCATGGATCAGAGGATGATAGTGGTGGATGGGTTTCCATGGATCAGAGGATGATAGTGGTGGATGTTGTTCCATGGTCAGAGGATTAAATGTGGTGGATGAGTTTCCACCCTGGATGTGTAAAAGATGACCAACTGCTCGCCAGTAACTGGAGTTCAATCGTGACATGTACAACACACCTATCTCTAGGTCTTTAAAGATCCCTCTACCTAAATAGGTCGAAAAAGGTCCTATACCAACAGTCTGCATTTGCAGGTTTCATTCCAATGTCTACCGAGGTACGTATATTCCTAGGTTTTATCTTTAGGTGTTTGTAGATAATATCCCCAGGTATATCTAGCTCCGTACCCTGGGTCTAGCTGGGTTCTAACCCCAGGTATATATCTAGCTCCGTACCCTGGGTCTAGCTGGGTTCTAACCCCAGGTATATCTAGCTCCGTACCCTGGGTCTAGCTGGGTTCTAACCCCAGGTATATCTAGCTCCGTACCCTGTGTCTAGCTGGGTTCTAACCCCAGGTATATCTAGCTCCGTACCCTGGGTCTAGCTGGGTTCTAACCCCAGGTATATATCTAGCTCCGTACCCTGGGTCTAGCTGGGTTCTAACCCCAGGTATATATCTAGCTCCGTACCCTGGGTCTAGCTGGGTTCTAACCCCAGGTATATATATAGCTCCGTACCCTGGGTCTAGCTGGGTTCTAACCCCAGGTATATATATAGCTCCGTACCCTGGGTCTAGCTGCGTTCTAACCCCAGGTATATATCTAGCTCCGTCCCCTGGGTCTAGCTGGGTTCTAACCCCAGGTAATATCTAGCTCCGTACCCTGGGTCTAGCTGGGTTCTAACCCCAGGTATATATCTAGGTCTAGCTCGGCTGGACGTCTTGCTCACCTGGTGATGATGGCCAGGTGAGGGGGACTCATGCAGGCGCCCATGAAGAGCACCACGTTCTCGTGGCGCGTGTTGCGGTACGCCATCACCTCCCTCTTGAAGGCCTTCAGCTGGTCCTCGTTGTCCCGCTCGATGTCGATGAGGCGGATGGCCACCTCGCCGTGCCAGCGCCCGTGGAACACCTGGCCGAAGCGGCCCTTCCCAATCAGCTCGCCCATCTCCAGCTGTTCGATGGGGATGTCCCACTCCTGCAGGAAGATGCTGGTCTGGCTGGCCTTGCGCGGAAAGTTCCGGGCCGACAGCAGCGACAGGTTCATCTCCTCGAACTCGTCGCCCGAGTCCTCCGGCTCGCCGTTGCCCTCGTCGTTCTGGAAACGGCACCAAACTTTATCGGCTTCGGGTTGAACTTGATTGGTCTACCGATAAGTGCAATGTTGATCACAGTGTTTTGCAGATGAGGGTGGCATGACTCCGCTCACAGCTAGGGTCGCCAGAGTACAGAGGGTGCGAGGCGGACACAGTAAAAGGAATGACAGCATAACCTTAACCCGAACCCTAACTCTTGGCTGTCTCCCTTTTAATATCATGTGCATTTAGGTGCACTCGATCCGGTAGGATCCTAACCTGATTGGTCAGGCTGGTTCAAAATGATTCTCCTCAATGTCGACGAGTCAAAGGTAAAGTTTCAATTAGACACAAACAGGATGAACGGAGGTTTAAACTCACATCTGATTCGACTGGTTCGACTTCAATCTGGAGAAGAGGGTTCCCCACATTTCTGAAAGGTAGACAGATGAACACCATGAACAGCACCCTCTAGATGGCATGTATTCTGAACCTCTCTGGCATCATTAGCACAGCACTGACTACACACACACACACACACACACACACACACACACACACACACACACACACACACACACACACACCACACACACACACACACACACACACACACACACACACACACAGGCACAAAATCACAACCTCTGTCTCCTCTCTCTCCTCTCTCTCTCTCTCTCTGGGTCCCTCTCCTCCTCTAATCCCCCTTCGTTCTCCCTCCCTCTCTCCCTCCCTCCCTCTCTCTCGGTCTCTGCGCTGTGTCTCGGTGTCAGGTCACGGCCAGGTCGGTGTAGGAGACGCCAGGTGACTTCCTGCGGAGCAGAGCCCCCCATCACCGTCCCCCTCTCAGCCTAATGAGGAGCTCCGGCCTGGAGCTGAGGGCCCGGCGGTGCCTCTCATTAACCCAGGGACGAGGCCCACGAGGGTGGGGGGGGGGAGGGGGGAGAACTGCCAGCTGCCACTGGGGGAGCGCACGGAGACGCGGAGGACAGGACGACTGCTCGGCTTTAATTAAATCATAGGAATGTGAGCTTCGTGAGCACGCTAATGTATTCCCATTTGTCAAGAGGCAGAGGGAGAGAGAGAGAGACAACGGGGGAGGAGGGAGGAGTGGGAGGGAGAGAGGAGGAGAGAGGAAGGAGAGAGGAGGGGTCATTGATGAAAGGAGAGAGGGAGAGAGAGAGACAACGGGGGAGGAGGGAGGAGTGGGAGGGAGAGAGGAGGGAAGAGGAAGGAGAGAGGAGGAGGGGGTCATTGATGAAAGGAGAGAGGGAGAGAGAGAGACAACGGGGGAGGAGGGAGGAGTGGGAGGGAGAGAGGAGGAAAGAGGAGAGGGTCATTGATGAAAGGAGAGAGGGAGGGAGGGAGGAGGAGAAGGGAAGAGAGAGGAAAAAGAGAAGGTTAACACAGCCCAGAAAGAGGCAGACAAGTGAATAGAGGGGGGAAAAATCATTCACTCGTACAGTACATGTGTCACGATGGTGACGATCAGTGGAGATCAATCTGTTCAAACACCATTTATGATGATTTCTTATCATAAATAGGAAGGCTACCTTGCCTTCCAGTGTCTGATAGATCACAGCGATCACAATCCAATTAACAGAGCAGTCCAAAGGCATCTCGTCTCCGTCGTCCTCGTGTTTTACGCAGCAGCGGTTTTTCAAGAAGCAACCGAAATCCACTTGGCATCCTAACTGTAGCGTGAAGCCGCGGCCATGCTAACATTAGCCCCTCCACGTTTCGTCTCGTCTGCCTTCGCATTGAAATTGTCACCCAAATCCTTTTGCTCCAATAACTCCTGCAGCCCTCTTTGGACCAAGAGCGAGACACTGCCGCGTGGCTGAGCCGGAATCTTCCGCTCGGAGCGGAACGGACAAGTGGAAGCAGTCTGCTGTCCCCCCCCCCACCCTCCCCGCTGATCGGCCCTGGAGGAAGAATGGGACCCAACACTCGGGTCGCCCTCTGACAGCTGATAACCGTCTGTGAAGCTCCCCAAGACCAGTGATCTTCAACCCCGGTCGTCAGGGCCCACGGTCCTGTATGCTCTCTAGATGTTTCCCCCCTGATCCAGCACACCCGATTCAAATGATTCAAACACTCGATTCGCTGAATCGAGCTCTGCAGAAGCCCGACGACGACCATTCACTTGAATCGGGTGTGTCGGAGGAGGGAAACGTCTAGAACACCCAGGACAGACCCGGTGTCACTACCCTTTGACCCCGCTCCCCTAAACTGGATCTGAGAGGATGGGACCAAAATGGCGGATGTTCCAGCCGGCCAATCAGAGGGGGGGAAGTGCTGAGACTGAGGGGGGAGGAGCTGAACTAAAGCCACAGGTGAGGTAGTCCCGGTTCTGGTGTTACTTACCCAGGTTCTGACAGGACTGGATGCAGGACCACCTGGGGTGCTCGGCTGGGGGGGGGTCTCGGGGGCCACATCTGTGGGGGAGGGGGGGGGGACCAAGGACAACAACACAGTAACAAATGAGTGACAGTGTCATGGCGCGCGTCACAAACCTGTAACAACACAGGCACAAACGGGTGTCTCCGTCGACCGTAACCCTGCAGGAAAAACCTACAGAAGTCGTTTCTGCTCGTTCGTTTCCTACTCCTCAACTCAAGCGCTAAAACTCCTCCTTCTGTGTCTTCTGACTCTCCCCCCCCTGGAAGCTCTCCCTGCCACCCCCGTAGATGTGCAACCCCACCACCCCCTCCCCCCCTCCTCCCCATCTCAGAGAAGCGTCTCCCAGGATCTCCTTCCTAATAGACCGCCCAGGGAGCTCCGCCCCCCTCCTCACCCACCCCGCCCTCCTCTTCCTCAGGTCCCAGGGAAGTGTGGGGACGCACTCATTCATTACGGGGCTACAAGGAGACAGGCTTGGGGGTGGGGGGGGGGAGGTGGGAGGGAGAGAGGCCGACTTTAAAGCACGCCAAGGTGAGAAGAGAACACTCGTTCCAACATCAAAAGAGTCTTCGGGGCGTCGCTGTGCATTATGGGTAGGGGTAATGATCAATTATGACGCACTTACCGGGGAAGATGAACTGCTGCTTGTATTTGAAGTAACTGGAGGCTGAGAGAGAGAGAAAGTGGGAGAGACAGAGGGGGAGAGGTGTCACGCACGGAGACAAAGGGAGAGAGGGAGAGACAAAGAGAGAGAGGAAAAGAGAGAGGGAGTCATGGTGACCTTTGGACCGTTATGATTGGCTGTCAGCACAGATTTCAGGGACCAGTTTCATTTCTTATATATACTCTCGAAAGTCATAAATCTCAAACGTGCATGTGTAAAAATACCATTCATCTAGCAAGGGTACTAATATAAATGCAATTAAGATGTTAAAATATGTGTTTTCGTCCTGATAGGCTTGGTAGTTAAAAATGTGTCAATCAAAACTCCTACCTGTCAAGTTGAACTGTTTCTGTTGCCGGGCGGATTGAGGAGAAGGGTGCAATGGCGATGGGGGCGTGGCGCTGGAGGGCAGGGGCGGGGCTGGGGAGGAGGGGGGTGGAGGAGGTGGTGGAGGAGGGGTTGCTGCTGGAATCTGGCTGGTAGGGGCCAGGAATGTGGTCCTATCAGGAGAGAGGACCAGAATGAGATCATCAGCGAGAGAAGGGACTCGATCATTGAGAGGGTCTTTCTGGGGTCTTCGCTCTCTGGTTCTATTAATAGCCTGGGTTGTTACCTGAAGGGTCACAGTCTTAAGTTTAAAGATCTATCTATTTAAGTTTCCAGCCATGCATCCAGCTGTTCCAACTGAATCATCCCCCTTCAAAAGGATATTCACAATCGCACGAAGGGCACATGTCCATTAGTGCTGCAACTGCTGCCAACGTAGCACATCAGAGACGTGGGCCTCCATCAACACCGAATACTGAATCAAGCCGAGGGAAAACTGAGAGAAACCAGCTGAATCACACTTGGGAGAGAGAGAGAGGGGTAGAGAGAGATAGAGAGGTAGAGGAAGAGAGCGAGAGAGAGAGAGAGAGAGAGAGAGAGGGACTGTGCACCCAAATGAATGAATATGAGGTCGCCTTGTTTACCTGCTCGCTTTTCTCTGCGGCTCGCATCATTAGTGCATTAGAACACTGACAGCTCGTTCCCTTATGAGTCACACACACACCTACACACACACACACACACACACAAACAGACACCTACACACACACACACACACACACAAACAGACACATATACATGCACACACACGCACCCACGCGGTGCACACACACTCAACACATGCAGTGCACACACATAGTGTGTATTACAAACACACACACAAACACACTCCTGACTATAGATCCCTCGGGGCGTGTGTTCTGCTATTAGCCTGCGGGCTGCTCGCCCACCTGACCCAGAAGGTGCCTGGTGACCAACACTTCTACAGGGGGTGCCACTTCGACCCGGAGAGGAGGACATTCCCTTCCTTAGAGCTCCCACTGAAATGATTAGGTTTCTGTCGCGTTCAGTCCTGGTTTTGTGTGTCTCTGTCCATGTTCCAGGTCACACGCCCCAAAACTCCAGTCCACATCTTCCAGTTCACCCCCCAACCAGACACACCTGTTACCCATCCATCGCTACCCGCACGCCTCATCTACCCTGGCTTTCCGCAGACTCATCGCCAGTTCAACTTTGCTACTTTGGTCCTCGCCTTCGAGATGACTAATCCGCCCTCTGTCCCTGTGTACCACAGACATCGTCGGCTGCCTAATCCCATCACCTACAACCTACGGCTCCCCTCCTCACTCCCTCCTGTCTGGCATCCACAGACCTCACTATCATCAGCCTCTGTGTGGCAACAATAAACCCGGTTCATTACACGTCAGCATCTGAGCATTGCGTTTGGGTTCACCTGTCACTTCCCGGGCAGAAATAGCTTCCGGCTTCGTTCCCCTGGACCAGCAGCTTCCTCCTGGCTACACGGAGGTCGATCAGGATGGGACGTTCCGAACGGGTAGGCGAGAACGCTCGGTGTTTCCCCCCCGAGCTTGACCTCCCCTGTCTCTCAAACACCCTCCCCCCCTGGCTCGGCTCCAGGAAGTGAGTGTTTCAAAGAACGGCTCGGAAACAAAACAGACGCTGGGTTCTTTTCGCTGGAGAGAAAGCGTACCGTGGGCCGACTCGACGTGGGCTGAAACCCTGTTTGAAGTGCCGGGGGGGGAACAAAGTTCTGACTCTTTGAAACGAACCGGTGTCTAACGCCAGATAAGATGGGTCGGGGTGAGGATCCTCCGGCGCTGGCTGGCTGGCTCCCCTGAGGGGATCACGCAACAGCCTTCACACAACAGGCAGAGCAGCTGGAGAGGGAGGAGGGACCTGGGGTGGGGGGCCCGGGGGTGGGGGGCCCGGGGGCTCCTACCTTGTTGATCTTGTTGGTCTTGGGCAGCGTTTGGCTGATGTGCAGGTCGGTGTATCTGAGGGCCGTGTTGATGTCACATGGTACCGATTCGGTCCGCACCAAACGGGCTGAGAGGAATGAGGAGGGGAAATAACACAGGGAGAGAGAGAGAGAGAGAGAGAGAGAGAGAGAGAGAGAGAGAGAGAGAGAGAGAGGGAGGGAGGGAGAGTAAAAGAGAGTGGGAAAAGGAAAGAGAGGGAGGGAGAGAGGTAGAGAGGAAAAAGAGAGTGAAAGAGAGAGTGAGAGAGGGAGGGATAGAGGAAGAGAAAGAGAGGGAGAGAGAAAAGGAAAGAGGGAGAGAGAGGGGGGGGAGAGAAACAGAGAGAGAATAGACAGAGAGAGAGAGGTATAAAGAAAGAGAGAGAGAGAAACCGCAGATGGGAGTCAAAGTATGTTTATTTTCATGGAACATCTTCCCAATGAGAAGTACAAAAAAAACTACAAATGAGAGCATTCTGCTTATTTAAAGTGATATATCTAGAAGGGGTGCGGTCTCGCTTACTGGTGTCTGTACCTTGTGATGTTCCTTGGTGGTCTACGACGCAACGCCAGGTGAGAGAGCGAGAGAGAGAGCACAGGGGGAGAAGAGCACGTCAGTGAACCGAATCCAAAACAGCGGTCGGCTACGCCTCTCGAGGAGTGCCGTACACATTCCTTCATCGTGCCGACACCCTCTGAGACACGAGCAGACTCGGCTGTTTCGCGACCCCAAACACAGTCACCTCGTGGAGGCTGAACTCCGGTGAGGAGGAGCCACCGTGTGCTGTCATGGAGATTGAGCATAGGGAACCGGGTCTACTTTTCAACAGAAGGAACTGGGTCTATTCAGCAGAAGGAAACAGGTCTATTCAGCAGAAAGAACCAGGTGTATTCAGCAGAAAGAACCAGGTCGTATTCAGCAGAAGGAACCAGGTCTATTCAGCAGAAGGAACCAGGTCTATTCAGCAGAAGGAATCAGGGGACTATTCAGCAGAAGGAACCAGGTGTATTCAGCAGAAGGAACCAGGTCTAATTCAGCAGAAGAAGCAGGTTTTACCTATGAGTGAGTCTCGTCCTCCTCGCTGGATGATCAGGAGATGGCAGGGCGGGGCTTCTTTGGTGCATTTGTTATGGCACTTCAGCCTTTGTGGAACAACACAGGACAACGTCACAATAAGACAGTCGCCCCCCCCCCACCCCCACACCCCCTCCTAGACAGTGCTGCTGCTGCTACGTCGACAACCAGCCCCGCCCACCTCCTTAGCAGCAGGGTTTCACATTTCAGAGAGTGATTAAATTGGTTACTCGACTTCAATAATCAGTCTGAAAGGACGAGAGCGATGATGTGCTACTCTCGGGTCCCCTACTGTGACACGTTCCCCTGGACGATTCGGCCGTAAACAGGAAGCTGGGATAAACGACGCCAACCAGGCCGTCGACGTGAAACGCGACGTTGCTCGGTTATTAAAAGTCTGTTAAGTGAAATGTGTCCTGCGCGAGGGGGGTGGGATTCAAGCAGCACTTACTTGCAGTTTTTACATTTGAGTCCAAACAGCATGCTCTTCCCACACACGGTGCAGGTCTGGGACATCCAGTACTTGGTGGAAAACCTGCAAACGCAGAGAACCACACATGAGAACCACCTCCCTGGCATCTCAAGTCAAGTCCATTTTATTGATCCCACTAGGGGGGGAAATGTGTTTGTAGACGGGTATTCAAACACATTCAATCCATCATAAATACGACATGAACAGCATACCTGACACCACACAAACACGACGACACAATACGGTACAGTGCAAGGATCACTTCATGTTGAAAACCCGGAACAAGTTCCGTCAATGAATACTTCATCATCATTTATGCAAATGTAGCCTCCCGATAGAGAAACAAACAAAAGAGTCTCCTGCAGACCCACGCAGGAGAAACACTTGAACAGTGCCTGTCAAGAGTTTGGAAACACCAAGCCTTTCATCCTTGTGGAGAGACACACACGCCACCTGTTTTCCATTGTTTTTAATGCATGAATTCAATCAATCACTCAATTACGGTCTGTAGGGCTTTTAAGCTACATGTATATATAATGAGTTGGCTTGTTCGACCACATTTTTCATAGGGTGATAGACGCGGTGATGAGTTCGGCTGGTTCGGCTGGCACCCAGTCTCAAATGTTGTGGGCGGGGCTAAGTTCGGCTGGCACCCAGGCTCAAATGTTGTGGGGCGGGGGCTAAGTTGGGCGGGCTGGCTGGCGCCCAGGCTAGCTTTTTGTACTAATATCTGCACATTTTGCTCAAATCATAACGGTAAATCTCAATACTGTGAAATGATCTCGTTTGCAGCATATAAACAATTGGAACTTGTGTCGCTTTTTAGCAGACGTTTCTTCCACTCTGCTCACCTTCTCTGGGTCACGACAGACGGCTTGTGACCTTTCAACGATGACCCCCCCCCCGCTCGCTGTGCTGAATGTGATCCTCCCACAGTGAGCGAACACCCGTATCTACAGGGCTAAGCATCCTTAAAGACAAATGGGCTCCGTGAGAACGTTTTCGACGTTCCCGTTCTGCCCAAGGGCTCTAATTGAATCCAGCGGCTCCTCATCGCTCTCGTATTCTCCGTGAGACGGTGTTGAACTTGCGCCCTCCACTTTCCTCTAATAAACTGGAGGACCGGGGGCCAAGCGGCGGCGGTGGCATCGGAGCCGTAACGCACCAATCACCGGCGTCGAGGCCGAGCCTCGGCGAACACTCCCTCACGTCTCCACTTATCCAGGAGGCGTCGCGACGGAGGGACGCCGGGGCTCTCCGTTCCCCCTCATTTACGCCCTCTGGAAACCATCAGCGGGGCAGTATGGGTAATGGAATGTGACTAACAAAGGGTGACAGAATCCAAATGTTCTGTATTGGATCTCTGGTGGCGTCTGAAAAGAGATTTTCGGAACACAATTCAATCCAACCGCCGGTGGCTAAGTGACGTTTTACTGCGAGGCTGATGTTGTCGGGTCGGTTCTCGAGGAACGATCTTTCCTCATCACAGAAACGGCCCCCGGAGCCATAATACGCTCCGAGCTTTTGGGGGGGGGGATTGTGTTGGCAGGCTTTCTGAATGTGCCCTGTGTTTTCTAGGCCAGGATTATCTTCACAAACACACAGAGGGGATTGAATATAAATCTTATGCAAATAACCATGTCATAGGGAATGATATAACCTCCCTTGAAACCTGTATTTACCTTTTTCGATAACAGCTCAGATATAACACCCCATATAAATGACATTTGCTCTCGGCTTGCTCTGCTCTGTCTGCTGGCTCGTTAGTGTGTGTGTGCACGGCCGGGCCCCGCGCGGCGACGCAGCTAACCACTTCTATCTTCTCCTCCGTGGCTCTCTGCATGCTAACCACCCACATGGCTCTTCAGTATATAGCCGGAGAGAGGCAGAGAGCAGAGAGAGAGAGAGAGAGAGAGAGAGAGAGAGAGACAGAGCAAGAGAGAGAGAGAGAGGAGAGAGAGAGAGAGAGAGACAGAGAGCGAGAGAGATGAGAGAGAGAGAGAGAGAGAGAGAGAGGAGAGAGAGAGAGGAGAGGAAAAGAGCGAAAATGGGAGCAAAAAGGGGAGAGAAAGAGAAAGGGAGAGAGGGAGGGAGGGAGAAAGAGGTAGAACGAGAGAGAGAGAGGGAGAAAGAGAGAGTGAAAGAGAGAGGGAGAGCCCCTCACAGCTATTGTGTTGTTTTACTTTTCAGATCGGTGGCATTTGGAATCATGAGGCCTCTCAAACAGTGAGAGAACATCCAGACAAGTTATGCAAGTGCCCCATTTAATTGGTCTGACATTCTCCCGCATGTCACACACACACACACACACACACACACAAACACAATACACACGCGTACTCATTAACCAGTCGCACACACACAAACCGACACTAACACGCACACAAATACACACATTCACTCTATTGCCACATGCAAAGACGCAGACACACACACACACACACACACACACACCTACCTGTGTTTAATGGAGTTCCCCAGGTCTCTCCGGGGAATCTGAGGCGACCAGCGAGGCACGGACAGGGTGTCTGGAGAGAGGAGGAGGGCGAGGGATGGAGGGAAGGAGAGACGGAGGAACAGATCAAGGGGTCGGAGGGATGAGTGCAGTTCGCCAGGTCAGCATAGCCACAGCTCGACGTAAACAGTACCTAAGAGCCAGTGTCCCGCACACTGGTTCGGATTCGACCCGCTTTCGAAATAGCGCAGATCGTGCTGAGCGGTGATTACGATCAGACCCCTTCCCAGCACAGATTCGTTCGCTGACATTTCAGACCGATCATAGAATGGCAACAGCTGGTGGGTTGTCATTTGGCATTTTCCTGCAATCAATCACTTTTGGGTTAAGTTGTGTGGAAGCAGCCGTGCTACGTGTCGACGCGGGAACACGTCCTCCTGGTCGGGTTCGGGGGGGTTGGACTCGTTCCCGTCTCTGAGTCCGAGGGCCCTGACAGTTCTTCATGTCGGGAGCTTTCCAAACATGGCCTTGTGGTCCAACCACGGGTTGAATACTGATACGGTATCTCTGATGCGTGTGTGTGCGTGTTACCGGGAGAGAGAGAGAGAGAGATAAGAGAGAGAGACAGAGAGATAAGAGAGAGAGAGAGATAAGACAGAGAAACAGAGAGGGATAACAGAGAGAAACAGAGAGATGAGAGAGAAAGGGGGAGGAAGAGAGAGAAAATATAGAAAAAGAGAGGCAGGGGGTGAGAAAGAGAGAGAGAGAAAGACAGTGGGAGACAGAGAGAGAAAGAGAGATAAAGAGAGATGCCATCATTACAGAGCACAGCGCAAACCTCTCTGAGTGATGAGCAGGCTGATGAGGACAACTTCCTGTTTCCTGTCTGCCGGACCCCTCCTGGGGCTGAATATCTGAACACTGCTGGCTCACACTGGCTACATTAGCCTCAATCAGCCTGGTAACCTGATAGTCCCCTACCTAACCTGACATCCTCTGCTGTTGACAGCCAGCCTCTGTCCTGCAGGTCCTCTGCTGGGCTGGGTAGTGTTGGGGCTGGGTAGTGTTGGGGCTGGGTAGTGTTGGGGCTGGGTAGTGTTGAGGCTGGGGTAGTGTTGGGGCTGGGTAGTGTTGAGGCTGGGTAGTGTTGAGGCTGGGTAGTGTTGGGGCTGGGTAGTGTTGAGGCTGGGTAGTGTTGAGGCTGGGTAGTGTTGGGGCTGGGTAGTGTTGAGGCTGGGTAGTGTTGAGGCTGGGTAGTGTTGGGGCTGGGTAGTGTTGGGGCTGGGTAGTGTTGGGGCTGGGGTAGTGTTGGGGCTGGGTAGTGTTGGGGCTGGGGTAGTGTTGGGGGCTGGGTAGTGTTGAGGCTGGGTAGTGTTGGGGCTGGGTAGTGTTGGGGCTGGGTAGTGTTGAGGCTGGGGTAGTGTTGGGGCTGGGTAGTGTTGAGGCTGGGTAGTGTTGGGGCTGGGTAGTGTTGAGGCTGGGTAGTGTTGGGGCTGGGTAGTGTTGAGGCTGGGTAGTGTTGAGGCTGGGTAGTGTTGGGGCTGGGGTAGTGTTGAGGCTGGGTAGTGTTGAGGCTGGGTAGTGTTGGGGCTGGGTAGTGTTGAGGCTGGGTAGTGTTGGGGCTGGGTAGTGTTGAGGCTGGGTAGTGGTGAGGCTGGGTAGTGTTGAGGCTGGGTAGTGTTGGGGCTGGGTAGTGTTGAGGCTGGGTAGTGTTGGGGCTGGGTAGTGTTGGGGCTGGGTAGTGGTGGGGCTGGGGTAGTGTTGAGGCTGGGTAGTGTTGGGGCTGGGGTAGTGTTGGGGCTGGGTAGTGTTGAGGCTGGGGTAGTGTTGAGGCTGGGTAGTGTTGGGGCTGGGTAGTGTTGGGGCTGGATAGTGTTGGGGGCTGGGTAGTGTTGGGGCTGGGGTAGTGTTGGGGCTGGGTAGTGTTGGGGCTGGGTAGTGTTGGGGCTGGGTAGTGTTGAGGCTGGGTAGTGCTGGGTAGTGTTGAGGCTGGGTAGTGTTGGGGCTGGGTAGTGTTGAGGCTGGGTAGTGTTGAGGCTGGGTAGTGTTGGGGCTGGGTAGTGTTGGGGCTGGATAGTGTTGGGGCTGGGTAGTGTTGGGGCTGGGTAGTGTTGGGGCTGGGTAGTGTTGGGGCTGGGTAGTGTTGGGGCTGGGTAGTGTTGAGGCTGGGTAGTGCTGGGTAGTGTTGAGGCTGGGTAGTGTTGGGGCTGGGTAGTGTTTGTTGTGCGCACTGATGTCAGTATGTTGGCTTGTGTGTATATGTTTGTGTGATGGATGTATATATGTGTGTGTGTGTGTGTGTGTGTGTGTGTGTGTGTATGTATGTATGTGTGTGTGTGTGTGTGTGTGTGTGTGTGTGTGTGTGTGTGTGTGTGTGTGTGTGTGTATGTATGTGTGTGTGTGTGTGAGTGTGTGTGATGGATGAGTCCTGGAGGTCTCTGTGACCCCCGGGCGCCAGACGGCGATGTCCTCCTCCATCTTGTCTGACTGCTCTCTTCCTGATGACCTCCCCCCTCCCCCCCCTCACCCCCGCCTCAACCTCACCCCCGGTTTGAGTGAGAGGTGTGGTAACAGCAGTGAACATGCCATGAACAAGCTCCCCACCCCGCCCCCTCCCTTCCCCCACACACACCGTGACGTTCCCCTCCCTCCCACACACACACACACACACACACACACACAAATGCAGTTCACGCAGACAAGCGCGCGAATCCCAAAGTGTGTATTGTTGAGAATCCCTCAATGTCATGTGGCCAGTCTAGAATGACACAACCATGCTTTGAGTTCAGTTCAAACATTCCAGAAGGTTGTTCTCTCCCTTGACTGAAGGACACCAACATGGTTAAACACATAACTGTCGCTTTACCCATGTGACATAAACTCCTCCGTCCAATCAGGACAAAGCCTTGATGCTCCCGCTGTTTCTATGACAACCACTCCACGCTGTTCAACCTTTCTGCCAGAATATCCTCATGACATCTTTGGCAGGCTCCGGTCTGTACTCTGCCTCTATTGCCTCCCTCCTTCACCTCCATCTCTGCCTCTTTTGCCTCTCTCCTTCACCTCCATCTCTGCCTCTATTGCCTCTCTCCTTCACCTCCATCTCTGCCTCTATTGCCTCTCTCCTTCACCTCCATCTCTGCCTCTGTTGCCGCTCTCCTTCACCTCCATCTCTGCCTCTGTTGCCGCTCTCCTACACCTCCATCTCTGCCTCTGTTGCCGCTCTTCTTCACCTCCATCTCTGCCTCTATTGCCTCTCTCCTGCAAACTTTCCTCTACCCTGCCTTTACCCTGTCTCCATCTTGCCTCCACCCTGCCATCTACTCTTGTCAACATCCAGCCTGTACCCTGCCTCTCTTGCCTCTACCCTGCCTCCATCCGGCCTCTACCCTGCCTCCATCCGGCCTCTACCCTGCCTCCATCCGGCCTCTACCCTGCCTCCAGAGAGACCAGCCGCCAGAAGGAAGATCAGTTCAGTGTATGTTGGCCCTATTTGTGCCACATATAAACCACATGTGTTTTACCACTAAAACACAAAGGCAACAACGACACCTATTTGCAGTCATGTGACAAGTCAGGTGACAAGTCAGATGACGGTCATTAGAGAGGTGGTAATCACGACAGCAGAGCTTCCACATGACCAAGAGAGGCCTGACGCCCAATGTCAAGTGAAACGCTACATCGCCGACAGCTTATCAGCATCAATCACATCGACGCGTCTTCTTCTGTCTCCTACTAATGGGTCTCAAAACACACACACACACACACACACACACCACACACACACACACACACACACACACACACACACACACCACACACACACACACACACACACACACACACACACACACACACACCACACACACACACACACACACACACACACACACACACACACCACACACACACACACACACACACACACACACACACACACACACACACACACCACACACACACACACACACACACACACACACCACACACACACACACACACACACACACACACACACACACACACACACACACACACACACACACCACACACACACACACACACACACCACACACACACACACTCCTATATGTGCTTGATTCTATATCTGGAGATTTTTGTTTTTGTTCTGTATGTGTTTAATATTTATCGTCCGACTCAAGAGTGGTTGACACAAGAATCTCTTGATTCTTGACACATATCTGGGACTGCCAACTATCATAACAACATGAACATAATCGATCATAGGGTGATATAACACCATATAGAATCTATGAACTCATGATTCTGGGGAGAGACAGAACTCGCAGTGGTTTAGGAAATGCCTCATCGACGCATTTCCCCTCCCGGTAGAGCAGAGGACTGGATGGGGGGAAGACACATCACTCACTGGATCCCCCCCACCCCCCCACGCCAGACGCTCGCTAATGGCTTCCGCCGGTGACGCAGCAGCCAATGAGGTGGGCCGTATGCGCTGACACGCCGACTGCCGTCCTCGTGGGAGATACGTGCGGAAAATGAGGTTTTTGTTCCCATCGGAGTGTCGAGGGAGGGAGGGAGGGAGGGATGAGGGAGGAGAGGAGGGATGAGGGAGGAGAGATGAGGGAAGGGAGGAGGGATGAGGGAAGGGAGGAGGGATGAGGACAGGGTGTGGGGTGCCGCTTAAAAATAGCTTCCCCAAACTCTTTTCGCTCGCGGTGCGCGGTGGAACGAGGTACCAGCTCCTGTCTCTGCAGCTCCGCAATCCCCCAGTGTCCCACCCACCCCCCGCACACAAACACTCCCATGCGCCCTCCGTTCAACGTCTCCCCCGCTGCGAGGAGGCGGCGGGACTTACTTGCGGAGGGGTTGGAGTCCGAGTGCACCGGGGGGGTGGAGGGCATGAAGGTGGGGAAGAAGAAGGAGCGCAGCGAGCGCTCGGTGAGGAGGGGGGGGGAGCACGGGACGCTGGCCCGGCACCGGGGAGCGCTGGGCCGGACCCGGGGAGCGCTGGGTCGGAAGGTTCTCACAGCTGCCCACGCTGCTGTGGATCCTCAGGTTCAGGGGCTTGCTCTTCTTCTTCGCTCTGAGGGAGGGAGGGAGGGAGGGGGGGGGGAGAGAGGGAGAGAGAGAGGGGGAGAGAGAGAGAAATAAAGACAGGAGAGAGCAGGTCAGTCCACCCTGTCATTGGTTTTTTCAAGAAGAAAACTGCAGAAGCAAGACTCAATAAGGTGCTTCCACAAATTCCACAGGAAACAACTTCGGAACTGTCGATTCCCTTTTACAGTTCAATCAAAGTTTGTGTTCTCGTCGGCGTGAGAAAGTCTAGGGCCAACGATCGGATCCAGACATTCAGAGGCCCCAGCTAGCAGGGGCCCCAGCGTGGAGGCAGGCTGGGGGCCCCCAGGGACCCGGAGTCCAGGCTGGAAGAGATCTGCTGCTGCAGAGTTAGCAGACAGCTCCAAATCTGGCATGGTGTCACTTCAGGGCGACAGTCAACATTCTCATTTGAGCCATTTATCAGTGATCTCCCCCAGGATCCTCCCTGATCCACACACACACTCTCACACACACACTCTCACAGAAACAGCCTGGGGGTCAGAGAACAACACACACACATACACACACACACACCCTCACAGAGACAGCCAGGGGGTCGTAGGGCAACGCACACACACACACACTTGAGCAACACTTAAAGAAATGGCACAAACCTTCAATCATGCACACACAGAAACACATTCTAAACTCGCACACATAACACACACAGACACATTTACATGTAGTCATTTAGCAGACGCTCTTATCCAGAGTGACTTACAGTAAGTACAGGGACATTCCCCCACGAGGCAAGTAGGGTGAAGTGCCTTGCCCAGGGACACAACTTCATTATGCACGGCCGGAATCGAACCAGCAACCTTCTGATTACTAGCCCGATTCCCTAACCGCTCAGCCACCAGACTCCTCGCCCCCCCACGGTCATGGATGAATGAAGACTAGGTAACAGTGAAGATACTGGCAGAGAGGAGAGGAGGAGGACAGGAACAGAAAGAGAGAGCCAGGAGAAAGGAGACACGTGAGAGAGAGGATGGACAGATAGAACAGCGTGAGAGAGA
This sequence comes from Mallotus villosus, assembly GCA_903064625.1. NCBI lineage: Eukaryota > Metazoa > Chordata > Actinopteri > Osmeriformes > Salangidae > Mallotus > Mallotus villosus. The sequence continues at coordinate 60,337 of CAEFZP010004673.1, read as the reverse complement.
GAGAGAGAGAGAGAGAGAGAAGAGAGAGAGAGAGAGAGAGAGAGAGAGAGATAAAGAGAGCGAGAGAGAGAGAGAGAGAGAGAGAGAGAGAGAGAGAGAGAGAGAGAGGACTTCCAGGAGTTTGGGGAATTGAAACCCTTGTAGCGACAGTATGTGTTGGTGCTCTCTGGAGATGGAACACGCTAGATCATCTAGATGGTGTTCAGCACCTTCACACGCTCTAAGGCGGAACTTCCCGGAACTCATCTGGACTGCAAAGGAGGAACAGATGAGATTGAACTAGATTTCTCTCTTTCTGTCAAACACTCGCATACACACGCACCCACACACTCGCATACACACACTTGTGAACATAAACGCACGCGGTCACATACACACACACACACACACGTGTGCACACACTCGCATACCCACACACACACAATTGCACACACACGCAACTTGAATCCACCTCGTCCTCCATACCTCTACCCGGCAAAGTACAGAGTAAATAGCCAGCTGGATATTATGCAAATGACCCAGAGATAATCTCTCTCTTTATATATTTTTCTATCTTTACCTCTCTCTCTCTCTCTCTGTCTCTCTCACACACACACTCTCTCTCTCTCTCTGTGTCTGTCTCTCTTGCTCTCTCTCTGTCTCTCTCTGTCTCTCTCTGTCTCTCTCTGTCTCTCGCTCTCTCCGTCTCTCGCTCTCTCCGTCTCTCTGTCTCTCGCTCTCTCTGTCGCTCTCTCCGTCTCTCTGTAATAATAATAATAATAAAATAATAATAATAATAATAGCACAGCAAACTCTCCTCTTTCTGGCAGGTCAGGGGGAGGAGAGGAGGTGGGCTGGATGACTCAGGGTGGCTGGAGAGCAGCTCTATCAGTCCTATTAGCATGGGAATGGATTCCCGTGAGTCTGAATGTATCACGGCGCGCGCGCGCGTGTGTTTGTGTGAACATGCAGCATGCGTGGACATAAACGTGTGTCGTTACCTTTCTGTCTTCCCCTCTCTGTCTTCTTTCTCTCTCTCTTTTTCTCTCTCACCCTCTTCGCGTCTCCCACTTGCCACCTCCCTCTTCCACACACTATCTCTCTCATCCTGCTCCGACTTATTCTCTGATCTCTCTCTCTCTCTTTTTCAACCCTCGGTTCCGACCTTTAGAACCCTCCCTCCTCACTCTCTCCCCCCTCCCCCCCCCAACAACCTGACAGTGTCCCCCTCTCCTCCTCCTCCTCCTCTCCCCCAGAGGGGCCTGTCTGTGTCAGCCCTGTCACACCGTGCCCGGCTCTCATAGGACCTGGCGAGACAGACAGAGGAGGGAGGAGAAGGACGAGCGAGAGAGAACAGAGTGGCGTGAGGGGAAAGAGAGAGGAGTCGAGAGAGGAGAGGAGAGAGAGGACCCGGGAGAGAGGAGGGCGAGGAGAGATAGAGGAGAGGGAAAGGAGTGAGGAGAGAGAGGAGAAAGGAGAGAGAAAGTGCAGGACAGAAGAGGAGAGACGTGGAGGAGAAAAGGAAAATAAAGAACCGAATGGAGAGACGGCGGACGGAAGGTGGAGAAGGGCGGAGAAAGAGAGCGAGAGAGGCGGATGAGGAAGAGGCGGAAGGGGAGAGGAGCAGGGAGGAGTAAAGGAGAGAGGAGCAGGGAGGAGCTGGTTGTGCAGCAGGGTGAAACGACAGTTCCGCTGATGGCACCCCTGCCGGCACGTCGTCCCAATCCTCGTAACCATGACGTCCGCACAGAGAAGCGGCTTAGCTCCGTCGCTCAGATGTCGCCGGGCCTCGCCTCGGCGGTTAGATGTTTGCGAGGGTCTCGCGCCAAATTGACGACCGCCAAAGCATCGGGGAAAAACGGTATTGAAAGCCAAACTTCTGTCACACACGCACACACACACACACCTGCGGATCTGGGTGTCTCCTTTCATTGTCTGATCAAAGTCTCTCTATCTCCAACGATGCAGACACACTCCGTCTCTGGAGAAGGCCACCTCTGCAGATGGGTGTGTGTGTGTGTGTGTGTGTGTGTGTGTGCGATGTCAGTGAGAGTGTCTCTACAGTGCTACGCCTTGATCCGAATTTCTATTCCCATTCAGGCCAAACGAAGCCACGCGTCAAAGCGTTTACGTGGCCACCTTGATATGACACGATACTGTGGGATGCATGCGTTACTCTGCGACCCACCACCACACTGGTTATGTGGTTTAGGATGGCGATGGGGTGTGTGTGTGTGTGTGTGCGAGGGGGTGAAAGGAGTAACAGACGTGCAGACGGTGGAGGAGAAGTAGGAGGAGGAAGAGGAGGGGAGGAGGGAAGGAGGGGGGAGGAGAGTGGGGAGGAGATGAGGGGGTGAGGAGAGGGGGAGGAAGAGGAGTATTTGAGGTTAGGAGGGGGTTCTGCGCGTGTTTATCCTGCTTTGTGTAGAGGATGTGGGGATGTAGCTAGGGGGAAGAGGTACGATGTCGCACTTCATTAGTTTCGTCTCTGTACTGTCTGTTCTTCGCCTCTTCGTGTGTGCTTTGCTTCATGTAGTCCTCGCTTTTGTTTGTCTCTTCTGCCGCATCTTTAGTTCTCGCTTCGTCTCTTCTGCTATGTCCTCGCTTGCTCGTTTCCCAACCTGGCTAGCACCTGCCCTTTTGCCTATCATTTGCCCTCCGATGGAGAGGAGGCCTGACAGAGAGAGAATGACACCTCTACTCAGTACATTCACTTTCAGATCGGACTAGATCGAAACCTTCCAACCACATTCCAACACATACACAGAGAACCACCCAATGATAAAACCTACCTGGCATTTACTTAAGATTTATGTACGGCGTATAAAGCCTGCGCTGACAATTTGATTGGTCCGAACAGCTCCTGTTCGGTATATAGTGTTTTCCGGACTACGCCCCCCCACACCTAGCCTGGTCCTAACCAGACTCTCGTACATATTTCATCTGGGTCTGGCTCTGCTCCAGTGACAAACGTCGACTTTCTTGTAGGCGGGTACTCTGTTGAAGTTTAAAACTATTGGATCTGCCCAGAGCCACTCTGATCTGCCATAACCAATAGCTAGCGTTCGCCTTACCCAAATTCCTGCACCACTACTGTAACGGAGCTTGCTGCCGTAGCTGGAAAATCAAACTTTTCCCGAACCCCGTGGGGAGAAGGGCCACAACATCATTGCCACCAAGAAAACTCAGCAACACTTGTTCTTGCTCCGGCTTTAGTTTCTGGATATTCGGCAGTGTTGCCACAATGGACCGAATGGCTTCGCTCGCATCTTTCTCCGCCGCCATTACGGAACTACAACACAAATTAGCGCACAACATCAACGTTATCGTTCTCAGCCACTCCCTCTGTTCGCTGATTGGGCCAAATAGAAAATCTATTTCCAAGATCTGAAATGTGTACTGAAGATCCAGACCTAGTACAGAAGCAAAATCAAAATTGAGCGGAAGTACGTAGGTGGGCAGAGCCAGGCTACCCCAGACCCACTTTCCCGACCAAATCACTTTGTGGCCCTGTCCAAATGTTACCGAAAATACCATTACAGCAAATAGCTAAATACAATTGTATCAAATTGTGGAAAAAGAGGCAGACTTTTGCAAGTAACTTCCAGGGTCCTGTTGCACACCATTTATATATAGATGAGTATAATTTGCAAGGCAAATATATTCACCCTTAAGACAAACTCACTCACCCACAAAACACACACCGCACGCACACTCACACAAAACACACACCACACACACACTCACACAAAAAATACACCCACACATCCACACCTTACCTTCCCCCTCAGCCACAAAAAAACACACACCCACACCCACATCCACACACACCCACACACACACACACACAAACACACCCTCCGGTGTCGCAGCTTAATAAATCAATTATGCAGAGACAGCAGTGGTTTTGGAGCAGGAGAGTATTGGTCCTAAACACTCATATAAATTCATAATCATGCCTCCAATCTCTGCCGCCCGTGGAGACCGGGGCCCGTGCTCATTATGGGATAGAAAGTGGAGAGAGGGGCTTTAGGGTGTGTAGGCCCCCAGATTGACCCTCTGCTCCTACCTGTCTGGTCATTAAGGGCCAAAGCCATGATTACCATGGATGACTCTTCCTCTACAGAGACGGGTGACTACACACACACACACACACACACACACTCAGACCGAACAACATGCTAAGAACCACACATTCACACACACATACACACACCACAACCGTATACATTCAAACAACATTAGACACGAAAACATGTACACACACTCACGTGTACTAACATTCTCGATCACGTACGGACAAAGTTATGCACGCGTACGACATACAGACACACGCACACACACACACGTATGCATGCATGCACGCACACACACATTAATGTCATCGTGTGTGTCCGCGATCTAGTTACACACTCCTCTGCGTTGCCCTCCCAGTCTCATACCTCTGCGTATCTATGACACGGGTTTACACTTCTATTTTGCGTGCCACATATACACCAAGTCCCTGTTTTACGTGCAGTTTATACGCAACTTCCTCCCATTCATTTCTATCAACAGAAAATGTGTCTCTATCACACGCAGAACGTCATCAACTCTTTGTCGATTAAATACATCATCATCCGGACTCGGATTTTACGGAGATTCACGATCTCGAAGCTTCCAGATTTTTTTCTTCGGGAATTTTCACCTCAAACACCTTCAAATAACAAACATGAATTATTATTTGCCACCGAAACCAAGCAGCATTCTTGTAAATAAACATAAGAAAAAAGATATAACACACACAGGCAACATAGGCCTATAGGCTGTAGGCCCGGTTCTTGCTCAGCTCTGGAAGGGCGGGCTGTCTGATATCTTCAGTGAGCAATTATGGTGATAAATTATCCAGATTTTTTTCCAGTTTTGTATCCAGAAATTAAACCAGTTCCAGTGATGAAGCAATAAACCAAAAGATAATATTTGTCTTTGATACGACACACCCGAACCCATTTGACGGTTCCATGGAAAGGGGAAGTTCTCGTGTGAAGCCCTTTTCTTTGGTAGCAATGTTTCTTTAATTACTGGATGGCCTCGATGGCATCACTTCAGAACAGGTTTGTCTAAAAAACATGTGTGCTCAGAACATCCCACCATGGCAGCCTGGCTCCGCTAAACCAGTCTGCGCAGATCAGGCCAGCCATGCTAGCGTTAGCTCGCTCGCTAGCTGGATAGGGATGCTGTCATCCATGCTAGGAGTTGTACGAGTCCTCTGCTAGCCAGTGTACTGTGCCAGGTGAAAATGTGTCCCGGCTTCTGCTGAGGTTAATGAGTTTTCTTCTTCTGTGGTTTGTTGACTGTTTATTGATGGCTTTTATCTCAAGAGACATCCGGCCATCTCGATCTTAAAGAGATTCTAGCGGAGATTCATGTCCTCATAAAGATAGCGATGCAGGCGCACGATATTCGGGGTATGCAGATGGTGTTGAACTGGTGGCGCAGATGCATTCTTAGCTCTGGTATGCTACAGAGAGATCCAAGAGAGAGAGAGAGGAAGAAGGGAGAGATACGCGGAGGGAGAAAGAGAGGGGGGGAAGCAAGAGAGAGAGAGGGAGAGAGGTGGATGAAAAGAGAGTAGGAGGGAGAGATGGAGGGAGAGAGAAAGGAGGAAGAAAGACAGCGAGCCACGAGGAGGAACGAGACAGAGGAAGGGCAAGAGAGAGTGAGAGAAAGAAAGAGAGGAGAGAGAAGAGGAGATAATATAAGAGGAGAATAGAGAGGAGCGTGAGCGAAGTAAGGGATCTAAGGGGACGTATACCCTCAGTATATGACAATTTAATCAAAGAAAACATTCAAATTGGCCACGGAATGAATGCAAATTTTCCTTCCCCTCAACTTGTCCGTCACTGAATTACCCTGGATTGCCTGGAAACCACAGTCTGAATCATGCCTGCCCTCCAGTCCCCTCCCACCTCATATATTAGCAAACACCCAATTCAATAAGCAAGTGCTTAACATTCACCGCAAAACCCCTAGCAGTGAGAAGAAAACTCTCATTAAAGTGGCGTTCCACACGAGTCCCACCGACGCTCTGGCGGAGGACGGGAGGCAAAACAAACACACCCACCCGCCTCCGGAATGTTCCCGGGACCCGGCGACATGGAGTGGGACTCGACGGCGACGCGTGGAAAAGGCCACCGAGCTCGCGCGCGCCGTCACCGTCGAGTCCCACTCTAGTGCGTTGTCCCCTCATTAGCATAGGGAACGAGGCTCATGAATTATCGGTGGCGCCGGGGGGGGTGGGGTGGGGAGACACTTGCCTTGATAAGGGCAGCGGAGAGAGGTTGCACTGCTGCATGAGGCAAAATGAACAGGACCACACACTTGTGGTTGAACACAGGCATGGAAGTGGGGCTGGGACCCGAGTATCCTCCAGGTGCCTGGACCTGCATGCTGGACCGACTAGGGGGGTAGCAGGAGGGGGTGGAATGGAGGAGACAGAAACCTCCAGGGCGCTCTGTTGATGATCGAAACAAACAAATCCCTCAGAGTGTCACCCTTTGCGGGAAATATCAATTTTTGCTGATTTTCTTGGATCAAATTAGCAAAATGACACATTAGTCTCGCGCCCAGAAGTCTTGTAATTAAGCATATGTAAATATAGTCAGGCGGAGACAGCACAAATACAACGACCCTCCCATAACACCAATTATCCAATCAGCCAAACAACCAATTACTTTGGCCAACTGTGGTCAGTTTTTTTCCCCCTCTCGAAAAACATGAGTGTTTTCCACAGCAGCCAGACACTCTGTTGTGGCAGTCTTCTGCATACAGAACAACTCCAGAATTAATTAAACTTCTGATGTCTGAACTCAGAAATATCTCTTGCATCCTGAGGGCTTGTTATTGAAGTTGAATCGTTAGTAGTTTTAAAAACTCTCTCTATCCGTGACACAGAGAAAGTTCCGTTTTCTTTTAAAATCTCGGGAAATGTCTTAGCAGTCAGCCAGCCAATTAGCCAGCCAGTCATCCATCTTGTCCATCCAACAATCTCTCATCTATCCAACCAGCCGCTCCACTAGTCAGTCAGCCAGCCTGCTACCTAGCTAATGGAGTATGCTAATATAGATAATGTTCCCAGCTGACCAGTAGTGAACTTCAGAGCCAGTCATTGTACAAAGCTTTCCCAAACATCCCTATAGCGAGCTTAAGTAGAAAGCAGGCCGGAGGTCTCACATCCGCCTTTCAATTCCTTTTTCTGGAAAACTTTGAACAAAAACACGCTTTTTTGGTATCACTCTGCACGGGCAAACTAACGGCTCTGGGTGATACCCGTGAATGCTCGGCGGGATAAACGCTCTACCGTCCGTCCGTGTCTTTGTCACCGTGCTACGCGGCGACGACACCGGGGGAGGAAGGGGGGGGGCAGACTGAGCAGACTGAGGACGATCATTAAGAGGAACGTGTCTGTGGGTCGGAGGCCAATCTCCGCTCGTTGTGTCCAGGCCTCACCACTGGGTAATTAGGAGAGGTGTGTGTGTGTGTGTGTGTAGGGGGGGGGGAGAGGGTTGCTATGTAAGATTAGTATGAGGAAATAGATGAACAGAAATACACACAGGTACTGTATTCAGCCTTGTGCAGAGATCACGACTGGACCGACAACACAGCCGTCCTGATAAATAACACCTTCATTTTTAAAAACTAAATACTCTAACCTTTGGAACTAAGATGTCCAGGTCCGTGTGACCTGCCATCCCCCTGTCCCCAGCCACCCGGCCCCCCAGTACCCAGCCCCCCCCAGTCCAGATGAGCCACTGCCTTTCCCAGCACGGTCCGACCGCCTCATTGATTACAGGGCTTGCCGAGGTCTGTCAGAGCTTAGGGACCGGTAATCAATTCTCTAATACCGTTTGAGCCTATTCACTGCTGCACTGATCCACCCCCTTCACACACACACAGGATAGAGGCACACACGCTGAACACAACCCAGATGGCCGCGGTAACGGGGAACAATAACTCCCAAATATTAACTTACCAAGTGGGCAACGCTGGGGCCACTGTCATCTAATGGCATTATCAGAATGACTGTGCTGGTCTTGAGAGACTCTTGTCTTCCTCCGGCCTGATGTCATCTACATAACTCCAGACAGCCGGCTGCCGGGGGGGCTCTGCTGACCGCGCTGACAGACCACCAGCGCTCGCTGGCCCCGCTGACAACCCTCGTCCCAATTAAACTGATTGGCTCCCAGACAGGAGATGGGCCGCTGTCGTCCTATGAGACGGCACGTCCGCCGCCGCCCCCCCTCCCTCCCCCTCCCTCTCCCCCTCCCTCTCCCTCTCCCCCTCCCCCAACCTCCCAGGAAGTTGGAGAACGGTGGATGCTTGAGTCTGCCCCGTGGAACCGTCTCCTGTTTTTCAGCGGTTGTTTAAGGATGTCTGACCTGCGTGTTTGTGTGTGCGTGTGTGTGTATTTATGTGTGTGTGTGTATTTATGTGTGTGGTGTGTGTGTGTGTGTGGATCACAGCGTTGTTATAGGCGTGTTGTGCTCGAGGCGGGCCATCTGTTTTAAAGCTGAACGAGCCTGTTTGACTTTGAAAACTTCCACAAACGGTGGAAACGCTTTCGTCTCCATCATCTCTCTGTCGCCCCTTGATAGGCAGTCGTCAGAACCAACCCTCCCCTTCAGACACAGCCTCCAGCTCAACAAAGCATCCGCCAAGTTATCTCGCGATTCACACAAAGCCAAACAGACCTTCGCAAAAAAACCAACAGCAACAACAACGGCAAACGTCCAACAACAAAAGCTTCAAAACGGCCGCCACAACGGGTGGCATCTAGTTCCCGTCCCCCCTCCTCCTCCCTTTTCCCCTCCCCGTTTCCCTCACCTGGGTGTGTGCGGGTCCTCCACTCGGTTCCCCAGCTGGAACTCGTGGGACTTGCTGCGGTGCAGCGCGGTGAACCCGGGCAGCAGGTGGATGAGCTTGCGGCTCTGGGGGGGCGGAGTCCCGGGGGCCTTCACCTTGTTCCTGCAGCGCATCGGCGGCGTGCACGGGGGCGTCATGGTGCTCACCACCAGGGGCGTCCGCGGCGGCGTGTGGGCAAAGTGCCTCTGGCGGGGCGACGGGGGCAGCGAGCGGTGGCCCGAGTCCAGGGACGGGAGGAGGCCGGCGGGTTGGCCGTCCACGGTGAGCCGGTCCGGGTAGCATGACGGGCCCAGGGGGCCCTGGGGGGACTGGCACGCCTGCTGCAGGCCCCGCGTCTGGACCTGGGGGCTCTGGGACAGCTGGAAGCGGATCCACTGGCTGGGTTCGGGCTGGCACACCGGGGTGTTCTCCTTCCCCGACTCGGAGGTGGGCCACTGGATGGCCCAGTCCTGACTGGTCTGGCTGCCCGCTGCAGAGGAGACCCGGGGATGGAGATGTTACTGACGCCACACACACAGGGAGATACTGAATCAACCACAGACGATGGGCTGATTACGACCGATCACCGGCGGAATGTCCTCGGTAAAAAGCGACACACGGCAGCATGCGGGTTATCGAGCCTCAAACATGCAGAACCACAGGGGGGAGACTCTCGGAACCATGACGATGTCGCGTTTCAATCAGCGGTAAACACAATTGAACATTTGAACAGTGATTCATTCGTCCAAACATAGAAGCTAGATGGGCCGACGGTGAGGACGTGTAGGGCGTGGGTATCACATGAGAGACACGATGTCGGAGATATGAGATGAGCAGAGTAGAGGGGAGGGAAGGAGAGAAGAGCTGGGAGTAGGAGAGAGAGGCACAGAGAGTGGAATGAAGCACACCTACAGGGATGACAGCGGGGGCTAACGGGCCGAGGAGATGGATGAGGCAGGTGTGGATGAGGCCCCACGGGTCACAGTGGCTATGGAGGAGCTAAACACGGCTGCGCTTCACGGCTCGGGTAATAATACTTCACCTCCGTTGCTGTGGCACTTCTCCTCCTCCTGTTGTTCTTTAGAGAGAAGAAGAGAAGAAAAGAGGTACACAGGTTCATATCGATCGGGCAAAGTTAGGGCCGCGGCCGTTCGTGACAAATCACAGCCTCTGGCCTCGTCCTACAAGGGGCTTTTGAGGAAAGGAACATCTGACGCGCTCCCGCGGCACACCTCGACGATCCTCAAGAAGCCATAATCCCCGACGGTTTGCTCCCGCTGGCTCCTCTGGTTGAGTGTCTGGATACACACCCCTGGAGAGGGGGCTCTGAACCCTGGACGTACGTCCTGGAGAGGGGGCTCTGAACCCTGGACGTACGTCCTGGAGAGCCTCTCCACTGTTTCTCTTCACCTCCCTCTCTGGCTGACGGGGACGCACTACAGCCATCTAGGGGCCACGTCCTCACACAGGTGTTCCATGTGTTCCTGGGGGGGGGGAACGTCTCAACAGGGCCGTACTTCCCCCCTCCCCTCCCCTCCCCTCCGCCCGCCACCCCCCCGCCCGCCCAGTACCGAACGAAAGGGCACGCCGGAGTGCTCCCTCTTGAAGCGACGCGCCACGCGGGAATCGATGACGAAGACGAGGACGTCTCCGTCGAGCCTCCTTCATTAGCGGGGGAAATTAAACACCGAAACAAGATCCTCCACCTTCGCTTTTGGAAATGCCATGAGGCTTCAAAGTCACCCCACCCCCCCCTCCCCATCACCACCTCCTCCCAGGCCCCTCCCCCCAGCACCCCCCTGTTAAGAGGCTCACAGCCCTAGTCAATAGAGATGCTGGAGGCGGGGGAGGGGGAGAGGTGCGGGGCGATAGAAACACCGGAGAGATCGAATCGAATCAAAGCCCGGCACCCGTCTCAAAAATGAATGGTCGTGAATAATACAGCATTGTGCGCAAAGCGGCTGGCTCTCTCACACCGCTCCGAAACGTCTCGCATGACTTTGGACGTCGGTGCGGAAACGTCGCCTTTCACCGACGCTTAAATGGCAAAACTTGTATCTTAGCAACTGCTTCCAATTCAGATGGAAAGCAGATCTCGGCGTCACATGAAGTCACCTCGCAGAACAGAACCGACCCCCCCCCAGTCTTCCACGGCCGAGCACAGATAACGGGGGGAAAAAAAGACAGAAATGTCCCTGATATCTTTCCAGTCTATTACAAATACGGCATTGGAGGTGACAGACTCGTATCGTGATGTAAGCCTCTCGCATGACAAAGAGACACGGGTCCCCGACTAAATCCAGGTTAACTGGATAAATAATCGATGTTAGACAGCCAGGAAACTCGAAGCCTCCACACGGCTCGCCGCCTCCCCACAGCTGACTGTGACGAGGCTGGAAAGAGAGTGTTTACTTTTCAGCGACGCCGCCCGCTCGTCCGCTCTGGAAAAGCTCCGTGAAGCCTGTCCTCTTTCAACCCTCGCGGCCCAAAACAGCTCTATACCTCCACGCGGGAGGCTGAGAGAGCTGGCGTCAGCCCCGCCGACGAACCCTCTGGAGAGGGGTCCACGACGGATAACTCGGGGTGGTTTGTTTGATAATGGAATAGCGTAGCATTGTTTCGTTTCGAAGCTGACAGGGGCGTAATTAGCCTCCCTGGAGTGGATGTGTGACGGTGGTAAATGATATAGAACCCCCAGCGGGGGTGTGTGTCTGTTCTACGGGGAGGCTGCGTGGCCCAGTGAAGGGTTAGGGTGGTGGGGCTGTTTTACGACTGGGAGGTGTGATGCGACAGGTTTAGGGCGGCAGCGTGACTGAAGGTGTGGCTTTGACGGTTAGGCCTTCGAGGGGGGGAGGCTGATGTCCCGGAATTTCCTGAGCGGCGGCATTTGCACAGGTTGGTCTCCGCCTTCGTGTCTCTCGTCCTCCTCTTCCTCTCCCTTCCTTTCACCTCTCCTCTCCCATCCTCTGATCTATTCTTCTTTTGCAATCTCTCTTCTCCTCTCCCCTCCTTTCCCATCCTCTGCTCTCTCCTCATCCTCTCCTCTCTCCTCTACCTTCCTCCTTTCCTATCTTCTCCCCATCTATCCCCTCCTCTTCCTCTTCCTCCTCCTCCTCACGGCATTTGAAGCTAATTAACAAGCCGCCCGAGCAATGCAGCGTGTGCGGAGTAGCGTCTCAGAGAGACAGACCAGAGAGGGAGAGACAGATATATATATATATATATAGAGAGAGAGAGAGAGGGAGAGCGAGATAGAGAGGGAGGATGAGAGAGAGAGAGAGAGAGAGAGAGGGAGAGAGAGAGAGAGATGTGATCGGGGGAGGGCTCACATCTCTGCTGTTCACTACAGCCGTGAGTCACATCGACACCCTCATCCAGACCAGCACGCGCTCTGACGCTGACGGGGGGTGGGCAAGGCGCCTTGGGTGGGCGCCCGCAAAGAGGGGCCGGGCCGGGCGACGTGTGCCCGCTGCCGCCGCAGAGAAGCGAAACGCCTCTGAAATGTGACTCATCGCCATAGCAACTCGTGGACTCTCCACAGAGACTTTGTAACAAAGTAACAATTAGACGCTGCGATGCGTTTGCGTGCGCGGCGCAGGTACGGTCGCGAGCGATCACCGTATCGCGGAACGGTTTGAACTGGCGAGGTGTCCATGTATTCGTAATCAGAGCTGACCTTCTGCCTGCGTTTGGGAATTCTGCAGTCGTTTCGGAACGCAACTGACAGTTACCACGAACCGTCTCCTGTGATGAGAAGAGAAGCGAGCGGGCATGAGGGCCGCGGCCACCTAGGGCTTTAGAGAAACATGACGGAATAAGGTGAGGGCGATCACTTTTTAATTTGATTGGAGCTCGGGGGAGGTTCCCTCCTCTTTGTGTCGAGAGTTCCTTCCAGGAAGAGGGAGGAGGCGGGGTGGAAGTTCTTTGCAGGAGCTGTGTGAGAACGTGGTCGGGTCGGCCTTGTTAAACCAAATATTTAGCGGCACCGATGGTAAGTAAGAAAGATCTTTGTGATCCGTCTATTAAAAGGCTAGACGCTAGTCGACGTGCTTCGGGATCGAGGGATCCTAGACCTAAGACAGACAGACACCGCCTTTCATACAGGATCCTTCTAACATTCGTCACTTCATTCAGCATACGTGTCCCCGTCACAAAGTCCTTCCTAAGATCAACTCATCGATAGTTTGGCTTCATCCTGACTCTTCAGGATAAAGGTAACCCTGAAGGGTTTCTAAAACGAAGCAGTCTCCATCGTTTCTCACCGAGCACTAAATTGCCCCTTAGCCGCAAAAATCACATGATCAACCCCGTGAGCCCTTACTGGTGGGTTTACTATCTCACCCTGAACATGATTCGCTCAAGCAACCGCTCAAACACTCCCTGTTCATCACTCAGCTCTTATAACCCTTAAGTCAGCGGTATTATTCAAACTCTGAGCACAAACCACTCTAAAACCACATGAATTTGACATACGACATCAAATTCCATATCAGAAGACTGCCATGGGTGCATACTTCTCTATGGTAACACACACACATGAGCACACACACACGTGCATGAACACACACGTCCCGTCATGTGCACACTCGTACACAAACCGTTGCTGCATGCACTGTCACAAAGACATGCAGAACACACACACACACACAGTGGGGTTATTGAGCCGGATTAAAGTGTGTTTGATGAGAGAGTCCCCAGCCCACTGGCTCTCCCCGATGAACTGCTGCTTCATTCACACCTCTGCCTAAGCTACGGGAGAGTCCTTAGCCTGCTCATGTCCACACCAGGCTAGGAGAGCTAGGCATTAGCCTGCTCATGTCCACACCAGGCTAGGAGAGCTAGCCATTAGCCTGCTCACGCTCACACCAGGCTAGGAGAGCTAGCCATTAGCCTGCTCACGTCCACACCAGGCTAGGAGAGCTAGCCATTAGCCTGCTCATGTCCACACCAGGCTAGGAGAGCTAGCCATTAGCCTGCTCACGTCCACACCAGGCTAGGAGAGCTAGCCATTAGCCTGCTCACGTCCACACCAGGCTAGGAGAGCTAGCCATTAGCCTGCTCACGTCCACACCAGGCTAGGAGAGCTAGCCATGAGCCTGCTCACGTCCACACCAGGCTAGGAGAGCTAGCCATGAGCCTGCTCACGTCCACACCAGGCTAGGAGAGCTAGCCATGAGCCTGCTCACGTCCACACCAGGCTAGGAGAGCTAGCCATGAGCCTGCTCACGTCCACACCAGGGCTGTGTGAGTGCATTGAGATCAGAGATTGCGAGCGCGAAAGACGGAGAGAGTGAGATAAATAGAAAGGCAGAAATAGAGGCACAAAAACAGAGAAAAAAAGAGAAAGCGAAAGAAGAAAGAGAGACAGAAAGAAAGAGAAAGAGAGAAGAAAAAGTGTGTGAGAGAGAGAGAGAGAGAGAGAGAGAGAGAGAGAAAGAGAGAGACCACCATCAAGTGCTCTTCCGGGCTAGATCGGACCCCGTTCCAGCAATGACCCGCGGCGTCCCCAGCTGGGCCCTGCGTGGCCGCCAACACCCCCTGCCCGCCTCCCCTGGAACATGCCCCAGTCTGCCTCTCAGCCAATCGCAGCGCAGAGCTGGGCAGGCCCGCCAGTCAGACAGACAGACCTACAGACGGACGAGCAGGTGGACCGACAGACACCCGGACAGACAAAGGAACGACAGGTGGACTCCTGTCCAGGACACAGACAGGTCCACACCCCAGGCATTAGACTGATCCCACAGTGGCACCTGCATGGATCCCTGTCCAGGACACAGACAGGTCCACACCCCAGGCATTAGACTGATCCCACAGTGGCACCTGCAGGGATCCCTGTCCAGCCCACAGCACACAAACAGGAGCGGGACAGGGATCCTCCCTGTATGAGTGCTCCCCTAGGCACGCATCATTCTCGGTATCGAGATCCGAATCGCTCTCAAACATACATCATGTGTCTGTCACATCCATCGAGGGTTTTCATCCGTTTTCTCGGATTTTCGTGTCAGATGTCTCTTGTGCCCGCCAACCGCGTGAAACAGGAGTTGACAGACTCGTATTCTGTTCTGCTGTGTATACTGAAATAGTCGTGGTCTAGCTGTGATTTAGTTACGAGCGGTAAAACCGCGATCGTGTTCTCTGCTGTCTTTTGATCTGCACACGAAAGGTAAGCGCATGATAGCGTGTGTTCCGCTGTATTCGGATCTAGTTATGATCTAGATGGTATCTCTACTGTAGTCGTGGTCTCTAGTTCTGTTCATGATCGAGTTATGAGCGGCAAGACCACGACCAGCGTGTTCGCATCCCAACCGCTTGACGTCACCTAGCAACTAACTCATTCAAAACATTTTCAGATCAGGCTCCAGATCAAAAGTCCTTCCCCAGACGGGGGCCGGTGATCTAATGAATCTAATGATGAGCTCTGCTAGAAGAGGCTGTCTAATGTCCCACCAGCCCTCCGGAAAAGACGTAAGGGGGATGCATGGATGCCTTCCAGAACTCTCCTCGACTTGGCTTCGTTACGGTTCCTCAAATACTCGCGAGTCTCATCTGCCAAGTACTGACGAGGTGTCCGTGTGAGGGGTGTGAGGGGTGTGTGGGGGAGGAAGCCATACGTCAAATGACAGGTTATCAAAGATGTTTACAAAACGTTTCTCAAACCGACTGACGGTGTCGCTTGTATGTCAGACTACTGCCCTCCGGTGGTCGCGCCGTGACACTGCAGGAAGCGGGGATTCCGCGGTTCGTCGAACGTGTGGTTTGCACTGCCCTCCAGTGGGCACTTGAGGAAGTGAGGCGGACAGGGTGAACTGCTGATGATGGTCGGTGTAAACCGTGTTGACCTCTTCTCGTTTGAACACTGGAAGCCTCTCCTGTTTTATCAAACCCCGTGGAAGCTTTGGAGTTACACAGAAGAGATTCAAAGTCACCCCAGGCGTTTCATATGAGATGTGTTTGTGTATGTGCATATGTTTGAGTGTGTATATGTGTGTACCTCACCTGTCCGCCTGCCTGTTATGAACCAGGTTTGCAGACACAGAGGATGGACACAGGGTCCTGACCATTGACAGAAAAGCATTCACTGCTACAGACGAAAGGGTAACGTTACTTCAAGTTTTACATCCCTATTTCAACGACTAAGCACTCCCTCTACAGGTGGCACTGTCCACACAAATTTGGTTTCACCCAAAGCTGTCGTTCCAAATCATACCAGCAGAGGACAACATATACCTACAGCTACATATTTATTTAGAAGAACTAGACCCCAACAGGAGGATGCGTAACAGGTGAAAAACATAGCAAACCACTTGATGCATTCGATATGTTCTAGAGCTCGATGTTTCCCTGCTCCAACACACCTGATTCAAATGAATGGGTCTGCGGAAGCAGGATAACGACCATTCATTTGAACCGGGTGTGTCGGAGCAGGGGAACGTGAAGGACAGTGGGCACGGCTGAAGGAAGGGAACAAAGCCTTTAATTGCCAATTACTTCTGTTCATGTGCAGATGACAATGGCTTCGTACAACAATTCATATCAAACTCTTCATACAACATATACACAGGTGCGTGTGAGAGAGAGAGAGAGAGAGAGAGAGCGAGAGAGAGAGCGAGGTGGAGAGAGAGAGAGAGAGCGAGAGAGAGCGAGGTGGAGAGAGAGCGAGGTGGAGAGAGAGAGAGAGAGAGAGAGAGAGAGAGAGAGAGAGAGAGCGAGAGCGAGAGCGAGAGCGAGAGCGAGAGCGAGAGCGAGAGCGAGAGCGAGAGCAGAGAGCGAGAGCGAGAGCGAGAGCGAGAGCGAGAGCGAGAGCGAGAGCGAGAGAGAGCGAGAGCGAGAGAGACAGAGAGAGCGGGAGAGGGAGAGAGCAAGGGGGAGAGAGAGAGAGAGAGAGCGAGAGAGAGAGAGAGAGAGAGAGCGGGAGAGGGCGAGGGGGAGAGAGAGAGAGAGAGAGAGAGAGAGAGGGAGCGAGGGAGAGAGAGAGAGAGAGAGAGAGCGAGGGGGGAGGGTGCCTACCTGACTGGTGAGCCTTCCGGAGGCAGGACAGCGAGGCGTTGAGGCGAGCGCACTCCTCCTTGTCGGCCCCGAACTTGTGCAGCTCCTCACACACCTGCTCGTCCTCCATCCCCAACAGGGCCTCCAGGGTCACCTCCCCAGGACTCATCTCCTGTCGGACGCACACACACACGTACACAAGGACACACGTGCTTTTAGAACGACACGCCCTGTCAAGTGGTGCCACCCCGCTGCCTGTTTGGACATCCTGTCTTTATTGGCCTGGAGTTGAATTCTCTTTTAAGTCAGTTGTAACGGGTCTTTGTGTACGTGTTGTGTTTCATGGCTTTTGCTATTTTGGTTGTGCAGCACTTCGGTCAACTGTTGTTGTTTTGAAATGTGCTTTGTTTGACGTTGACACACGGAAGGTCGCACACACACACACACACAGACATGCACACAGGAAAAGACAGAGAAAAAGAGAGAGAGAGAGACAGGAGAAGGAGTGGCAGAGAGGGGCCGGGGGGATCACCAGAGAGAGAGGGGGAGGGAGCTCCGGTCTACCTGGGTGACCTCCTTCCTCATGTTGATGATCCTGAACCAGTGTGCGAGGCGCGGGAAGTCCTCCAGCTCTGCGCTGCGCTCCTCCAACGCCACCCTGCACTTGCAGGACAGCTGCCGGCTGAAGTACTTCACCAGCTTCCCCTGGACACACACACACAGAAACAGTGGGTGAGAAAAAGAGAACGAGAGTGTGTGTGTGTCTGTGGGGAGGTGAGACAATAGTATTGAGTCATTGCACGAGACAACCCGTAATATTATTTGAGAAAGTGCACCGTGAAGAGAACATGTGTACAGCAGCTCTACTGATTACGTTGGTGACTTCTGAAATATTGTAAATAGCACATAATGCTATTTCAAGAGGACAGGCAGAGGGTGCAAAAAGGTGAGATTATTGAGGGAGTTAGAGGTCAGTGGTCAGATTATTGAGGGAGTTAGAGGTCAGTGGTCAGATTATTGAGGGAGTTAGAGGTCAGTGGTCAGATTATTGAGGGAGTTAGAGGTCAGTGGTCAGATTATTGAGGGAGTTAGAAATCAGATTATTGAGGGAGTTAGAGGTCAGTTGTCAGATTATTGAGGGAGTTAGAGGTCAATGGTCAGATTATTGAGGGAGTAAGAGGTCAGTGGTCAGATTATTGAGGGAGTTAGAAATCATATTATTGAGGGAGTTAGAAGTCATATTATTGAGGGAGTTAGAGGTCAGTGGTCAGATTATTGAGGGAGTTAGAGGTCAGTGGTCAGATTATTGAGGGAGTTAGAGGTCAGTGGTCAGATTATTGAGGGAGTTAGAGGTCAGTGGTCAGATTATTGAGGGAGTTAAAGGTCAGTGGTCAGATTATTGAGGCTGTTAGAGGTCGGAGGTCAGACTACTGAGGGTGTCAAGGGAACTCTTTCCGCTCACAACTGAGTCGCATTCAAGTGATTGTCTGACATTCAGAAAAAAACATCTAACCCTAATGTGAACTCATATTCAGGATGGTAGGATTGTCAGGAGCGGGTTTGACTACTAACATCACACTAAGAAAACAACAGAATTTAGAGAGAAACTGAGCAGTGGCAAGACTAACAATAACGAACACAGTCAAATAAGAAAAGCAAGGGATAAGACAACCGTATTTCACATAGCGCAAGCTGTCCTCTCCACGTGCCATGGATACTGACATCCTGTACAAAGTGTTAAACACAACAATCCACTGCAGTCCTTCTTCACAGAAATCCTCTTCCTTGTCCCCACTCGTTCAGCCATTCAGCGTGTGACTAACTGTAAACCAGACACATTTCAATTGGCTGGCTTGGTTGCTGTACTCCCATATTGCTGTGATGCAAAATTGGAGTGTTAGACCAACAACAAACCAGGATAACGATTACATTCCTGGAAAGAAAATGCTATAATATCCCTTGTGTTAAATTCCACAAATGCATCAATAGGCCATTGCTTTCCTTGCAGTTAAGGTGCGCTCATTCTATACTCTGCACTTTTTCTGACCTACAAAAACCATTAACGTGGAATAACATCTATTTCCTCTTTCATTCATTAGTATTAATGTGACCGTTACCGTGGTTGTTATGAATCGCATGTTATATGAACATCTTCTATCGTGCTATAGAAGCACTCTCTCTCTAAATAACTAGTAAATAGCTTTATGTATCGTAGCAAACATGTAGAGTCCTGTTTATGACCCTCTGATTAGCTACAAGAGCATCTCCAATACACATATGTCCTGGGGGGTAGGGTCTGTGTATGTGTGTGTGCGCGTGTGTGTGTGTGTGTGGGTGGGTGGATAGGAGAAACAGGAGTATTGTGTTAGCAGAAGCGTGGTGTTGAACATTTGGCAACACTCCAGGCCTATAATATAGGCGTACTGATGAAGACAGTGTGATTGGAGAGAAAGACAAAAGACCTCGGTTGGTATTTGATGTCAGAACAGGTGAGTCCGTCTCATTAAGGGTTCTCGATCGAAATTGACAAATCGTCTTCGTGAAGCTTTGTGGCTCTCTTTTTCCATTTGGTTTAGGCCCCTAAAGTGACATTACTGCTTCGTAATGTCGTTAATTACGACGACAACCAACGTAAAGTAGGATATGGGCATATCTACTTCAAAAACACTTGGAACATCGCGATGTTTCACTTCACCTCCTGCTTCACATTAAGCCTAATTATCAGGCTGTCATTTCTACATTTAAATAGCTTGTACTAACGGTATTGTTTGGCACCTGATAAAATAACGTAGGCCTACATAATATGGTTCAAGACGGTTAATAGTTGATCGAAAAAAATTATACGCTTAAACATACTGAGATTATGCAACAAATGACTCTTAAAATGATATGCATAAAACATAACTTTGACTACAGCTGTCAAGCAGTAGGGAAGAGTCAGACAACCAATAGAAAAACACCACATGTATAATCTATAGGCTACTTAGAGATATTTAGCACAAAATTCCTATTATTTGGGTGACAACCTTATGATCAAAATGATTGCGATCAATTTGAATAACCGATCATTTAATAATTGAGACAGACCTAGTTAAGGGAAGGTGCTACAGAATCTGATCCCATTCTGCAACTTTGGTTCGGACCAATTTCCCTTCTTCAAGACGGCACGATTTACATAACCACAACAAGTAAGACTGCTAGGCTATAGACAGGGCTAACACCGTAGGGGCGGTGTCATTGGAATATTTTTGGGATTCTTGCTCTGTATCCTCTGAATATTTGATCATCTCTGAGAGATCAACAGACTTCGACAACATGTGACTGTAAACAGTTCCCTTCAGGCCCCAACAATGATGTCACATCCTGACCTGTTTGAAGGGGTCTGCGTTGAAACAGGAGGAGCGACTGAAACTGCGAGACAATTTGCAAATTGTCAGTGATGTTTATTTCACAAGAGCAAGATATGATGCCATTGACTGAAAGTGGCAACAAACGTATGTGTGTTGCTATGTGTTTTTCGGGTCAGTTTATTTATCCCTGTAAGGGTGTGTGTGTGTGTGTGTGTGTGTGTGTGCGTGTGTACACAGCCAGGCTGCCTCATGACACTGCTGGTGTCGTTGTTGAAAGGTAATTTAAGTAGATCTATTCCTAAACTAGTCCGTAACTGTCAAAGTAGAATACCCCAAGACCTGGACTAAAACGACCAGAATAAACTACCATGATCTATCCCATCACACGACCACCTTAGGCTCTGTAATATACAAAACTACTGAACATCGTCCTGCCCTGCAGCCACTGACAGTAGGTGTATGAATCTCACCAACAGTCAGTTTGAATGTGGCTCAATGTCAATACAGTTTTGACCTAATCTTGACTTGATATGAGGGTGTTCCGAAGGCGCGACTTAAAATATATTTAACACGTGAAAATCTGTGTTTTTTTCGACACTAAAAAACCTGTTAATGCTCTTCCTTTCTCTGGTCTCCACTGTCACTTTGACATCCGAGATCCTCCTTGCTCCTAGTTTGTCATCTTTTCACTCAACAGTATCTCATACGGTTCCTCAGAGTCGTTGTGGATGGAGGCGGAGCTTGAGTCAGCTGGGACTGGGTGTGTAACCTCCACAGAGAGGTCACAAGGCAGCGTCACGTCTCTACGTATGTTTCTATCCTGCTTCTGTCCATGTCCATATCGAACAGGTGGGATTTAAACCTCTGACTTGCTGCACGGGAGAGCTATGACCCAACCGATGGGAAAGTTCAGAGGAGAGACATGATGACACACGGCCCTTGTTGGAAGGTCTCACAGCCGCTAACAGCAGGTTTTTCCTGACCATTAAAATAGCAATTTCTGTGTCTCAGAAAAAGTGGAAATTGTGCAAAATAAAAAGATACCAGGTTATAATCAACTGCCATATGCCGATATTGACATTGAGTAATGTTAATAATAAAGTCTTTAAATAAGGCAGGACCTGTCGATTTAGAGTATGTATTAGGCCACAATGACGACTCATGGGTTTTTGCTACACAAAAAATAACAAAGTAGGCCTATGAGATGATTTTTGATATTAAGGAATGAGTTTCATGACTCACAACGAAAAAGGCATAATGGGGTTTCAGTCAGTCAGACAGTCTAACGTCTACCTCATAAAAAGACACGTTTCCTGCAGTATATAAATTGTCTTCTTTACTCGGTGAAGTCATCAGGTGGGCTGAGGCCTACAGTACATGTATGTCTCCATTTAAAACCAACCGGCTGTGGTCGAGCAGGGAGTTGCTGGTTTAGAATTCTACAAATGCGTAGAACCAGCAGTGTTTAATTTATTTTTCTAGCAACAAATCTGTCGGCAATGTGTTTTGATAGGCTATCACAGCCCCCAATATAAGGATATCATGGCCGTTACATAACGCAATTTACGGAATTCCCTGTGGGCCAATTAAACGGATCACAATATTTTGAAGCAATTTCGCTAATACACACTTGTGTATAGCCTACTAGTTGCCGTGCCGTTGACAGACGCGCAGGGAGAGTAATGAATCGTAAACACAGAGTGGCCTCGGCGTTTAAAGGGAGAATTGTGATGGAGAAGAATGGTTGATCCACCTTCTCTACACCACCTGCAGAATGCGCAAGCTCTCTGCAGCTCGCTGCAGCTTCTGCTGCTAGATTTATTACCCTGAACAAAACAGATAGCTGTTCAACATTAGGTCTACAACCTTATTGCAGTAGCATAGACAACCATGTTACAGCCCAACCACTTAATACTGAGCACATTGACATGAAATAAATAGCCTAGTGCATGTCATACTGATTTGGGTTGTAACTGTGTGTCATTTGCGCTTACCTCCAACGTTCGTATTTCTTTCTGTGTCAAGTCGTTGGATGTGGCACATTTGGTTCGTAACCCTTCCAAACTGGAGATGCTAATGTCTATCATGTTCTGCACCAACTCGCACTGTTGCAAGGCTTTTTCCAAACTAAGATGCTGCTCTTCGCTTTTTGTCATATTCTCTTCGTCCATAGTTTGCCAGCAGTGGTCGTAATTTTTTTAAATCTGCACTTACAAAAATTCTACACCGAAACTAAAAGTGGAAAACCCCATCAGATAGAAGAAGCTGCAAAATGCCAACCAAGGTGTGATGACATATTGTAGTATGAAGGTTTTATATACGAGACTTGAGATGTGTGCGAGACGACTCCATTGCAGCAGTCCTCGTATTTCCTGGTGTTTCATCAAGGTGTCTCTGATTGAGTGTTGATGCTGAGGCGATATCACACACACTATGAAGATGCACAGGCAGAAACACAAATCTGAGCAGAGCGCTTGAATTAGCTCAATCCAGTTAGCGGTTGTTCATTTTGAGAAGATGTAACAAGCTGTTCAACGCTTCATCACCAACGGATCGCTTGTTAGCGAGCGTCGCATTGTCATTTTATAGGTGATATGTGATCTGGGCGCAGGTACTCCCCGTCTCCTGAGCTGGCAGCTGTATCCAGGTTCGCTCCAACCACACCGACATGTTTCCTGTCAATCAAATCCACAGCGGCAGCACCGCACGGCCGAGGGGAACAGGAGGAGAGGCACCACCGAGATGCTGAGTGAGATCTCGCGAGATGCGTATCAGTGCGGCGATTGAGAATGCGTGTTTTTTTCTGCTATCGAACTAGCAACCTGAACCCTTGTTATGAGCAACCATCCAGAACTCACATGCCAGATGTAAATTATAGGAGGCTGCTATGTTTTGGGGTCGTCTAGGGTAGGGTAGTCTAGGCTACTTTAGGATACATTATTTCACCTGACACACAGATCAGCCTCTCTCTCCCTCTCTCTCTCTCTCTCTCTCTCTCTCTCTCTCTCTCTCTCTCTCTATCTCTCTCTCTCTCTCTCTCTCTCTCTCTATCTCTCTCTCTCTCTCTCTCTCTCTCTCTCTCTCTCATGTCACACACATGCTTCATGCCACTTGAGCACACACTTCAGACAAACTGTACTGCGGGTTTTCATTGGTTACCTCATGTTCAGATGGACGAGAACGCGTAGCCCTACAACTTCACCTGAATTATGCGCTGTGACAGTTTGTGCTCTATTGTTGGTGGGCGGGAGGTAAACAAATAGGGGGCATCCAGGGCAGTACACGAGTGTCATCTTCAATGAGCCCGCTGGTCACTGGTCTAACATTTTTCTGACATTTCCTCAGTCTCACCTGCAGAGACATCCACCAGCATTGTGTGTCTAGTTGAGCTGAAAAGGCTCGTTTGTTTCTGTCCTACGCAGGCCTAACGGGTCACACCTTTTCTCACAGTGACAGCCTTAACCTTGTCTGGAATCGTCGGGAAAGACTTTAATACATTTTCTCTTTTGACTCCCTTATATTTTGTAGTACTACTGCCACTACTATTGTACTTCGACTACAACATATAGCCTATAGATATTATTGTATCTTTTCAGAAGTTAATGCTGTTCCAGATTCCCATGCTGTTTTTACCATTTATGTCAAATATTACTTTATTAAGTTGGTTATAGGCACTGATCAGTGGGCATCTGTGACGCCCTCTTTGACATTTGTTGGCAAAAAGGGCTACACATATAACATATTATTTGATAGGCTAGTTCAATGTATTTGTAACGTCAATGTTAAGCCTCGATTTCATTTGGCGCGTAAAATAATATATGCAATTCTCCCTAGCCGGAGCCGTTCCTGATTGGACGTAGAAAGATTTGGCTCTGACGTAACACGCACACGTTGAAGAACAACGCGCCAAGGGTTTTAAGATAGAGCTCCAAAACATTGTCAACTCTTTGTTTATCTTAACTTGCATTAGGCTTGATAAAATATCACATCATTCACATGGCATCGACAAGCAGAACTCCGTTGCAGTCCAGAAATTTGCCATGGTGAGTTGATCAAACCAGGGTAGCTTAGCAGTGTCAAGAGCGAAGTTTTCCTAGGAAGCTAGTAGGTAGGTAGGTAGATAGCTTATGTCTGATGTTATGATGCGGGTATAGGCCAAACTGATTAGCCTATATTGTGTATTAACTATATTCTTATGTTACACATGGCCTTATCAAGTATGTAGATATTAGCATTGTGGTGTTCTAATTGGATGTTCACACTCACAGTTGGCTACGGTTCATATTCTGTTAAATGTTCCAATGTAGGAATTTAAAAGAGGACAGCTGGACACTACTGACTGTATTAGTAGTACTGTAGCGATATCTATATTTTCGCTAGTACGGTAGCTTGATATCTTGCTTGCTAGGGTTAAGCATCCTTATTTTGTGTCATTCCTTGGATATTGACATTTGGGTAACAGTAAAGGGGTTGACTGGTTGTGTAATGCATTTAAAGTGTTATAGTGTCAACATCTGTCAGCTATTTGAAAACACTCATGATGTCACTGTCTCATTGCAGGGTTGAAAAATACAGACCGCAAACTCTCGATGACTTGATCTCTCACAAGGACATTTTGACCACTAGTAAGTGCAGGACATAGGTGTATAATTCATCTGCTTGTATAACTCTCAGTTTTCTCAAGTCTAGTTTATAATTGCTTAGATATTTGTCAACCCAACTGATTTAAGTCAAAACAGCCTTTGACAACTACCTTGCCTAAATAGAAGAACTTCTCATTTAAACATGCCACCCCACCAGTCCAGAAGTTCATTAGTGAAGAGAAGCTCCCACACCTCCTCTTCTACGGCCCTCCCGGGACAGGCAAGACCTCCACCATCCTGGCCTGTGCCAGGCAGCTCTACAAGGAGAAGGAGTTCAACTCCATGGTTCTGGAGGTGAGCAGAGACATGTGCACGTTCAGTAGACACCATCTGGTAAGGTGAGCAGGCGTTCACGATGCTGCTCTCCCTCCAGCTCAACGCGTCCGACGACAGAGGGATCGACGTGGTGCGAGGCCCCATCCTCAGCTTCGCCAGCACCAGGACCATATTCAAGTGAGCCCCTGACGACACACAGTAACGGATCCAACGCGTCATACGTACACCAGACCGTATCGAGTTTCCCCAGTGGCCCGTTAAATACCTTCGACAAACACCTCTCATGCTTTATCGCTCATATGCAAGTACTCGTAAGACATAAGAGCACTAGACAGACATTCTTAGTTGGTCGACGGTTTTGAAACTGCATATTTAATCAGCTTCCCTTCTTTTTTTAAGTACGTTGCCATGGGCTATGGTGCTGTGTCATCCCTACAGTGTAGTCCTCCCTACAGTGTAGTCCTCCCTACAGTGTAGTCCTCCCCACTAGTCCTCCCTACAGTGTAGTCCTCCCTACAGTGTAGTCCTCCCCACTAGTCCTCCCTACAGTGTAGTCCTCCCTACAGTGTAGTCCTCCCCACTAGTCCTCCCTACAGTGTAGTCCTCCCTACAGTGTAGTCCTCCCCACTAGTCCTCCCTACAGTGTAGTCCTCCCCACTAGTCCTCCCTACAGTGTAGTCCTCCCCACTAGTCCTCCCTACAGTGTAGTCCTCCCTACAGTGTAGTCCTCCCCACTAGTCCTCCCTACAGTGTAGTCCTCCCCACTAGTCCTCCCTACAGTGTAGTCCTCCCTACAGTGTAGTCCTCCCTACAGTGTAGTCCTCCCTACAGTGTAGTCCTCCCTACAGGTAGTCCTCCCTACAGTGTAGTCCTCCCCACTAGTCCTCCCTACAGTGTAGTCCTCCCTACAGTGTAGTCCTCCCTACAGTGTAGTCCTCCCTACAGTGTAGTCCTCCCTACAGTGTAGTCCTCCCTACAGTGTAGTCCTCCCCACTAGTCCTCCCTACAGTGTAGTCCTCCCTACAGTGTAGTCCTCCCTACAGTGTAGTCCTCCCTACAGTGTAGTCCTCCCTACAGTGTAGTCCTCCCTACAGTGTAGTCCTCCCTACAGTGTAGTCCTCCCCACTAGTCCTCCCTACAGTGTAGTCCTCCCTACAGTGTAGTCCTCCCTACAGTGTAGTCCTCCCTACAGTGTAGTCCTCCCTACAGTGTAGTCCTCCCCACTAGTCCTCCCTACAGTGTAGTCCTCCCTACAGTGTAGTCCTCCCTACAGTGTAGTCCTCCCTACAGTGTAGTCCTCCCTACAGTGTAGTCCTCCCTACAGTGTAGTCCTCCCCACTAGTCCTCCCTACAGTGTAGTCCTCCCTACAGTGTAGTCCTCCCCACTAGTCCTCCCTACAGTGTAGTCCTCCCTACAGTGTAGTCCTCCCTACAGTGTAGTCCTCCCTACAGTGTAGTCCTCCCCACTAGTCCTCCCTACAGTGTAGTCCTCCCTACAGTGTAGTCCTCCCTACAGTGTAGTCCTCCCTACAGTGTAGTCCTCCCTACAGTGTAGTCCTCCCTACAGTGTAGTCCTCCCTACAGTGTAGTCCTCCCTACAGTGTAGTCCTCCCTACAGTGTAGTCCTCCCTACAGTGTAGTCCTCCCCACTAGTCCTCCCTACAGTGTAGTCCTCCCTACAGTGTAGTCCTCCCCACTAGTCCTCCCTACAGTGTAGTCCTCCCTACAGTGTAGTCCTCCCTACAGTGTAGTCCTCCCTACAGTGTAGTCCTCCCCACTAGTCCTCCCTACAGTGTAGTCCTCCCTACAGTGTAGTCCTCCCTACAGTGTAGTCCTCCCTACAGTGTAGTCCTCCCTACAGTGTAGTCCTCCCTACAGTGTAGTCCTCCCTACAGTGTACGCTCAATAGACTGCAGCTCCGGCCTGCTCACTGATGTGTGTTCCCATTCCCAGGAGGGGCTTCAAGTTGGTGATACTGGACGAGGCGGATGCCATGACCCAGGACGCCCAGAATGCATTGCGGCGAGGTAACCATCTGCTGGTCCGGGGCGGGCACGCTCGCCGCCAAATGGGCAGCTGAGCAGATGGCCCGTTGGCTGCGTCTGAGTGGCAGAGCGCTCCAAGCCAACGGGAGAGAGGAGGAGAGGAGGCAGTGAGGAGCCATGCACTGTTATCACACCCCCCCCTCCCATGTGGTTATGGCCCATGAACACATGATGACATGGTTATCACCCCCCCCCATGTGGTTATGGCCCATGAACACATGATGACATGGTTATCACATGTGGTTATGGCCCATGAACACATGATGACATGGTTATCACCCCCCCCCATGTGGTTATGGCCCATGAACACATGATGACATGGTTATCACCCCCCCCCTCCCATGCGGTTATGGCCCATGAACACATGATGACATGGTTATCACACACTGCCACACGGTTATAACACATGGTTATTACATTACAACGTGCTTAGTATCACATGGCTATTGCACATAGTCTATTGTTGTAGTACCTCTACTGTAAGAGAAAGTTAACAATGTCTTAGCTACACAAAGAGTTAATTACCGTTCTCCTCCCCTTCCTCCTCCTCCATCCTCTATCTCTGTCACCTCTCCTCCCTCTCTCCTCTCCCCCTTCTCTCTCTGTCCTCTCTACCTCTCTCTACCTCTCTCTCCCTCCCCCCCGCCTCTGTCCGGTCGCAGTCATCGAGAAGTTCACGGAGAACGTGCGTTTCTGTCTGATCGGTAACTACCTGTCGAAGATCATCCCAGCGCTGCAGTCTCGCTGCACCCGGTTCCGCTTCGGCCCGCTGTCCCAAGACCAGATGATCCCTCGCCTCCAGCACGTCATCCAGCAGGAGAGGTGTGTGTGTGGTGTGTGTGGTGTGTGGTGTGTGTGTGTGTCTAACTGTCCTCCATGACCTGTCGTGTTTTGGCTTAACTCATTGGATTAACCCATGTGGATGTCTGGGGGTTAGGACTTGCTTACACACACATGCATAACCACATACACACCCACGCGTTGACCCCTGTTTGACCCCTGGCTCCACGGTGACATGTTTGCAGCATCGACATCACGGACGACGGGATGAAGGCGGTGGTGTCGCTGTCGTCGGGGGACATGAGGAGATCCCTGAACATCCTGCAGGTAGGACCAGGAACTCTCTTCTACCAGAAATATGAACCGTCACAAACGTAACCATTTGTCGTCAGAAGGACCGTCCTAACGATCCCGGCCTTCTGATTCGTCCGTCAGAGCACCAACATGGCCTATGGGAAGGTGTGTGGAGACACGGTGTACACGTGCACCGGCCACCCCCTCCCCTCGGACATCGCCAATATCCTGGACTGGGCCCTCAACAAGGACTTCACCACAGCCTACAATCGTATCCTCTCTGCTGGGGTCCGACCCCTGCTGGGGCATCCTGGAGACATCACAGGCTAGCCTGGGAGTGGGGAGGGTGATGATGACTCTAGAGTGGAGATGGATGGATGGGTGGGTGGGTGGGTGGGTGGGTGGGTGGGTGGTGGGTGGAAGGACAGGAGGAAGGGAGGGAAATGCTGGGGCTGTGTGAGGTGACACTAGGGGCGTGGATTGACATCCTTAGCTGCTTCCCTGTTCAGAGATCCTCCAGCTGAAGACTCTGAAAGGTCTGGCCCTCCAGGACATCCTGACCGAGGTTCACCTGCTGGTCCACAGAGGTGACTGCACCACCTGCTGCCTGGTCACCTGCTCCACACACAGTCTGGTGATCACACACACATACACACGCACAGACTGCTGGTAACACACACATATACACACACAGTATGCTGGTAACACACACATATACACACACAGTATGCTGGTAACACACAGACGTGCAGACAGTATCAGTTCGGTAGTGGAGTAAGTACCACTACTTCTCACCATCAGAACCAGAACTCCACCTGCACCCCTTTTAAAACAACACTTTTACCACCCCCCCCCATCTCTCCACCTCTCCACTCCTGTTCTCCTCTCCTCCATCTCTCTCCTCCTCTCCTCCATCTCTCTACTCCTTTCCTCCACTCCTCCACCCCATCCGCTCCACCCCTCCCTGTCTCTCCTCCACCCCTCACCCCCTCACACTCCTCTCCCGCGCCCCTCTTCTCCTCCAGCCCTCGGCCCCTCCGCTCCTTCGTCTTTCCACTCCTCTCCTCCATTCTGGCTACAGGCCTGTGTTCTGGAGGTGGTGCAGCCATCTGAATACTGACTCTACATGTTTTTTCCTGCTACGGTTTCCCGGGAGACCCCTTGTGGTTGCCATGGCTACCGGTGTTCTCATTGTAGGGGGAATCGTTAGCTGGGCGAAGGAGGGAGGGGGAGGGAGGGAGGGAGGGAGGGAGGGAGGGAGGGAGCGAGCGAGAGCGAGAGAGAGAGAGAGAGAGAGAGGGAGGGAGAGAAGCAGGCTTGGCTACCCGCGAGTTTGGCCACAGAAATATGCAGACACGTTTGTTTTAATGTGCATCTTTTTCGTTTTACTTTCTGTCATATATGCCACTTCACTTCTTTTTCTTTAAACGTTTTATTCTCTGCGGGTTTTAATTAGCAGGTTGTGCCAGTAAAAGAGCACTCGGTGGCACATCTAATTGTGCTGCATGACTTGATGTTTTCTGGATGGATTTGTGTTTTGTTGCAACATTAATAATTGAGTGTGTTTTGTTTTCTTTCAGTGGACTTCCCCGCTGCCATCCGGATAGGCCTGCTGATCAAACTGGCTGACATTGAGTAAGTGGCATGACGCGGGAGTCGAACATAAACACTAACGACAATGGATGGAAAACATCAAATCCTTCATCGTTTTTGTATCGTTTTCAAATTCTTACTTTATAGAATGTGCTGCTAATACGTATAGTAGCTCGTGCAAGTTCGGCCTTAAGTGTTTGTCATAGGTTTAGATTATTATTGGGTTGGGTAGGCTACAAGGGATTGTCAAGAGGAGCAAATCATCCCAATGGACTGTAGCTGTACGAAATGAATGAAGAAAAAAATGTCCGTCATTCATCCTGTGTTCCTGCTGTGCTCCTCAGGTACCGGCTAGCCTCGGGCACCAGTGAGAAGATCCAGCTCAGCAGCCTGGTGGCTGCCTTCCAGGCGGTCAGGGACCTGGTGGTGAGCGAGGCCTACTAGAACCCCTGCTGCCCGGGAGGGGGACAGCAGCGGGCCCTTCCGTTGCATCCTGGGACATGGAGTCTTGACTCTCTCAAAGCACATCCTTCCCTCCTTCCTGCTATCGGAAGTTGGTTCTAATGTGACCTAACTGCTGATGGCTGTATAGAGGGGGCATGTTCAGGCATGTTGCATCTGAGGAAGGAAGGAGAAGGGTGGGGGGATAGGAAGTATTCTGGAGATGATTCAAGAAAAGCTGCTGCCTAGCTCAAAGATGTTGATCTGGGGGTGCTGCCCAACAGGGGGCGCTGTAGTTCAGGGGGATAATCAGTGTCATGAAGTCGTGTCAGATTGACAATTTATGGACAGCAACAAGATGAGATACACAGCAAAATGTAAATTAATATCTCTTCTTCAGTCCGGTTTGTCTGGGTCTTTGTGTTTTTTTACATTTTTTATGTTGAAATAAAATATTGTTTTCGTAGGCCAGTGTTGTGTGGTTCATTACAACACAGATGCACACACGTCTACCACGCATACAATATTATAAATAACTTTATTTTTGGTCCTGTAATCTCTGTAGTTTTAGTAGTTACTCTGTAGTTACATTTACACAATAAATATAAAATCTGAACATATAAAATCTCAAACAAAAAATATAATTCTTTGAAATACAATCGATAGCAGTGCAAAAATCCAGCTTTACATTCTCACGCCTGATCAAGTTCAGTCGCATCATACGAGACTCCTCCCTGACAATTAAAACATATAATGAATCACAACATGTACACATCTGACTAGCCTGGGCGACGTCTGCCTCTCAGAAATACAGGTTCCTCCTGCTCAGGACTCCCAGATGGGCTCGTTGAAGACGTTGGGAATGTTCCGGTAGGTGAGGAAATCGAGGATCCTGCGTGGAATGGGCAGTGCCTGTACTTGTTGTGTCGAGACGGAGAGGCGCAGGGCAGAGCGGCAGAGATGGACCAGGCTGGGCACCTTGAGCGGAACCTTCCAGAACCTCACGTGGCCGTCCCGGGTCCTGTAACAACACAGGCTTGTGAGGTTAGCCCCCGAACAGCAGACTGTCCAGTAGGTGCTCTCTGATAGTAGAAAACATACTTTTTGGATTCTCTTTAACGGGGCTGCAACTCTAATCCTGGAGAGCTAGCTACCTCCCTGTAGGTTTCAGGTTCAAGATAAATCCGGTTAGTCACAATGAGGGTTGGATACAAACCCCAATTTGTATTAAAGGTTGGGCAGAAACCTTGTTCTGAGGAGGGTGTACTTGTAAAAACACACGTTCAACCAGTCCAAGCTACGACAGACCGACAACGACCTCACAGGCTAGCGTATAGCGGGATGCATTCTGGAGACTCGTCCTATGGAGGAGGGACGCAATTGGAGACAATGTTTACCCCATGGCAACGACCCCCCCTTGTGGGTGGAAGCTGCAGCACAGTCCGTTGGTGGCGTGTTGCCCCTTGGTGTTCAGCAGCATGTCCTCCTGGCCCAGCTCCCACACGCACACCGCCCTGGAACCAGAAGAGACTTGGTCAAACACCACGAGACGGCGCTGAACTCTTCCCCGTCCCCCCCCCGACGTCTACAAGGTGCGATGGCAGGCGGACGTCTCACCTGTCAGTGACGACAGCCAGGTGCAGGCCGTCGGGGGAAAACTGCAGAGCGGAGATCTGGTTCTGCCCGTGGATGCAGTCGTCCCTGTGGACAAACACAAGCGGGAGCTACGTTTACGGTGGAGGTAAACGACAGTGTCACTGAACTGTAAGGATGCAGCGTTGTTAAGTGTTACAGTGTAGTGTTGTTCCACAGTACGACTGCAGTGTTGAGTGTTAGAGCGCCGTGTTGTTCCACGGTATGACAGTGCGGTGTGGTGCGCGGCGCGTACACCAGCGAGGCCAGCTTCTCTCCGGTGTAGGGGTCCCACAGGTCGATCCACCAGCTGGCGCCTCCGAAGGCCCGCGGTGGCCAGCAGCGCACCGTCTGGGGAGAAGTCGCACGACACGAGCAGGAAGAAGGTCTTGAAGAAGACGCTGAGCGTCCTGATGAACGTGTAGGACCTGAGGCTCCACAGGCACACCATCTGGGGGGGGGGACGGGGGGGGAGACAGAACGTAAACATTGGCTCCGGTTCAGACCGGTTGTTTAAGTGGCGAGGCACGCGTCTTACTCTGTCGAAGCGGCCGACGGACGCGATCATGCTGCAGTCGGGAGACACACAGCAGCTGCTGATCCAGTCTTTGTGCCCGGAGAGGACGTGGACCTTCTTGCCTGAAGAGTGACGAGGAGGAGAAGATCGTTTAAAGGTGATAATGTCGTCAAAATGTGTTTATTCTGCGTGAGCTTTGAACCGAAGCAATGTGGGACCGGGGAGGGGGGTTTTGAACCTGCAACCTCTTGATCTGCCGTCCATGCTCTACCACTGAGCTATACCCACCCAGGATGCATCAGGAGAAACACTCATTTGTCAAGCTTCGGCGATAGAAATACTTGATTTGCAGAAAAACGTCAATATTATCCATGGCTCATGGCGTCAAATATAAAGAAACAGAGCGAGGAATAACCTTTGTGGTTTAGATCCCATATCCTTAGGGTTTTGTCTCGTGAGGAAGAGATTAGGGTGAGTTTTCCGTTGGGCGGGAACACCAGCTCTCTGGCTATGCCATCATGGCCTTTGAGGTCATAGAGATGGCGACCTGGAAACAAAACCCAAGACTTAATACAGGATTTTTTATTCATGTACTCACTAACATATCTTCTTTTATGAAGCTTGTTATACGCAGTATGGATGTTCTATTTATTATCATCAGCGTTATCAATTACAATAAAAATATCTTACCAGTTGCAACGCTCCAAATCATGATCACACCGTTATCCAAACCTGTGGCCAGGAGCAGGCTGGACGGACTCTCATTGGGTGCTGCATTATCCTTCGATGACGCCGCCCTGGGTGGGCGTGGTCCAAAGGCGAGCCCCCAAACTGTCTGGCCACAGGTGATGGTCTTGTCTGGTCTGTCCTGGCTTTTTTTCCTTAAAGAAGACGTCCGTTGACATTCCAATTAAGACACCTAGCAATACTCAGAAACTTGCCGTACGTATTTGGCATATATTTGTTCATAAACAGTCTACATACTCGGAGTCAAGGGGCCACGCAACCAGCCATACGATGCCGTGTCCCATTGACCAGGCAAACCACTTGCCGTCAGGGGAGAAGTCAACGCTCCATGTCTCGCAGCCCGCACGCCCGTGCAGGGATGGTGCATGCGCTGACCTTAGCTCCATTAAAAACTCTTCTGGCGCTGCGGGGAGAGAGGGATGAGGAAACGAATAAACTGAAAGTGTGATGGGATTGGATAAAAAATGTATGAAAAAGCGCAATTAACGTGAAACAGGAGTTGAGCATTTGAGCAAACAAAGTGTTTCCCCATACACCACGGTTTACCATGCAAAAACATTATCGTTATTTTGGCCTTTAATATAATTCAAACGATTTCAACATGAAAATGTGACTTACATGTAGGACGGTGCCCAATCTTTTCCTCCGACGAACACATTATTGCTATGTTGACAGCAGTTTATCACATTCTTTATTAGTACGGTTCACTTCCTGCTTCTCACCGTTCGATCCTAGTCAGGAGTTGCTCCGAAGAGGATAAGCCTTCTATGCTACGAAAAAAACAACTCGTTTTGTCTGTATATCTATATACAATAGAAGAACGCAAGAGCATCCCCCTACCATTTACAAGACTGAACACGAATTCAGGTTACATTCGTACGTTACGATGGAAAATATGTCAAATGCGAAAAATGCTGCTGGTTTCCTGGAGAAGAAGTCTAACCCTAAACCTCGTTCCAATTGGCTCCCTTGACGCACGTGCTCTTGTTTTCGATTACAGTACGTTCTGACGTCCCTCGACCTGAGAATAAGGCTTCTGATGTTTTGTCCTCGTGTTCTGCCCTTTCTCTGGTTAACACCTGGCGGTTTTTTAAACCCTGATCGACTTAACCTGGTCAAACAAAAACTCAACACTTAAATCAAGAATTTATCTTATTTGGATTTCCCAATCCACTATACATTTAGTTTGGGAAGTCTTACATTCATTCGCACCACTATCTGATCATAAATTGATAACAATTAAACTGGGCAGCCAGAAGGACACTCCACTATTAAGAGGTTATTGGAAGATTAATAATAACGTACTACTTATTTATCTAAGGATAATATTACTGATTAAGAAAAAGAAATTAAAAACATCAGCTTGCAACTTGACCAGTTGTACTTGAATTTAGCTAAAGGGGCCTTTCTAAGATCTAGGCCACATGGTTAGAGGGCGAGAATAACTTGTGTTTGCACTGGAGAAGAGGAATGGCCAAAGAAAGCCCTGACTTCTCTTGATATAAATGGTACCAAATCTAATAACCATGTGTTATATATATATTCAGGGTCCTTTACTTTGTATGTATACAGAATGTGTGGCGCAAAAGGAGATGACTACTACTATGAAACAAGGAATGATTTCACTCTTCCCCAAACTGGGTAAAGACGCAGAGTAGATTGACAACTGGCGTACAATTTCATTGCTAACAATTTATTATAAAATATTAGCCTTAGTCTATAGACTGAAAACTGGCCTTGGTGATATCATATCAGAAACATTATGAAGTTTATGAAAAATTGTCCTAAGAAACAATGTAAGACTTGTGCTTGATCTGGTAGACTACACTGATGCACAGTCACAGGCTATTCTCCCTGTTCTAGACTTCTACAAGGCCTTTGACACTATTAAACATGCATTTATTTAGAAAACTCTTAAGTTATTTGGTTTTGGTGATTATTTTATTAATATTATTCAACTTCTCACCTCATAAAACAGTCATTTGGAACAATGCAGATATTACAGTTAAATCCCAGTTTTTTTCTAGATGGTTTGAGAATGGCATCGTCGTCGTCGTCATCTGCCGCTTCTCCGGGAGTCGGGTAGCGGGGGCAGCAACCTAAGCAGGGAGGCCCAGACTTCCTTCTCCACTTCCACCAGCTTTTCCTGGGGGACCCCGAGGCGTTCCCAGGCCAGCCGAGAGACATAGTCCCTCCAGCGTGTCCTGGGTCTTCCCTGTGTGCTGTTCTTTGTGTGTCTGTATTGTCACTATGCGTCAACAAAAAAAGGCTTTTGATGTTTTATTTGACTTAACCCTAAAATGGGTTCACTTACATCTCATTCTTTCTTGCATTCCCTTTAACTAGCCCTGCCCCATAAAAATACAAAAAAATATAAATATAAACAAAACAACCACACAATTTAGGCAACAATTCCAGATATTAACATTTACATGCCATCAAGTCATAGAAAACAGCCCAATATAACACACCTGAAGATTACATCTGATAACATGACGTTTTGCAGTCAAATACAAACATGTTATTACACTCTCTTCACAGTTTCTGAAGGGGATTTGGTTTGATATGCTTTTAAAAAGAGAACTTATCTGTCCAAAAACGTCCAACACTTAAAATGTTACAAGATCCACGGGGTCCTCTTCTATGTTCGTGTTGGATCGCCTCCCTGAATCTTGATCGTCATAGTCACCAACAGTTTCTATGTCGTCATGGTCACCTGGAAAAAAGATCAAGCAGTTCAAACCTGGATTCTAGGTTCAGATGAGGACACACGCCATGTTAAATTACTACAGAACGAAAATGCAAAAATGGCATGTATATTTACTACCGAAAGAGAGTAGAACTTTATTGATGCCATTAGGAACCGCAGTGTTACGGCCACATCAACAAGACGGCAAAATATGACAACAATAAGACGATCCAAGATACAATGAATCCAGTTTATGAACACAAACACGTCCGACGTCGGGCAAATGGGAAGTGGGTAGCATGAGTCACCGACGTGCCCAGAGTGTACCAAGCAGCTAGCTACTCACTGGAGGGAATGCGGTGTATCTCGACGAGGGTGGTGTTCTGTCCGTTCGCTAACGGGGGGAGTCTGGGCACCGCGTCGTGGAAAATCTCCTCCTCGTCCGATTCCACCAGGCTCAGCACGTCCCCCCTCTGCTCCTCCATCCTCCTGGAACACAAAGACACACTCTGTGAGCGCCTGGAAGACACGCACGGCGCCATCGCCGCCCTTCTGTCTTGTGGACGACAAGTCGCCCCGATGCCTTTTTGTTCATGCGTCCCGCAGCTTGTAATGTGTGCCGAGGAACGAGACACTCACCCAAATCCATGAGCTGTGAAGAAGATCATGACAATAGTGAGATTACATCCACAAATCCCAGTGTGCTGTATGTTAATGAGAGGTCGACATGATTTTAATATTATTATTGAATCGCCTATACGATGCATCATTCTATAATTATCAAGTGACCCTACTGGACTGGACTATCCAAACGTAGTTTGGACTTTCCCAAGCAGACAATTACAGTGAGCAAAACCCTCCTCAAACACCTCCAATCTTACCCAGGCAGATTCTGTCACGGCTGGAGTACATGGATTTGGCGACGACGACGCCCAGCCCTACGATGAGAATGGCCAGGAAAGTCCCCATGACGACTCCTGTGGACGCCGAGGTCGCTGTGGAGAAAATAACAGCCCCGACATGCTTCACTGCTGTACATGGGTAACAGTATTCCCCTGCGTACAGGCTAGTACAACAGGTTAGACCACATTCCAGAGGTGTGGCACTGCACTAGACTGTGGTGCAGGCTCATCTCAGCGTGTCAGGCTCATCTCAGCGTGTTCACTTAGTTTACATTGTCATTTAGCAGACACTCTTATCCAGAGCCACTTACAGTAAGTACAGGGACATTCCCCCTCGAGGCAAGTAGGGTGAACGTCATTATTGCACGGTCGGGAATCAAACCGGCAACCTTCAGATTTACTAGCCCGATTCCCTAACCGCTAAGCCATCTGACTCCATAGTTAAACTCGGACACGACTCACTCACGTTCATATGTACTGTGCAAAAGTCTTAGGCACGATTAAAGAAAGTAAAGCAGAAATGCTTTTGGAAATAATTCAATGAAAAGACTAAACAAAGATTTTTCACAAAATAGCCCTTGTATACTGCTGCACAAATACAGTAAACATAACAACTAGATATAAGACAATATTCATGTAAAAGATCTTGGGTGCTAACAACTTCTGCACAGCACTGTACAGTCTAGAAGAGCCTCCATCACTGGTCTACCTTGTAGTCATGGAAATGGAGCTCTGGTTTCCAGCATGAAGTATCGAAAGTGAATTCTGTCAAATTCGAATTAACACCTCACAATACAAACAAAAACACACACACTCTTCCTCCACCCTCATCCCCGGCCACTTACCCTTGACGGTGAGGTATACCTCCATCTCACGGACCATGAGTGGGTTCTCGCTCCTGCAGAAGTACAGGCCCTCGTCCTGCTGCGTGAGGTTCACGATGGTGAGGCTGAACATGGGGCCCAGCTGGGTCACCTGGTACTTAGGGCCCGGGACCACGTCCAGCTGCTCGCCTGTCCTCTTCCAGGTGGTTCTGGCCGGAGGGAGGGAACTGTCCTCTGAGCAGGTGAGCGTCACGCTGTTGCCTTTCACGCCCACGGCCAGGGGGTCTCCTTTAGGGTAAGGAGACCCTGAGGGAAGGGAGGAGAGGAGGAGGGGGAGACGGGGTTCAATGCCTGGCTATGGATCCGTTTAAACTGCAATCCGTCCTCCGGCGCCCGCATCAACGTCAACTCTGTCAGACAGAGGGGAGCTCAGAGTGGCCACGGATGGGTGAGGCTGTAGCTTGGCACATTTCTGGATACTGGTCTCACTGTTTGCTTAACTCGTATCTTGTCGATAAGACACAGTGCGTTTCTTTTGTTATGTAAAGAAGTAGGGAAGGGATTGTTAGTTCTGGATGTGGTCCCAACGAGTCACGCAGCATTTCATGAATGCCCATGTTTTTTATAAGCCCTGCAGACCGTAGCGGGGCCCATTGAACAAGCTACAACAACAACAACAACAACTCACTCCAGCTCACTACGGGGGCACTTACTGAGGGCGAAGGAGCAGGCCTTCTCCACCAGTGCGGGCAGAGTTCGGTGGTGGCCGTTACACTTCAGCGTGAGCCCCTCGTGGAGCTGCGACCTGTTCCTGCTCAGGACCAGACTGTCGGCCTCTCCAGACACCAGCAGGTCTCCCCCCACCGCCCCGCCGCCCACGTCCTGGCTGTCCCCCCAGAGCAGCGTGGGGGTGGGGTAGGCCCCGAACCAGCTGCAGTTGAACAGGACTTGGGAGGGGTCCTCTTCTAAACTCCACTGACACTCTGGGTGTCTCTCTGGCGCGTCTGGGGGGAGACACATGAGAAGGGTGAGGGTGGGGGAAACATGATGATGGGTGAGGAGAAGGCAGACTTTGTACACGTGACCAAAAAAACAAGGTAAGAGTCAGCTCCAACTGTGCTGAATTCGAGAAGAACAAAACGTCAATTTAGGAAGTTGTTAGTTCAACAAAGAAAGTGCTGACACAGAAGGAAGTGGTGACATCCCCGTCTGGTGACCGAGCCCCGTCACCCACTGTCTCAGTTACACAGGTTACTCTTCCTGGTTACCTACAGTATACGAGTAGCAGCGTGCTCCAGCTGACCGCCTTCTGGGAGAGCGTGTTCTGGGCAGTGCAGGTGTACTCCCCCTGGGCGCCGGGCTGGATGTCTTCCAGTTTCAACTTCAGCCATGCCCCACTGCCCTGGACCAGGGAGGCCCCCTGGAAGCTCCAGGACAGGTTCTGGGCGGGGAAGGACTGGCTGGAGCAGTTCATGGACACGTTGGAGCCTCTGTACACGACCTGCGTCCCATTGGGCAGCCGCAGGGATACCGGTCGGACGACTGCGGTCACGTTCAGGGGTCCACCTAGGAAGTATCGGGAAGTCACTGACAGTGGAGCCCCATCTGCCCATGCATTTCCTATCCATACCAGTATGAAGCAGAGCACTGGCACATTGAGTGTAGCTGTGAGCTAGTAACTGTATAGACTATGGCCTGCCTGTCGCTCAACAGTATAGCACAACAGCTCGTTCAAGAGCAGGCTACAGTTATATTTCTTTAGTATCAGTGAGTAAGGTTGGGCTTTATGGCTATTGCCCCAAGCAATCTTGTGGAACCAGTTTCAAAGTTCCCGATTCTTGACATGGCAAGAGCGGACATCTACATTCCAAAAACGTTCTGGACATATTTATCTATGGTACATTAATGTAGGAGAAAAGTTACTTACTGACTACGTGCAATGCAACACTTGATTTAGTGTGGGTGCCCCCAGACAGCGAATCGCAGACGTACATGCCCTGATCAGACAGTGCTGTTGACCGAATCTCCAGAGAGCCATTGTCCAATATGGAAAGACGCTGGGCAGCTTGGTTCAAAACGTTTGTATGATTACGGGTCAGGAGAAGCGGTCCATCCTTCGACCATTGTGTGTATGATGCGGGTGTATTATTCCCGAGGCTGTAACACGGAAGTAGAGCACTCTCTCCCAGATTTCCAAGAGTTTCACCCGCGCCTTTGACTGAAACTGCCGCACGAACATGGGGGCGGAACAGAGCAAGAATTAATGTAACAGAGCAGGTGAATTTTGAATATAGTAGCCTATATTCCAACATCTACTAAAATAATTGACACTCACCTGTCCAATGCATTAATAAAAGTAAAAAGATTGCAATAGCGAAAGACTTCATGTTTTTACTGTTTGCCTACATAGGCTAGCTGATTTCGAAGTACACAAAAAGCTTTTCTGTACACCTGTCTGACTCGCGAACCAAGAGGTTCGATTCACAGTTGGCTAAGAGGGTCTCAAACCCATTACACTACTATCCGTAACTTATGCCTATCCATTGGTAGCTACCGGCATTCATTAGCCTATTTGGTAAGTCCTCCTGAAATGCTAGACTTTCCCTACACATACCTGTTTACGTTCACACGTTCATCCGGAAACTTGAGGTTTGTCAAACCACACCCAACACTTTACCTTCTTAAAGGTACAGTAACTTTGTCTACGCGTCATGTGCGTAAAGGAAGCTCCACTCAAGGTCACTTTAATCATTTTGAAGGCATTAGAGGACAGCAAATCTAACTAATGTCAAAATATGAAAATCTGTGTGCTGGAGATGTGTGCTTGGGATGAGGGCGCTTTTGTAGAGCCGGGCATAACTGTGAATCTGTTTGCGGGCTAGTCAATGATTGA
Organism: Mallotus villosus; assembly: GCA_903064625.1. Taxonomy (NCBI): domain Eukaryota; kingdom Metazoa; phylum Chordata; class Actinopteri; order Osmeriformes; family Salangidae; genus Mallotus; species Mallotus villosus. Next base: position 19,866 of record CAEFZP010004673.1, on the reverse strand, counting down.
CAAGTAGAACAACTAGACAGGACCCAATATTAAAGGTCACATGACATAAAAACTTCACTTTAGGAGGTTATTTAACATTAATATGAGTTCCCCTAGCCTGCCTTTGGTCCCCCAGTGGCTACAAATGTCAATTGGTGTAAACCAGCCCTGGGTATTCTTCTCCGCCTTTGAGAAAAAATAAAATCCTCTCATGGTGACGTCACAAGGAGGAAGGTACCTCCCCTCTCTCTGCTTTGGCCCGCCCAGAGAATCTGGCCCGCCCATAAGAAACTAAAAGCTAGCTTTTATTTAACGTAGTTGGTAGTGGTGGCACTTGGGAAGTCAGAGGTGGTGGGTTCGACTCCTGGTCGGAGCAAACGGTGCCTCTGATGGACCTTAAAGACCACATCTGTTTACATTTTGGCGCGCAGCGCGTTATCCGCCTTTCCCCTCATTGAAATGACTATGAGTGTGCACCTCTGCAAACCATGGTGATCAGATGAGAAACTAATTCGAGGCATCTTAAAGCAACGGGGCTATGAGCCATTGCAATACATCCATTGTAAACATTAGCGCATGGTGCCGCCCCTATCCTCTCCTTAGCATTTAAAGCTACAGACACAGAAACAGCTGTCTTGAGGAAAGTTTGTGGGACTGCTCATAGTGGCTGTAATTATGCGCCAAGGCTGCATTTCGGGAAAGAGATTCAGATACAGTATTGGGTACGGTGGCCCTGAAGTGCAAAACACACCCCCTATTATGCGTGCATCCCCCAAATTAAAACACTCCCCTCAAATACGAGTCAACTCCCCCCAAATAAGGTGACTTGCTCACCTCCCCCAATACAAAGACACGCTCCTCGAAATGGAGAACGACATAACATGAACTCAAAACCACATTACATGAACTCAAATCGGAAATGGTTGGTACAACACTTTCGTCGCTGAATGGATGCAGTACAGTAACTAAAAGGGAATAAGAATATTGATCGACAGAAGTACGAAATGCAATAGCCTGACAGAGTTACGTGCAGCAGGACAGTTGTTTAGATATGAAGCAGGTAGCAAGTAGGCCTACTTATGCAAAAGTATAAATGCGTGTTAAGGGGCACTGTTTCGACAGCGCCAGTGGGCTGCGCTTCAATACCGCCATCTAGCGGTTTAAAGTGTGACAGTACATACATACGGTACAGTTTCTCACAGTAAACCACTAGATGGCGATGGTAAAGCGCAGCCCATATGGAACGGGGTTTTTAAACGTTGAGTTACAGTAATGTAATGTTTTCCATTTGGGGGAGTGTGTCCTTGTATTGGGGGGAGGTGAGCAAGTCATCCTATTTGGGGGGAGTTGACTATTAGGGGGGGTGTTTTGCACTTCAGGGCCACCCGCACCGTAATTAGGGGACCACTAAAAACATTTGTCCGCGATTGGTTCACTGTTCTATTTGTAGTCCAATAGCGCCCCTTGGTGTACGTTCAGGGCTCTCTCTAGAAACGGCATAACATAAAGCTTTGCTTTCTAGTGTGTCGAGCTGTCTTAGATCAAAATGCCGATGGATCTTAGTCAGTGGACCGGACCTCTTGCTCTGCAGGAGGTGGAGGAGAGACCTGCACATGCCTTAGCCGTCAAGTATGGCTCCCTTGAAATCGACGAGTTGGGGAAAGTACTCACGCCTACCCAGGTACCGTTAGACCGACCCCGTCATATTAATTTCGGGTTCAAATGCGTTACTGCGGGTAAAATGTATCGAAATGTTACGCATTATAAGCTATTATTGCGTTACTTTTGTAACGCGTTACCCCCAACACTGATCGTTCCCGATCCCCAATGCACAACGCAAGCTATGCTATTATTTAGCTAGCTGTATGGTATTTACCCCGTTCAGGCTAGCTTGTATTGCATGGCCCACTTCCATTACAGACTCGTGCAACGCCACGCGGTTACGTAATGTTGCATTGTCATCTTCAATAGATTCTGCTGTGTTACGTGACCCGCGCTGGGTGTGTTTAAAATGTGTTCAAAGTTGAGTGACACAGTAACCCGGTGAACTAGCTTACATGTCCTCGTCTGCCCTCAGGTGCAGAGTTGCCCCACATCCGTGCAGTGGGAGGGCAGTGACTCCAGTAAACTGTACACCTTGGCTCTGACAGACCCCGATGCACCAAGCAGAAAGGACCCCAAATTCAGGTATACTGTGAGCAGGGCCATTTTGGCCTCAAATGCAAGATATTCCACTGGGCCTCTTGGTGTATGATTAGGTGTGGCATGCCTGGGTTGAGTCCAAACAGCCTCCTTCCCACGTTGGAGGAGACCTAACCTCTTAGTGAACCCCCTTTCCCCTCAGAGAGTGGCATCACTTCCTGGTAGTGAACATGAAGGGAAATGATGTGTCCAGTGGGTGTGTCCTGTCAGACTACGTGGGCTCTGGCCCTCCCAAAGGCACAGGTAGGACCAGACTACAGTCCCAAACATTTGACGGTCGATGGTTTGAAAACACCAAAGAAACCTGCTGTTCTTGTGTGTTTGTCAGGGCTCCATCGCTACGTCTGGCTGGTGTACGAGCAGGCCTCCAGCCTCTCCTGCAGTGAGCCCATCCTCACCAACCGTTCCGGGGACAACCGCGGAAAGTTCCAGATCAAGAGTTTCCGTCAGAAGTACGGGCTGGGGGCCCCCGTGGCGGGCACCTGCTACCAGGCGGAGTGGGACGACTATGTCCCCAAGCTGTACGAACAGCTGGCTGGGAAATGAGACTGACAGCTTTTTGGAGATGTTGGCTCCGAGTCAGCCAGATGCAGAAACACCAAACAATGATGCCTTTTTTTGTGTTTTTTTGCTGGAGTGCCCCTCAGTATTTCATGTCTCATTTCCCATCTAACGTCAGCGTTGTTCATGCCGAGCTGTTAACTAGAACACAACTCATCCCAATAAAACTGACAGAGGTAATGCAATGTTCCTCCATGATTTCATTTCATATGTTCTTGTTGTTTCCGTTTCGACCATTTCCACCAGTTGATGCACTCATTGTAACAATTCAGAAACGTGACTATGCATGTTGGGAGATGGACTTTGTGTATCCAGGTCACTGGCTCTGGTAGTATTCCCCATGTCACCGTCCCCTCATTACAGCTGGAGATGAATAGAATCAAACTTAAGTCCAGAGTGTGTGTTGAGCACTTTATTTACAAATATAATTAAAAGCTCTGACAGATTCATGCGTTCTCTTAACCTGGAAAAGAAATTAAAGTGCATGCAATAGTAAAGCATAGTACTGATGGAATTCATAAGAAAATACACAGCTTCAGAGTTGTGGCTAAAGCAGAAAATGATTTAAATGGAAATTCTGAAATATTCTGTTGACTGATTATTCAACCTCAAATACTGCACGATGAGGGGGAGAAACAAGATCATCGGTTTTTAAAAAAAAGAATCGTGTCACAGTTAAAATACAATACGAAAATAAGTAAAAGCTCTCCTTAAATCCTTCTGTACACAAAATACATGTCCCCTCCCTCCCTCAAAGCCCTTTGTGCTACCTGGGAGTTGGAGTATACATGTGGTATTATTCACATTGGCTGCCAGTGCAGAGATTCAGTACGAAACACCAAGTACCAGGATGCAATTCCCCCTCTGTGCCCCGACAGCTTAATTATCAAATTCTCAGTCACATTTATTAAATGTACCTACATGTACAGCATTACTTCAAAGGTTGTCCGCGTATCAAATTTGTTGAATTTGCGATAAAAATCACCTGATGAATAAATACCAAAAAAGAGTTGAAGCAGCGGGGCGAAGCCACGGAAGAAAGATTCAGTCGGTTTCACGTCTGGCTTTTCCCCCGCTTTGAACTTTTTGCACAGTTTGAGACAGATTCCCTCTAAACGCATGATCCAAACGACGCAATTTCGCCAGCACTGTCGCTCAAAACCTCCCCTTGCTTCCTCTCTCGTCTCCACTTTCGGTTACCCCCCATAGGTGTCGTCATTGCACAAGAAACAGCAACACGGTGACATATTGTATCGGTATTCATACACAAAAACAACAACATGACAACTAACGGAAGTCATCCAGCATCATTTATGTTAACGTCGACAACGAGAGGAGGGGCCCTGTTGGCTCGTGACCCCGCCCAGCCCCTTGAGCTGGGCTGCTATTGGTGGGGATTTGAGTAAGGACATCAGTAGCTAAAGACCAGGCCCGGGTCAGAGCAGACCATGCTGGGTTGAGGGTAGGGGGGGTGACCCAGCCAGGCTGTGCTGAGCCCAGGCACGGCGAGGAGCCAGGAACCCCCCTCATCTGTAGTCGTCCTTGGGATAGTCCAGGACCCCCAGGTGGCCGAAGCCCAGGCGGATGCTCTCCATGTCGAAGGAGTCGATCTCTCTCTCCTGGCGCTCCAGCAGACTCTTGATGCGGTCTGTGCGCTCCTTCTGAAGGGAGGCCAGCTCCTCTTCGATCTGGGGACGAGAGCAGACACACACACGTCACTCAAAACCACCAGAGACTTGATTTAAGAAAAAAACCTTGTCACCATCCTCCACGTCCGTCCACCACAAGCCCTCGTTTCTCCCGACCCGTACATTCCCTCGGATGAAAGGCGTCTGCTCGATGAACACGTCTCGTTCGAGATGACGTCTGTCCACCCCCTTCCCACCCCCACCTGCATGACACCAGCCCCCGAACGTCGCCCCCCCCCCTCACAGACGACGCCAATCAACACGCTCGTCCTGTCCTGACCCAGACTCCCCCCCCCCTCACACGCTCAACTCCATGATGTCATCCCTCCCGCCAGGCTGCAGGGCTCGGGGCTGCCAGCAGGTGGCGCTGCGCCACCACGCGTTACATAACGGCTTCCTTCCGAGGCTGGATCGCACTCGAGCCAGGTCCCTTTGTTGTCGAGAGAGCAGTGGTGGAAGATTACGTCAGTCGTTCGCAGACACGGTTTGGTCGGAAACTTGTGTTTCAACGAGTGGCAGACTGTCTTCGAGGGGCAGTGTGAACGTGAGTACGTGCTGATCGGTAGGAGGGCAAGGTTTGTCTTTGCTCAAACAACCAAATCAACTGTTAATATACAGTCAAATACAGCGCCATTCCATCCTGACAGTAGCATTGGGACTACTGTGAATGTACAGTACTCTATAGTACAGAGATTATTCTCTGGGTTCTTCTCTGGACTTAGAGCTCATCCCACGGACTCCTGTGGAGAGTGTGTGTATGTGTGTGTGCGTGCATCTCTAAAACTGGCTGTGTTTAGGTAGGCATATGTGTGTGGGTGTTAGTATACCTTCCGGATGTGCCTGCCGCTATGTATCTGTGTGTGTCTGAGCCAGTTAGTCAATCAGCCAGCAATGTAGCAAGCGGAAACATAAAAACGAGGGACGAAAAAACAGGAACGGATGCAGTAAAACAAACACAACGTAAGCGCGGGCAAACCCCAAAACATAACGAAGACGTCCACCCTACGTACTTTGTCGACACACATACGTATCCTGCACTCGCGTCGCCCCCACCCGTACACCCTACCTGTCCCCCGCCCCCCACCTGTCAACAGGGGAACACCAAAAAGAAGGGAACAAAAAGAGCAGGGGAAAAAAAAACAGAACCGGAAATAGAGAAGGGAGAAGGGAGAAGAAGGGAACAAAAAAACTGCCAACGAAGGGAAAACAAGAAGCAAAGGCAAAAACAGACAGGGAAAAAAAGAAGAAGGGAAACGAACTGTACACAAAAGACAGACGGGCACGAATAAGGAAACAACAAAAAGAGCATAAGACCACTAAGTACACCCCCAATACTGGCCACCCCGACACCATCCTCTCCACCTACCTCTCTCCACCTCCTCTCTCACCTCCTCTCACACCTCCTCTCTCCACCTCCTCTCCACCTCCTCTCCACCTCCTCTCCACCTCCTCTCCACCTCCTCTCCACCTCCTCTCCACCTCCTCTCCACCTCCTCCTCTACCTTCTGCTCCAGGTGAGCTCGGCGCAGGGACACCTTCTGCTCCTGCTTCTGCAGCTCCCGCTCGTGCTGCGCCTCCGTCTGCATCTTGATCTTGCTCTGGTAGGCGCTGAGCAGCTCCATCTCCTGGTGCAGCTGCCGCCTCAGCGCCTGGCACTCTGCTTCCTGGGCCTCGTCCAGGCGCAACTGAGGGGGGAGGCCACCGCAGGCGCCGTGTGCGCGCACACACACACACACACACACACACACACACCACGCATAGACATCACACACACACACACCCCGCAGATGGACAGGCCACACAAAGACAGAGAGAGGGAGGGGAAGAGACGGAGAGAGGGAGGGGAAGAGACGGAGAGACACGGATGGAAGGAGGGAGAGAGAGAGGAGAAGAGGGGGATAGAAAGAGACGAGCGCAGAGAAGAGAGGAAAGAAGGAGGTTAGGGATATGAAGGGAGGACAAAAAGCAAGTGGGAAAAGTGGGATGGAGAGGTAGACAGAGAGGAGAGGAGACAGGGTTACATTAGAATACCAACGACCACGTCCTCCATGTTAACGCTTCTGTCTGTACTCCGTGTTTCCTTCTTTATAGCTTTAGCCACAAACAACTTACTAGCAACAGGTTGCTGACTAACTCTTACAGTCTAGCCTCTGTAACTTTGCTAGCCTTATCCCATAATCTAACTAAACTACTACTATAGACTACTAACTAGCAACCTGATATTAATCAACTACCCACAGACTATGAGCTAGCTGGTTACTAGTGACTGAAAGGTTATGAGCTAGATGGTAACTAGCTGATGACAGGTTAGGAACTAGCAGATAACTAGTTAGTGACAGTTTAGGAACTAGCTGGTCTCTAGTTAGTGCCAAGTTATGAGCCAGCCACTGATGAATGACAGGCAATGAGCTAACGGGTAGCTGATGTGTAACTGGTGAATGACGAGCTAGCGGGGTAACGAGTCAAGGCGGAAGGCTCACCGCCTGTGAGGCCATCATCTCGTTGATGCTCTGGTCGTACTGCTCGGCCAGGATGGCCAGCTTGCGCGTCTGCTCCTCCTTCAGGGCCTTCAGCAGCGCCTTGTGCTCGCTCTTGGGGGTCACCTCTATCTGGTGGTGCCTCAGCGCCTTGTACTGCTTGGTCTGCACCTTGCACGTGTCCTGAAACTGCTTCTTTATCTGCAGCTCCATGGCCTGGAGTGGATGGGGGGTTAGCTTAGCGTTAGCTACCTTGGCTCTTGGGTGTTAGCCTAGCCTAGCTGTCCAAATGAACAAGTCAGGTGGGTGTGTTTCCCCTCTCACCTTAAAACGACTCGACATTAGCTCCCCAATGTTAGCCTAGCCATGCCCAACCTAGCTCTCAGCTAGCTAGCATCGAGCTTTAAACTCTCCCATTAGCTCCCCACTTCTAGCCTAACCTGACCCCGGCTCTCAGGCTAGCTCGCTAGTGCATGCGGCCTGGCCTCCCTCACCTTGAGGTTCTTGGGCTGCTGCCGTAGCTCCAGCACGTGCTTGCGGTGCAGCTCGCGCTCGCGGCGGTTGTTGTACTCGATCTGGTTGTCCAGCTCCGTCTGGTGCTGCAGCCGGATCAGGTCCATCCGCAGCTTCTGCAGGGTCTTCAGCTGCCGGCGCTCCAGCTCCTGGCTGGACTCGTCGTGGCGGATCAGCATGGCGTGCTCCATCTCCTTCTGGCTCTTCTTCTTGTTCAACTCCTGGACGGGGGGGACAGAGGGAGGGGGGAGAGAGGGAAGGAGGTAGGACAGGAGGGTGGAAGGAAGAGGGATGGAGGGAAGGTGACAGGGAGGTGAGGAGGCCAGTGAGGATAGGGGGGGGGGAGAAAGAGATCAGTTTAGATAAATCAGCAACAACCACAATGGGATCGAACAATGTCTCTCCTAGCTCACATCTCCACGTTTACAAACAAGAGTGGTTTTAACACCAGAAACTAAGGCTAAAGGTCAGGCTAAAGCTTCCCAGAGGCCAAACAGGCTTTCTGGCAAACGCCGCTGTGTTAGCATACTTCAACCAGGTCCGATACACCAAGGCAGATTCGAAAGTAAACAAGGCAACAATGCATTAATCCCTAATCTGCTCAGGCCAAAGTGGAAACCACCTCTTTCAGCACTTTTCAACAAATCATCAAAAACGCCCCCGCCAGTCGAAAAGGTTCGTCCACGACAAGCCTCTTCCTCGCATCCCTCCAATCCCATTTCCTCCTCGTCTCTCTCTCTCTCGGTCTCCCACAACATCCTCACCTCCCGGATCTGCTCCTGTTCGAACTCCTGCCTCCGGATCATGACCTTGCGGCGGAAGGCGCGGCAGTTCCTGTCGTAGAACACCCTCTGCTGGCCCAGGAGGGTGGCCTCCTCCTCGGCCTGGGAGTGCTGCAGGTTCTCCTTGTGCTTGGACAGACGCTCCTGCTTCTCCTTCTTAGGGGTGCTGTGGTCCTCGTTCATCTCCTGCGAGGGTCGAGGGGTAGAGGAGAGGAGGGTCGGGGGGAGAAGAGAGAAGAGGAGGGTCGGGGGGAGAGGAGGATGGAGGGGAGGAGCAAAGCACAGGAGAGAGGAGGGGAGGGGAGGAAAGGAGATCGGACGAGAGGAAAGGAAGGAGGGAGAAGAAGGACACTGTTGTGATGAGAGGCGAGAGGGAGGGCGAGAGGTGTGGAGTTGACCCGAGACCCTAGGACCCAGGAGTGTTATAAGGTCCGAACCCTGAGGTCCCAGTTCTGCATTTGAACATGGTCATACAAGACTCAAACAGAAACCAAATATGTAACCCAGGAATGTCAAAACAACCATGTTATGTTCCCGATTCAGTTATGTCACCGACATAAAGTAGCCGGATAGAAAGAGGTAGAAACTGAGTGCAGCCGAGCGCCTGTTTTTAGCTCGCTCAGTTCCCGAACCTCAGGCTACTGCAACTGACAACCGACATCATGACTCAGCAGAAACCTCCAAACGCACTCCCCCTGCACCACAAAATGGCTGCTTGACATTTGGGTGACCTTACGCTTAAGCGTCCCCTTCTCTCTTTCATGTGTGTTTAAACGCCTGAGCGGACCTGAAGCTAAAGCGGCTAATGTGCTTAACAAACAGGATGTGATCCCCGGGTGGCGGCTGGGTATTAGGCCCAAGTCGTTGGTGGGCTGTGGCGTCGCCCCGCGTAGCCCCCTGCTTCTCCGCAGAGCTGACCTAGTTCCACTCTCCTTATCTCCGCGAGCCGCGGTTAACGCGTCTCTCCGCTAACTGTCAAACGCAGCGCGGAGGCCCACTAACGAAGGCCCATTGTGCGCGCCGACGTGTGTGTGTGTGTGATTATGCGAGGGCACCGGGTGACTCACGTGTGTGTTTGTGCATGCGTGTGTGTGTGTGTGTGTGTGTGCGTAGGAGGGTTGACGCAACAGTAAATTACTGTTGTACACTACAGCATGCGTCATGCTACTCCAGAGACGGGGGAGGTGTGTGCCTGTGTGTGTGTGTGCCTGTGTGTGTGTGTGTGTGTGTGACTGTGTGTGTGTGGGGAGGGACAGACCTCCTTAATCTTCTCCTTGCAGAGTTTATACTGCTTCTTCTGGTTGTCCAGGAAGGTGGTGAGCTCCTTCTTCTGCTGGCCCACGATCTGCTGCTGGAACTTCTTCTCATCCGTGCTGGCTGTCTTCATCTGGGGGGAGACGGGGAGGGAGGAGGGGGGGGAGACAGGGAGGAGGAGACAGGGAGGGGGGGGGGAGACAGGGAGGGAAGGACAGACAAGTCTTGTTTTTTATCTTCTTCGTGTGAACTCATTGCCTGTTAGATCGTGACATCCCACGTCACGAAAAACCCAGTTTGATGGGAACCAGCCAGCGTGAAGCGCAAGGGCTAGCGCCCGTGACACGGGCACACAAACACGCACCTCCTTGTCCATGTGCGCCGCGTGCCTCTTGGCCAGCTTCTCCAGCTCGATGTAGGCGTTGTTGGCCTGCGTCTCCACCTCCTTGTGCAGCTTCAGCCGGTGCTCGTCCATCTCCGCCTTCAGCTTGTTCTCCAGGGCGATCAGCTGCTTCTGGTGCTGCCGCCGCATGCGCTTGTAGCCCGACATCTGCTCCCGCAGCTCGTTCTCCTGCTCATGCTCCTGGATCTGCTTGGTCACCTGGCCGGGGAGGGGGGGGCAGAGGGGACAGGTCATCGAAGGGTGAGGTCGAGGGGATGGAGGTCACCGAGGGGGTGAAAGGCGGAGGTGGTCGGGTCACCGAGGGGGGGGTGGAAGGTCAAGGAAGGGGGGCGGGGTTAGAGTGGGGGACGGGAGAACGGTTCAGGGGCGGAGCATGGCGTCACCGAGGGGGGGAACGGGGGAAGGTCAAGGTCGGGTGACTGAGGTGAAGGGTGAGAGGGGCAAAGTGAAACTTTTGGGATCGACGAGGTTAAAGATCGAGAGGATGCTTCAATGAGAGGGCAGAGTTGATGGGGTGAACAGTAGCTCCTGCTGTGATGTCTCTCACTTGCATTCCAATACCCAACGCAGAACCAAACCATTAGTCAACAGAAGGAACGCGCTTCTTATCCTCCACAGAACGGTTGATCCACTACTGTGAGATTCCAGGTTCATCAGTCTGCCGCTGTCCCCACCCAGGGCTGCCGTTCACACTGACCCAGTGGCATCACAACAAGCGGCCCTTTCATCTCCTCAGACAGTTCCCCTCTCTCACACCAGCCACCCATCAACAGGTCCCTCACAGAGCCTGAAACACAGCCACAGCACTTCACTGCAAAGCTGAGAGGCTAAGACCTAAAGCCTTCTCAACGCCATCGAAAGCCCTTCACCACCCTAACTAACCTCACTCTGCACGCATTCTCTCACACACACACACACACACACACACACACGTTCATTCACATAAACCCACTAACACAAACACACACATTCTCACGCACACACACACACACACACACACTCTCACACAAACGCACGCATCCTCACACACACTCTCACACATTCCCTCACACACACACTCTCTCAAACACCCATTCTCACACAAACGCGCGCCTCCTCTCCCTCTCGCTCGCCCCACAGACCTGACAGAAGGGACTCTCGGCGTCGGTGTAGCAGGAGTCCGTCATCTTCTCGTAGGGTCCCGAGCTCCTCACGCCAAACATGACGGCTCCGACGTTCACCAGGTGTGCCAGCATCCAGGAGCCTCGTGGGGCATCCCACGCCACGCTACCTCTCCCCGAGACCCCCTCACACACACACACACACACACACACGCCCCGTACACACTCTGGCTCGCTCTTTTACGCACTCCCTTTCTGTGTGTGTCCCAACCTCACACTCCCTCGCTCCCTCTCAATCCCGACCTCACACAACCTCTCTCTCCCAACCTCACACTCCCTCGCTCCCTCTCAATCCCTACCTCACACACAAACTCTCTCTCTCTCTCTCCCAACCTCACTCGCTCCCTCCCAAGTCCCTACCACACGCTCTTTCTCCCGACCTCACAGTCACTTGCTCCCTCTCGGTCCCTACCTCCCACGTTCTCCTCCCAGCAGTGGAGAGTGAAGGCTGGCTGCATCGGAGCACCCCCCCTGGTCAGGGTGCCAAAGCGGGGAGGGCCAGCGCAGGGGGAGGCGAGGCTGGGTGGAGGCTTGGGGGGGGGTAGGGCCTGGGCCTGCAGGGGGCAGGGCTGGTGTGTGTGTGTGTGAGAGGGGCGGGCAGTAAGCCACATGGGGCCAGTAAGCCAGCCCCCCTGATAGTGTCTCTCTGTGCTGTGGGGCCGCGGTGGCCAAGGGGAGCACAGAGAGAGACACTATCAGGGGGGCTGGCTCACTGGCTCGGCAGCAGAGCAGGTGGGCTCATGAATACCTCATTGAGATATGAGAGAGAAAGAGGTATGGAAGTAGGGGAGATGGGCACAGAACGAGAGAGAGAGGGAGAGAGGGAGAGAGAGAGAGGGAGAAAGAGAGAGACAGCATCCTAATCCACTCTGAATCAATACCCCTAGTGTGTGATCGGTACCAATCCTGGTCACGTGCGTTCTGCCCCACTGCCACCAGGCCCCGAGAGGGATCAGTGTCGGGGGAAGGCTGCAACACTTCCAGGTCAAAGGTGGCCAATTGAGGTACTTTCACAACGACAGCAGACAGCGAGCCCCAGGTGGCGAGGTGTAAAGGCAGCTCCTGTAGTGACATTGTCAGTGCCTCCAATCCAGCTCGGCCCAAGGAGGTGCAGAGCACCGCGCTTTCTTCTAAGCCCGACGGACACCACAGAACCGTCGTGACAGACCCAGTGTGATCGAGGCCGTCGCTCTCTCCTCCCCTCCACATGGGGCCTCACTGCGGTTCTCTCTCTCTCTTATCTCTCTCTGTTTCGATTTTCCTTGTTTGGTCTGTCTAATCTGATCTGAGCTTTTGCTTTAGTATGAGTAAGTGGGATCCAACATGTCTGTTGTGGTGTAAACTCGTGGCTAGGTGGCAGTTTTGACTGCCCAATAAAGGTATTTTAATAAGTCCAAGTCTCTCTCTCTCTCCATCTCTCTCTCTCGGACGCTGTCTCTCTCTCTCTCTCTCTCTCTGGACGCTCTCTCTCTCTCTCTCGGACGCTGCTCTCTCTCTCTCTCTCTCGACCACGAAGGCTTCCTTCACGGGGAAAGGGGAGAGCACGCAGCTCTTTAGTCATCCTGCTCTCCCTTTGTCTCTGCACATGTCCGTTTTGTCTTACACGCCAGTTACTGTCTGCAGGCCTGAATGTCCACTGGCTCCTCTCCTCTCTCTCCTTTCATCAGTCTCTCCTCATCTCTCTTTCACTCCCTCCCCCCCTCTATTTCTCTCCCTAGCTCCATCTCTCTCTCGCCCCATCTCTCTCTCTCAGGGAGGTGTGAGGCAGATGATGTCATCCCCTCACCAAGAGCAGCACAGCTTAGCAGGCTAGTGCCGAGTGTCTGAAACAGGCGGTCAGTCAGACAGACAGAGAGACAGACTCAGGCAGATGGACAGACAAACAGGCAGGCAGACAGACAGAGACAGACAGACAGGCCCGACAATCTCCTCCACTGATCTCTGAATGCACAGAACCCACACACACACACACACACACAAACAAAGACATCAGCTGGACCAAGTGCTTTAAGAAAGTCATTCGTAAGCTGAATCCAGGACTATAATTAGTCTTTCCCCTCTGGGTGATCCCAGACGCATGGCCAGCTCTCGCTGCACTGTGGAGAGATGCCGTCTCTGGTCTAGTGGTCTCATAGTCCAGACAAATACAATAACAAATCACACAATCACACACACCAGACAGCCGTACTGGAAGCCCGTAACCATGACAACAGACGTGGAGGGAGGAAAGATGAGCCTCCCACCCGGCAACGTAGTGAAGAGGCCTCGGTGAGGGAGGAGAGACAGAGAGGGGGGGAGGAGAAGGACAAGGGGGAGAGGGGGGAGAGGGAAGTGGAGGAGGAGGAAAGGGAAGTGGAGGAGGGAGGACAGGGGGGAGGAGGACAGAGGGAGGAGAGGGGAAGTGGAGGGGGGAGGAGGGAAGTGGAGGAGGAGGAGTGAGGAGAGGACAGGGGGGAGGAGGAGAGGAGTGGAGGGGGAGGAGGGAAGTGGAGGAGGAGGAGGAGAGGCAAGTGGAGGAGGAGGATGAAGAGGCCAGGAGGAGGATTATAGTATAAAGATCCGCGAGGAAAAGAAAAGATTGACAACAAGGAGGGAAAGAGAGGGGGAAAAAAAGGAGGGAAATGCAAGACAGACGAGACAGAGAAGATGTGAGTGAGCGTGTTTACCAGCGAGGCAGACTTGATGGTGGCGAAGCGTCCCTGGTTTTTGTAGTTGTAGGCCTGGCTGCTCCGGCCGGACGACGCCGACCTCAGCTCTGCACTCTGCTCCCTGTGCAGGCCGTCCTCCCAGTTATACTGCTGCTCCTGACACACACACACACACACACACACACACACAATAACATATGAGCGATACATTGCCAGTTGAAATCCTGCGACATTGCTCCATAGACACGGTAGGGTAAACAGTGGTAGGTCACAACCCTGCTTTATCCTAACCCCGTACGGGTCCACGAGCCTCGCGGCACGGCACAGTTTTGGAGACTCTTATTGTGAAGGGAGAGCGTGTGACTCCTCCCTGGGACAGTGAAGGTGACACTCCTGTCACTGGGACTAGGATGAGCAAGGAGAGCCCGACTGACAGCTCCTGATAGGAGACATGTGGAGGATTCCAACATCAATATAAGCCATTCAAGGTCTAAACTTGGTGTGTGTGTGTGGTGTGGTAGGGGGAGGGCTACGAAGAGAAGCATCTTTGTTCTCGTGTGTGTGTGCGCGTGTGTGTGTGTGATCAGTAGCAGCATCATTACAGGAATATCAAGCAGTGAGACTTTGGGAGAGTAGGGGTAGTGTGTCTTTGGTTGCCATGGTTTCACCAGTGTGTTAAGGGTTAGCTTTCTTCTTGGCTACATCTTTTATCCTGGCGTGTGTTCGTGTGTGTGTGTCTATTTGCTTATTGACTGAACGTGTAGCTGTGTAAGAACTGCATGGTTGTAGTGCTATGTGGCTATAGGTGTGCAGGGAAAATCGAATCTGATATACTGCGTGTGCTTTGTGGGTTTGGCAGTGTACTATTTCGTGTTCTGTTGCGATGCTTATCTGAACTATGACTATAGATGACTTGGAGGCAGACATGGATCTGTCTGAAAGGAGGGATGATGGAGAGAAAACAGATTGATGAAGAAAGAGAGCCAGAGAGACAGACAGAACCAGAGAGAGAGAGAGAGAGCCAGAGAGAGAGAGAGAGAGAGAGACAGAAAAGAACCAGAGAGAGAGAACCAGAGACAGAGAGACAGAACCAGAGAGAGAGAGAGAGAGAGAGAACCAGAGAGAGAGAGAGACAGAGAGAGAACCAGAAAAAGAACCAGAGAGAGAGAGAGAGAGCGAGAGACCCAGAGAGCGAGAGGGTTGAGTCCGTTCTGACCGTGGCCACCATCTTGTCGTGGGGGGGGGTCCCCAGGCTGCTGTCGTAGTCATGGTGCATCATGGTGTCCTCCAGGACTTCCTGGATGCTGTTGACACTGCTGCTCTGGCTGCCCTGTGCTCAGGGACGTGCTGGGGACAGAGTGGTTGCTGCCCACGCTGTTCATCTTACAGCTGGCCTGCTCGCTGTCCTGCTGGACACACACACACGCCACGTGTGAACACACACACACACACACACACAGAGACACACACCACACACACACGCCAGGGTCAGCATTTGCAAAAGGACACACACACACACACATAGATGGTGCTTCCATATGGCATCGTGATCAGTCGCCCTGCAGTGTGGCGACCTCCTCCAGGGGGGTGCCAGACTCCAGCCTTGTCCAACCTGACCCTCCTTGACCAGCTGGGTCACTGTTAGATACTACACTCGTGTGTGTGTGTGTGTGTGCGCGCGCTTCATTGAGGGGGAGAGTGTCAGGTGAGATCTTGATGATGTCTTGACGATGTCGAGTATCAAGAGGACTGAGAACAAGCTGTGAGGTCACGGCAGAGAGGATTCTGGAAGGTCAGGTCGCTGGACTGAGGGGTCAGGTGTGGTGTCGGATCACTAGAGGCTGGTCAGGTTAACGGACACCGAGGAGGTCAAATGTGGTTGACTGTAGAGCAGGTCGGGCCTATTTAACGTACAACTCACAACTCTGGATCTTAAAAATAACAGAGCAGTCGGTTGACAGACAGACTGACAGACAGTCTCCAGGCCTGTAGTGACCTCCTCCTCCAGGCCTGTACTGACCTCCTCCTCCTCCAGGCCTGTACTGACCTCCTCCTCCTCCAGGCCTGTACTGACCTCCTCCTCCTCCTCCTCCAGGCCTGTACTGACCTCCTCCTCCTCCTCCAGGCCTGTACTGACCTCCTCCTCCTCCAGGCCTGTACTGACCTCCTCCTCCTCCTCCAGGCCTGTACTGACCTCCTCCTCCTCCAGGCCTGTACTGACCTCCTCCTCCTCCAGGCCTGTACTGACCTCCTCCTCCCCAGGCCTGTACTGACCTCCTCCTCCTCCAGGCCTGTACTGACCTCCTCCCTCCTCCAGGCCTGTACTGACCTCCTCCTCCTCCAGGCCTGTACTGACCTCCTCCTCCTCCAGGCCTGTACTGACCTCCTCCTCCTCCAGGCCTGTACTGACCTCCTCCTCCAGGCCTGTACTGACCTCCTCCTCCTCCAGGCCTGTACTGACCTCCTCCTCCTCTCCAGGCCTGTACTGACCTCCTCCTCCTCCAGGCCTGTACTGACCTCCTCCTCCTCCAGGCCTGTACTGACCTCCTCCTCCTCCAGGCCTGTACTGACCTCCTCTCCTCTCCAGGCCTGTACTGACCTCCTCCTCCTCCAGGCCTGTACTGACCTCCTCCTCCTCCAGGCTCTCTCCCAGGGGGCCGTGGTGCTTCTCCTGGTACAGGATCTTCTTCATCTTGCGGTACTGCAGGTTGTCCAGCTCCCGCACCGCGTCCTTGGTCCTCTGGATGAGCTCCAGGAGCACCCTGGGGGGGCGTTCCCGACGCACAAACTCATGCTGCGAGAACGACAGGGTTATGGTCTGACTTGGGGAGGGGGCCGGGGGTGTACAGGGTCATTGACTGTGTTGAGGAGGCGGGAGAGCAGGTTACATAAGAAGCATGTGTTAATCAAGAGAAGATTCCATTATTCATGTCTACAATGTGCGCTGTAGGATCACGTGTTTGCTGTATGTTGGACCCGAATAAACCCAGAGAAACATCTCACTTCCAGAAATCAGCGCCACCCGGATGTTGTACCTGTCTGAGCCACCAGAGGGGGCTGGTGAGTCACTCTGCCTGGATGAGAGCTTAGAGCTGAGCTTCCTGTATGGTTTATATGGAGGACATATGGGACCCCTAGCACGCACACACACACACACACACACAGGGTCTACTTGCTAAATGGCTGAGCGTAAATGTGTCACTGAACCCCCGCCCTTCCTCGTATGAACACGCCTATAATGAACACCCCCCCCCCTCTGATGAACACCCAGATGCTGTGAAACTACACTCATCCTCCAGTGACATCATCCTTCCGCTAACAGAGACGAGCAACTGTCATGCTTCTCTTGCTTGCTGGAACGAGAGGGAGAGGAGGGGAGAGGGAATTAGAGAGGAGAGGAGAGGGAAGTAGAGAGGAGAGGGAGAGGGAAGTAGAGAGGAGAGGGAAGTAGAGAGAGGAGAGGGAAGTAGAGAGGAGAGGGAGAGGAGAGGAGGAGAGGGAGAGGGAAGAGGAGGAGAGGGAAGTAGAGAGGAGGAGAGGAAGTAGAGAGGAGAGGGTAGTAGAGAGGAGAGGGAAGTAGAGAGGAGAGGGAAGTAGAGAGGAGGAGAGGGAAGTAGAGAGGAGAGGGAAGTAGAGAGGAGAGAGGGAAGTAGAGAGGAGAGGGAAGTAGAGAGGAGAGGGAGAGGGAAGTAGAGAGGAGAGGGAAGTAGAGAGAGGATAGGGAAGAGGAGGAGAGGGAAGTAGAGAGGAGAGGGAAGTAGAGAGGAGAGGGAAGTGGAGAGGGAAGTATGAAGTGGAGAGGAGGATGGAATGTAAAGAACATCTGACCCGGAGGATGGGAGGGATCTAATCTCGTAGATAATCCCTCCCAAAAGGAAATCAAAAACCCTGTGGAGTACGAACAGCGGACTCATCTTCAGCGCTCTCTCTCTCTCTCCTCCCCCCCTCTCTCTGCCCCCCTCCTTTCCCCATTCCCAAAATATCTTCATCTCCTTCCTCATCCGTGCTTTGCAGGGCAAGGAGAGCAGTAGAGTGTGTAGTGTTGGGTAGGACCTGTAGTCGAGTGTGTAGTGTATGGTATGGTATGGTCTGTAGTCGAGTGTGTAGTGTAGGTATGGTATGGTCTGTAGTCGAGTGTGTAGTTTAGGGTATGGTATGGTCTGTAGTCGAGTGTGTAGTGTAGGGTATGGTCTGTAGTCGAGTGTGTAGTGTATGGTCTGTAGTTGAGTGTGTAGTGTATGGTATGGTCTGTAGTCGAGTGTGTAGTGTTGGGTATGGTCTGTAGTCGAGTGTGTAGTGTAGGGTATGGTCTGTAGTTGAGTGTGTAGTGTAGGGTATGGTCTGTAGTTGAGTGTGTAGTGTATGGTCTGTATAGAGCGTATGATGGAGCCTGGCATGAAAGGCAGTTGTGAGATTAGGGAAATAGGGTCACTAAAGAGCTTGAAAAGGAGCAGGGGGCAGGGTGTGTGTGTGTGTGTGTGTGTGGTGTGTGTGTAAGAGACATGTGGGTATTAAGCAGCTGGATGCCCCCTGGCCAGACCCTGCTCAATTCCTCTCTCCAGACTTCATTGTGACTCTGCCCTCAGATAGGACCCTACGCTCCCCCTCTGCCCCAGCCCCCCCCTCACCTTCCCTGGGCAGATAGGACCCTACGCTCCCCCTCTGCCCCAGCCCCCCCCATGCCCCCCCTCACCTTCCCTGGGCAGATAGGACCCTGCGCTCCCCCTCTGCCCCAGCCCCCCCTCACCTTCCCTGGGTAGGTGGGACCCTGCTCCCCCCTAAGCTCTGAAGAGAGCGTGACAATCAAGAACATTAAACTCTTAGTCTGCAATAGGATTACCTGTCAGACAAACAAACAAAAAGATCAACTGCTCAATTACACGGACGCACAATGAACACAGGCTGCTTAGCACGACCAGGCTACAGGATCAGCATGGCCAGGTATCCTGGAGGACTGGGCTGGTGAGGGTGTGTGTGTGGGTGTGTGGGTGTGGGTGTACGTCTGTGGGGAGACTGGGGAGGATTAGGGGGGGGTGGTTGTGGGTAAATAGGGCATTTCGTTTTGTCAATGGAACTTGGTTGCAGTGTAAATGTGTGCGTGTACACAAATGTGTATATATACTGTCCTACATGTACTGCGCGCGCGCACACAACACACACACGGGGTTAAGAGTAGTGGAATAGAAGAGAGGCAACTTGAAGGACCGAACAACAGCAGAGCAGAAGTGAGAGGGAGGAGTGACTCATCGTAGGACTCGAGAGCACACACAGGAAGTGATGTCGCGGCTCGCTGCGAGGGAGATGAGAGGAAGTGAACTCACTCGCAGCAGCTCCCCCGACGCCGGCCGATCCTGAGGAATCTTGAGTAGGCAGTAGTCCACAAAGCTCCGGAAGGGGTCTGACCTGGAGGGTGACACAGAGGGGGGGGAGAGACGGAGGGAGTGGGAGGGAGAGATAAGGAGGGAAAAAGAGGAGGGGATGGGAGGGTGGAGAGGGGAGGGGGAGAAAGAGGGAGGGGATGGAGGGTGAGAGGGGAGGGGGAGAAAGAGGAGGGAGATGAGAGGAGGGGGAGGGAGGGGAGAGAGGGGAGGGGAGAAAGAGGAGGGGGATGGAGGGTGAGAGGGGAGGGGAGAAAGAGAGAGAGGAGGGGAGGGTGGGTGAGAGGGGAGGGGGAGAAAGAGGAGGGGATGGAGGGTGAGAGGGGAGGGGGAGAAAGAGGAGGGGAGGAGGGTGAGAGGGGGAGGGGGAGAGAAAGAAAGAGGAGGGGATGGAGGGTGAGAGGGGGAGGGGGAGAAAGAGGAGGGGATGGAGGGTGAGAGGGGAGGGGGAGCAGAGAAAGAGGAGGGGATGGAGGGTGAGAGGGGAGGGTGAGACAGAGAGGAGGGGATGGAGGGTGAGAGGGGAGGGGGAGAGAAAGAGGAGGGGATGGAGGGTGAGAGGGGAAAGGGAGAAAGAGGAGGGGAGTGGAGGGGTGAGAGGGGAAAGGGAGAAGAGGAGGGAGGGATGGAGGGTGAGAGGGGAGGGGGGAGAAAGAGGAGGGGATGGAGGGGTGAGAGGGGAGGGGGAGAAAAGAGGAGGGGATGGAGGGTGAGAGGGGAGGGGGAGAAAGAAAGAGGAGGGGAGGAGGGTGAGAGGGGAGGGGGAGGAGAAAGAGGAGGGGAGGAGGGTGAGAGGGGAGGGGGAGAAGAGGAGGGGAGGA